>JAPZEB010000009.1:9531697-9542333 GCA_029783705.1 Chaetodon striatus | reverse complement strand
GGAGTACCTGGAGAAAACCCACGCTGACACGGGGAGAACATGCAAACTCCACACAGAAGGGCTCCCGCACCCGGGATCGAACCAGCAACCCCCTTGCTAACCACCACACCCCGTGCCGCCCAAAATAAGAACATATCAGTCTATCTGCATGGAGAATATTTCAATGTTATACTGATGAGTTATTTGGGGGTATTTTGCTCATATTCATAGACTATCCTGATTCTGGTCAGCAGGTGCTGCAGATTTCCATCCTCAAAGTAATACAGCTGCTGAAAGAGAACATTTATTTATTTATTTATTGGTACATACAACTTAAGTATTAACAATTAAAATGCCTGGCTAGGTCTATATTTACCTACATCAAAAAATAAAAATAAAAATAAATAAAACACTTCCAGGCTGCTGCTGTTACTCCAGTTCAATAGGTGGCGGTAATGTAGTTGTAAACCAGCTCACGAGCTGCCAACACAAACAAGACGAAGAAGAAGACGAAGAAGTAAAACGATTCTGCTATTTGGTAGCTTAGCCCGAATGTGCCTCCAAATATGTAACTAACGTGAGGTTAACCAAATTTCGGACACTGTCTTTATTTTATTTGCCATCACCTGCAAACCATGGCGGACTATCGGTTTCTGTTGGACGCGGACATCCCGGCTAAAAAGGACTGTTGCTGTTTCTGCTGCTCTTGTTGTTATTGTAGCTAGCGCTAGCGTTAGCTAATTTAGCTCACTCTGCTGTCTCCGCTCTCAGCATTACCGGTGTTGATTCATTGCTGCGGGGCAGTAAACCGCAAAAGCAAGGTAACTCCGGAGCAAGTTACAGACATCAGCAACTGTCCTTAACAATGTTTATGTTACGCTTCTTGACTCATTAGCTAATTAGCCTTAGCCAATATTTTAGGCAAGGTTGCAGGGCACGACATGCTAACGTTATTTAATAAGTGAAACATCAAAGTTACAGCTGCGTGCTTCAAGACAAGACACCTCAGTTAAAATGATGTTACTAGCTAAGGTCAGCTAACACACCTAACGCTGCCAGCAGTAACTGCTGTCTGCTAGTTATAACATGGAGCAGCAGACAGCAGCCAGTGAGATGGCTCTCGTTCTTCACCACACATCTGTCTGAGTTGTAACGCCCGTGAAGGAGAAACCATGTCTTGCAAAGCTGCAACCAAGGACAAGAAGCCGAGCTTCAGCAAGAAGCTGTTCAGGCGAGGCTCTGTGCGCTCTGTGGGCAGTTTCATGAGCAGGGTCCTCAGGACACTGACAGCGTTATCCCACTTTGGCTCTGAGGTGCAGACAGAAGATGACAAAGATGATGGAGGATTCTCCACGTTTAAATCTGGGAGTAAAGATGTGCCCATGGATGATGGGGAGCTCGCAGGGTTTCTGTCTGGAGAGAGAGTTCCTGGGGTGTCAGGCCTCAAAAACCACGGGAATACCTGCTTCATGAATGCAATTCTGCAGTGTCTCAGCAACACTGAACTCTTTGCTGAGTACCTCGTTTTGGAGCACTACAAAGGCGAGGAGCTGGATGAGGACAAACCAAAGACAAATGGCGTACTTCTCCAGAAGAAGGGTCCACTGGCTAAAGGAGAAGTTACAGAGCAGCTGTCAGGACTTGTGCGGGCTTTATGGACGTTTGAATACACCCCACAGCATAGCAGGGATTTCAAGGTAAATCATTACCAGTATGGATCCTACTTGTGCACCGTCTGTGCAAATAACTTTGCCAAAACACACTGCTACATGAATGGTATTTAGGATCTTAAATTAATGAACTAATGAAACTTTATGACCATTATATTAAAGCTCACTTAAGGATAAACAGTGCTGAGATTCTGACTTTGCATGCATCATAACCTTTGGACTTCATGTTGTTTGTTGCAGAATGCTGTGTCAAAAAATGCTACCCAGTTCAAAGGGAACGCTCAGCACGATGCTCAGGAGTTTCTGCTGTGGCTGCTGGACAGAGTACATGAGGACCTCAACTCAACCAACCCCAACAGCAGACCTGCTATAAAGGTGTGTTTAAAGGACATGTGTGAGTTAGTGTTTTCATGAAAAACAGTGACTTCATGTGACACATTTTCCCTTTTTTGCTCAGCCACGCAGTCCTTGGTGTCTGGAAATTTTTTATTGCAGTGCTGTTTTGTTACATTTCATTATAACTCACAGGTGTTTAAATTATTCTGGTCACTCAGTCAGTGTATCTTACAAATTGGCCGGTTCATAGTCCTGTCAAGCTGGGCTTGTCTGGTCTTGTTTCCTCTTGATTCCATTTAACTAGTTATTAAACATCAGAAGCCTGCACGGCTTTCACAATCGCTCAAGAACCCTGATAGACTGGAATTATGTATGACTAGTTAATCTGACTAATAAAACCAGTTTCTCTTTGTTCAGCCACCCATTGAAGAAGACGATCAGAGCATAGAGGGGCCATCTCCTCCCCTCTCTGCTGGGTCGTTTGTACAAGAACTGTTTCAGGCTCAGTACAGGTGGGTTGTATGTCCAGTAAAACTTCAGTATTTTTCCACTATGGCCACATTATTTATCTGCTATATTTAAGGAGTTATTTTTTCCCCTACAGGTCCTCTCTTACTTGCCCACATTGCCAAAAGCAGAGCAATACATTTGATCCCTTCCTCTGCATCTCCTTACCGATCCCACTGCCACACACACGGTGAGTTACTCTCTTGAGCTGTGCTGCAGCAGGAGGCGTGATCAGTTAACAGTGCTCACTTGACAGGTTTTAACATGTTTATTACTGGTTATTACTGATATACAAGGTTTCTAAAGAAATTGGTTTTGCATAAATAAAGCAAACCTTTACAGGTACAAAAATCCTTTTAAAAAGTTCACACAAAAAGTTGTTCTATATTTTTTTCCTACCATCTAAATTAGTGCAATTTTTTAAAGTAGTTAAAAAGAAATGAGGACACCGTTCATTGAAGTGTGTGTGTTGACAGGTTTACGAGAAGTTGAGGCAGATGTATGTGTTGCTGCAGAACAAGGAATGTAACCTGGTGTGTTTGGTGTATGTGGGGGTATTGAGGGTGTAGGAGGGGCAGTGAACAGGTGTGGGAGGAGTGTGCACTTTCAAACCACAACAACAGTGCGGTCATTTTAAAAGTGTCATCAGTCCCGAAAAAAAAATCTCAGACTGTCAGAAAATGCAAAGTATGAGGGAATGACATATTTTACGTTATAATAACTGTGAACTAGTGGCCTGTAAAGCAGGAGAAACCTGCATCAAAGTGAGTTGTGAGAGTATGTCAGAATGTGTGTTTACCTGTTTTTGCCAGGCCCCTGTATGTGACAGTGGTCTACCAGGGGAAGTACTCTCACTGCATGAGGATCGGAGTGGCTGTTCCCCTCAACAGCACCGTCTATCGCCTCAGAGATGCTGTGTCACGTGAGACCAAGATCCCAATGGACCAGGTGCTATTCCTGTCTCTTATCAGCTGAGGGTCTGACACAGTGAGGCTATGTTACAGTCACACAATGTTCGCTCAGTGTTCCTAAAGTGAGGCCACCTCTGAACAATAGAGTGTCATAAGCCAATATTATTATGAAGTGGTCTCAGTGTTCAGGGAAGGACATTTTTTAACACAGTTGTTCTTATGGCTGCAACAACATTAACCCTTATTTAACAGAAGTTCTGCAATACTGCTGTAAGGACCCGCTACATTGAGCCAAACAGTGCCGGCATAATGCTGCCCCAGTGTGATTTTAAATAGCATGTCAGCATTTTGGAGGCAAAAAAGGTGTGACGTGTAACATACTACTGATGGAATCTAGTGTCATGTAACACAGATGTCAATTTGGCTTTGTTACTACACCTCCCCTGTCAGTTTAAAGGGAGAACAACAATGCCCCCCAGGCTGTGTTGATTTGTTTAATCCAATATGGCGAGAAGGAATAATGACACAACATTCCCGCCTTGAACAAGCTGTACAGTATAAAAGGGGCTATTGAATAAAGTTGGCAGGATGAAGAGCAGCATGAGTAAATGTGAAGTAGAGCTAAAGCAGGCTAACAAGTCATAAAATGATGACTTATTTTTGCAGTAACACTGAAAAACACTTAAAAAAAACTGGACAGGATCAGTGAGAGTTTTTTTTTAATTTACTTTTTTCTTCTCTTTCAGTTTGTTTTGACTGAAATGTACTACGATGGTTTTCACCGCTCATTTTGTGATGATGATGATGATCTCGACATCATTCAAGAGAGTGACTCCATATTTGCCTTTGAGACACCAGAGACCTTCAAACTGGAAAACATACGCACAAAAAGAGGTAAATCATGCTTCATAATGTTGTTCTATTTTAATATTCATTTACAAGAAGGGACTCTATTGAATTCTTTTTGTGTCTCTCACAGGAAGTCTTCTGGCAAACCTGAATCATAACAACTTGAAGTACGGGCCAGAAATCAGCAGGACTCCGTCTTTCATGCAGGGGGCCATGACTCCTTTAACTGCATCTCCCAATAAAAACCTGGGACCAGAGAAAATGATCCTTCTGGTGTGTAACAGGGCTTGTTCCGGCCACCAAGGAAAGAGGTACTACAAGCACAATATTCTGTCCACAATAAAATTGTCTTCTGTCTTTCTTACGACACATGACCTTATTGCATGTTCTTGTTAATGATAAAGATCAAGGTATAATTATAACAAGTATCCAGTAGCAACTGGTTAATGTGTGATTTGTGTTGTTCAAAGCTTCCTGGAGAAACTGATAATGTTTAACAAAGCCACACTCATTATGTTGTTTCAGGTTCGGACTACCTTTTGTACTGTACATGGAACGCACTGTGACCTGGGATGCTCTACAGAAAGAGATCCTGGAGAAAATGCGTCATCTCTTGAGGCCAGGCGTCTACATTCAGGTAGGAAGAAGAACACGCAGCTTGTCTGTCTTGTACATAAGTTAATGCTGCAAATGGTAAGACTATTTAAAAATAAAAAAAAATCTTTGGAACAGATGTGAGCCTGTAAATCAAGTGAAATCAGTGAAATGACTGTGAGATTACTATTAGCGAAATTATTAATGGGCATCCCCGATTTTCTGATTACATCTCGTTAATAAGCTAGACATACAAGTTTAAGGCCCTGATAAACGTGAGGCACACTGTACTGATTTACTGAACCTTTTTATTGTTGCCAGGCAACCAGCCTGTCACGTGTAATTAGTCGCTAGTTACTAAAATGGACAGGCAGAGGGTACTTGCTGAAGCTCTGGTTGAGGGTGAGCGCTCTGGCCAAAACGCCAGGCACCTAGAGCACAGAAATGCCAGGCGCATGGCAACGCAAAAAGCTTCATTCTCATTAAATGCAATTACAAAAAGCTGCTACAAAGCTTTCTGTGTGATCAGGGCCTAACAGATGTACTGATTTTGGTGTCTGTGTAGGTTGGACCTTTCAGTCTTCGAGTGGTTGGCGTTGTTGGTATCACCTACCTCCTTCCTCAAGATGAGCGACCACTGTGTCACCCAACTGTGGAAAGGTCAGTTCTGCTGTTTAATACAACATTGTTTTGTGTTTCATCAAAAAATATGTAAATTTGGTTAATTTTGAATTTGTAATTTTGTGATTGAACAGTCTTGTAATTCCACAAATGCACCTGTCTTTAATACATTTGTGCATACTGTATATGCTTTCATACATCTCACCCTGCTGACTTAAAAATGCCTTTCATAGCCATTCAGGCTGAAAGCGTAGATAAATTCAGATTTGTAACATTACTAGGGGACTCACATGTTAAAAAAGCATTTTACTTGTTTCCATCTTGATCTTTAACTCTTCCAAACATGTGCACACAAAAGTAAAGATAGGCATGATCTAAGGTAATTGGGCTAGGTCAAATTAAATCCAGCTCGTTAATCTTCTCTTTGTAAACATGTCCCATTAGTTCTCTTTCTCTCATAGACCTGTATAGGTGACATGTCCTGACATGATTTTGACTGTTTGCTTAAATGCCAGTTAAGCATGTTTGCCTTATTACACAAGGTGGCAACAATAAAACAAGTCACAACGCTGTTGCTCAACAGAGGTGCACAAATCAAAGTGAAGTCAGAGTTGTTTTTGGTATCACTGTGGTTGATCAATATCTTCTTTATCAGCAGTCAGAATGTATCTGAATATATTATTGTCTGTTATTAACACAGTTCTTCAACCTCAACAGAGGCTGTTACAGCAGAAGTGTAATGAGTAACTAAATGATTTAATTTACCATATTCAATCCTCTAAAGAAATGTCCTTCACACTCACCCCATTTTTAATTGGAATGTAATTGCATGCGGATTATGTGGCACACATCTTTGCCCAGAAAAAGCTTTTCACACAAGCCTTCACTGACATAAATGAAGGAGTATGAAACGATGTTTATAGATGTCACCTGCCAAAATGACTTCAGTTTTACCACCAATATTGTTTTTACTACAGAGCCTACAAGTCCTGTGGACAAGGAGGGCCACCACACGTGAAGATTGTGGTAGAGTGGGACAAAGAGACGAAGGACTAGTGAGTGAAAAAGATTAATATTTGCTAGAGTCCTGTGGTCTGTTTATTTTTATCTACAGCACGTTTGCTCTGCACAGAATGGAACAGAGCCAGGTTTTGACATTTGTTTGCTGTGATCTTCATTGGGAACAATATGTTGGATTTTGCAAAGCTGGACTGCATACACCAAATTAAAACCATAGTGTTCATTTGGAAGAACAGGTTAAACCAATCATTTTAATAACTTGCCTTGTAGACATGACATCGAATGTGTAATTAACTGTAATAATGATGTAGGCAGTTAGTTAATAGGCCGGCTGACAAGTTTGTCCCTGTAAGAGAATGTGTAGAGAGCACGATTAAGATGACAGAATCAATTTTAATATTAAATACTGAAAAAATGTAAAAATACGGCTGAATCTTGCAGTGCTATGTGTCGGCCATGACAGATTAAGTGTAAATCCCAAGTGAGTATTTCAAAATAAAGGCGTATCTTTAAGATGACGATATTTATTAATGTTTTCACTTTGGTCAATGGTAATAGATCGTCGATCTTTGACTTGATGCATAGTTACACCCCCAATCAGCAGTGTTATGTATTGAACCAAAATGTGATCTGTAAGTATTTGAAGCCACCACTGCCACATCGTGATCCTCATTGGTCAGTCAGGTTATCTAGTCTTTATACCCGCTTGTCAACGTAATGTGACTGCTCACTGGTTTAGAAGGCAATAACTCAGCCACAGTCACAAAAATAAGCTTGCCGGCATATCGCTGTACCTTCACGGGTCACGTAAGAACACACTCATTAGCAGGTTCATACTGTGCGCACACTTAAATGTTCAAAAAGCACTTTATTTCTCTCATGATGTCTGTGCTAGAACACCTGTATTCACTCTTTGTCTGAGATGCTTCATTTTAGCACCAGTGCCTTTAAGCCGTCCTCTTAAAAAAACCCAGTCTGCTCTGATCAGTGTTTCCTGGTTTGTCTGTAGCTTGGCAGTTGTCATGGCATTGTGTAACAGAGTGTAGCAGCTGTTAACAGTGAAAAATTGCCAATAAAAGCTTCTAATCCAAAATCTTTACAACCGAACATGTTCCAGCAGGAATATGATTTGAAATCGGAGAGAAGTTAACAACATCAGCAACCCAGATCTGTCCCTGGCATTAGCATGTAGCTACATGTAGCAGTGTATGTAATGTAAACACTTGCAGTAGCTTGCCTTGAGCAGACGACCATATAAGGTCACGAGCTGATATCAGCTTGTCTTGTAAGTAGAAAGAGACATTTGAAAGTATTCAGAACGCTCTGAAGCCTGAGGCTTTTGCTCACAGGGATTACGTTTACCACATTTAATCTTAACATTCAGCATTGTAACATTAAATATATGAAAGAAAATAAGGAAAGCATAAGTCAAAATTACAATAAAACTGATGGTGAGTCATTGCATTGTGCAGGATTTCTGCAGGAACTGTCAAGTTAAGCAAATCCTCAAACAAAACAAGGGTTATTTTGCAGCTCTAAACCTTTTGTGAGCCCTTGAATGTAGGTGCCTTTACTATTCATCACATTATTTGCTTTTGAAAAATAAATTCGCTTAATCTTCTTACAAATGTGCTTAATTTGAAACAGTTGTGGTTTTAAACCACAAGTAAACACAGGAGTCTGAAAAACCGCCTACACAATCAACAACATGTCTGCTCTTATTCCCTTACTTAAGCTAATTACTGTGTGTGGTTAACACACACGCACACACAGACACACACCCTTTGCTGGTCAAATGGAAGTCACATCTTAATCAGAAGTCATGTGTAGTTCATCAGCTTCCCAGTTTGGCAGTGAACTAACAGTCTTGGGCAAACATGGGGACAATCGCCGCAAGACATTGAGTGAATAGTGTTAAACCTGTAGTCAATGTTTGTGCAGGTGCTGTTTGTGAAGCTGCCCTTGTTAATACTGCTGCACCCCAGGCAAGATCCAGTACTTTCAGAAAAACTTACAGTGCTTAGCAGCGTGGGAATATTTTATGCCAGATATTACATAAAAGACAAACTAACAATTACATCAACTGTCTTCATTTTTATTAAAACACAAATATGTTACTGCTTTACTGATAAATTTGGAAGCAGTTTGACCCAAATCTCAAGGCAGGTCTTATGATCCTCACATGACATTGCCGTAATGTGAATGAACTGTGCTTTGTGTTCCCACAGTCTGTTCGGACACACCGAGGAGGAGTACATTCCTGATGCTGAGAGTGTGTATCTGCACAGGGAACAGCATCATCAGCCGCAGGCCTGCACCCTCGCTCAATGCTTCCAGCTCTACACTAAGGAGGAGCAGGTAACACTGCGATCGCACACAGGGCCAGCGCACGCATACACAAAGCTACACCCACACAGACGATTACTGCTCACTCAGTACTTTGACATTAGAAAATAAATCTT
The DNA here is from genome assembly GCA_029783705.1 of Chaetodon striatus. Classification (NCBI taxonomy): domain Eukaryota; kingdom Metazoa; phylum Chordata; class Actinopteri; order Chaetodontiformes; family Chaetodontidae; genus Chaetodon; species Chaetodon striatus. The sequence goes on along the minus strand of JAPZEB010000009.1, from coordinate 9,533,384 downwards.
AGATTTGCCTTGGCACGTCAGTGGTGAGTATATTTTGAAGTGTGGCCTCACATTTGTCTCCTCCCCACCGGTCTATCATTTCTCTTCATAAGTTCAAAAAGTCTGTCACTCTGTGGTTTTACTGTGTATTTGACTCCTAATGCTATGTTTGGAATAAACTGAGCACAGGCCTACATACACATTGTGGTTTGACTTTGCCTGGGATTGCTATGCAGGAGAATAGGGAGAAAAACTCAGGGCCTTATCCTGTGTGAGGCCTGTTTTATAAGCAGTGTGGTTGGAGCTTGTCCTTGATGGCTGCTGCCTGGGCTGTGTGTGTTTCAGCTGGCCCCAGATGACGCCTGGCGCTGTCCCCACTGCAAGCAGCTGCAGCAGGGCCGCATTAAGCTCAGCCTGTGGACGCTGCCGGATGTGCTTATTCTGCATCTCAAGAGGTTCAGACAGGTATTTCAGCTCAACCAAACTCTGCTACCATAGAAAATAGAACTGAACCTACACTATAATATCAGGGGCAATATCTTTCTTGTTTTTTTTTTTTACGCTAAGCTTTTTGCTTTTCTTATCTGTGTTTGCTCTGGAATTCTTAGCTTTCATTCTCTTTTATAAAAAGGGCTTAGTGTCAACCTCATACTTCTTATTAGCACTAACCAAAATATATTTGTGGTCCTGATTATTAGAACGAAGCTAGCATCGCATAATTAGTCAAATTTGTCTTGCTAATTCATTCTTTGATCAGATAGTTCTGTGTTCTTGTATAAATGCTCGTTGTTTAATGTTTACAGTTAATTATCTATGGCTTCATTTGTTTATATTTCCACAAGGTTTAGAAAAATTCTTTTTATATTGGGTCTGAAACTCAGATATCATGCTGGCACCAATACTGAAACATTTAAAAATATTCCCAGCCGCACTTGGGGTGTTTCTTAAGAGATTTCATTGTATTTTCTGAAGCATGCATCCTTTGTATGTTTGTGTATGTTAAATTTAAGGGAAAGGCTGGCCTGCACTCAGAACAACTAATCAGGCAGTCAGTAGATACCTAGTACAAGGTATGAGGCATTGGGGGAAAAAAATTGATACAGCATAGTATCAAGTATCTTTTATCATATACATTATGAACTTTTGCGAATACACATTTTAATACGACTTTTGGTATTAGAATAATAAAATCAATTGCTTTTTTTTTGGTCCACTAAATGGTGCTGATTTTTTTTTTCCTGGTGAGGGCAGCAGAGGTCTCAGTCAGCAGTATTTGTCAGGTAGTTCATCAAAGCAAAGACGGAGGCACCAGAGAAAGAAATCAGGAATGCTCTGCATTTAAATCAAACGTCTAGACACGGAAGGAAAAAAAGGACTTGGATATGATACATGTGATTTGCAAGCAGTGTCATATGAGAATAAAATACTGTGGGAATGCTACAAACAGGAGGGTTCACCTCACTTTCCACCATCCAGAGAAAGCGTTAGCTGCTGACAGCCAAGCTTGCACTAAACCTGCTTTGCTGAAAAATCAACCAACACTGGGCACACTTAGCTTGACAAAACTACCATCCAACTCTGAGAAAGCTAAGACAATCAAACAGTCCATCACCAACTTGCAAAGATCTGTGTCCATACAGCGTTGTTACATGCTAAAAACACTGTAACCCAGGTATGTTACTCCATCCTGATGTTTTTTCACCAGCAC
>JAPZEB010000009.1:9502906-9517070 GCA_029783705.1 Chaetodon striatus | reverse complement strand
GTTTCCAGCACCTTGTTGAATCTGTGACACCAAGAATTAAGGCAGTTCTGAAGGCTAATCTTGTACTAGCAAGGTGTACCTAATAAAGTGGCCGGTATGTGGATTTTTTTTTTTTTCTATTGATGTTGCAGCTGGTTGAACTTGAGCAAATTTTAACAACTTTGTAAAATGTTTTAGTGAAATATTTTGTATCTATTTTTATCAACGCATCACAGTACATGAGATGATGTCATGTTTTGTATAAAAAAATCTTAAAATTCACCCTGTTAAAAATGTAATAAGTACTGTAACCATTTAAATTACGCCATCGTAGTAATTTATTACACTTGATTACTTTTTGATTTCTCTTCTGACAAACAATTTAAACTGGGCAGAAAAGCTAATAACTGTCTGGAAACAGCCGACGCTAAAGAAAACATCCCTGCATGGTGAGAAGATGCAGAGCCACAAAAGTACTACTGAAGTACAGCACTAGAGTAACTGTACTTAGTTACTTTCCACCACTGTGAAACATCAAAAACTCATAACTACTTCTCTTCAAACCAACTAATTCATTATTCAGCCAGTCATTTTTGCACTATAGGATAGATTCCAATTAAAAAGTGACCTTTAAGAGGCTGGAACAACTTCTTCTTCTTCATTAAAAATATAGACAGCTGTCTGGCTATTTTTTTTTTTTTTAGATCACTCTAATGCAGGAGGTGATATTGTAAGTACATAACCAGATCATCTGGCAAACATATTTAGAGGAGGCCAGAATGTTGTAGCATCTGTCATCATCTCCCACCACCCTGCTGATTTCCACTCAACGGGTCATCTTAAAGCAGCTGTTAAACCAAAGTTTGAAGTATTTCAGTCGCACTCTCTCTACGTCTGTATCAGCATGTTGGTTTATGCCATAAAACAGGGCAGCCAGTCAGCTCTTGGCTGAGATCCACCTCATGAATCATTTGAAATTTCCTGGTAAGCAGAGGATGCCATCTACTCTCATTCTCCGCTGGTGCTTTTAAACCAGCATCTGACTCCTCTCTCACGATAATATCAGTCCCCCACGGTACAGTGGAGTTACTTTAGCAATTCGCCTGTGGTTTTATCTCCTTTGTCCCCTCTTTTGACTCCACCCCAGAGAGTGCAGAAAAATCAATAATAATTGATTTTAGGAGGCAGGAAAAAGCGGTTGGAATTCAAGGGGAGAACCAGGGGAAGACAGAGACAGAGAGGTACTAGCAGAGAGGTGCAAGACCCTAAGCATAATATGCATGTGCTGGCACAGCTAAAGGTCACCAACATGAACCTGTCTGTAACAACAGATTATGGAGTGTCTAGGCCTCACAGCTACTGAGGTCTCACATATAAGATAAGAATAATGGCAGCGATGAACCTCTTAACTGTAAGTCATTTTAATCCATAAAGAGGACGGTGAGTTGCGTTCAAGTGCAGCCAAGTGTGCAGATATTTGACATCACTGAGGACTGTCTTCCCATAGCATTCCTGATGATAAAGCTCATAAACACTGTAAAATGTAGTTGTTTTTGGCGTTGATTGTGAAGTGGGAAATAATGTACCAATCCTAAATCTGTTGTTGAATCAGCCCCCCCACTATCAGCATTACTTTGTCATGTTCCTCCTTGTTGCAGCCAATTAGTTGCCTGTTTTTCTACTATCTGCTGCTGAGCTTCATTTCACATTCACTTTCACACTGCTTGTTTGTTATGCTTTTTTTTTTTCCTCTACACCACTCAATCAACCTTCACAGGCTAATGTTCAAAGCAGGACAAGACAGCAACAGACTTTCACTACAGAGAGGAAGGGAGTGTTTGATTTCTATTGCAGGATTCGTCCGGGGTCCGACGGGTCAGCGCGGCTGACAGCTTGGAGATTGATAGTTGAGATCTTTCCCAGGCGGAACAGTGTTGGACAACATGAGCAGTGATCCAAGGCACCAGCGGAGCGGGGTGGAGGTGGGGGCGGGGTGCAGATGTGGTGTATCTCTCAGTGAAGTGTGTGTGTGTGTGTGTGTTTGTGTGGTCTTTTGGCTGTAGGCCATGTCCACCCTGTCATCAGGACTTCTGAATGGTACTCAGTACCTGCAGACTTATTTCTAAGCACCTGGGGACCCATCAATGGCTCAGGGTGAGTGAAATTTCAAAGAAAATGTGAACCTGTGGTTTTTTTTTCTTCCTCTCTTTTTTTGTTCCTTGTTTTCTTTATTGATTTTTTATTATTCCCTGCTGTCATTTCCTTCCCTCCTTTATCTGGTGTTTCAGACAAAGCAAATACACCAAGATTAGCACTGAGAGAAATCGTCACTCTTCCTGATTTTGATCAGAGCCATCCGAACGGTGAGGTGATTTTAATATAGATGCGCGCACACATGGACATCCAATCACAATGCTGTTACGGTGTTGCACACATTTTTTTTTTCTCTAAAAAATAACACTTTTATAAAAAGTAATTTGTTCAATATCAGCGAAAGCGATTTTGGGAGTTGATATTTGTGTGTTGGGGTCGTGCTCCGCTTTAGGGTGTGTGTATGTGGGGGGGGGTCTACTCATTGTTTCATAGTCTCCAGGCGCTCACTAACTTAAAGGAGTGAGTTGTCTGTTTCAGGAAATATGACTTTTTTTTTTGATTTTATCAGCAAGAATCTTCATGCTGGAATAAAGATGAAAACATTTGCAACCCTTAGAGCTCAGTTCAGATTTATTTCCCAGATCTGATTTTCTTATGTTTGGCTGTTCACATCATTCTTTAAATGCGGCCCACACCAGATTCTAGTGTGAACTGGTCACACTCCTGAGCTTACCTGCATATGCGCAAAAGCATAATAACAAACACGTCACATGCAGCACTTTGTCACACAGCAGTAAACATGGAGACCACTGAAGTCAGCATTTATGGTTTCATTATATGTTGATGTGCAGTGGAAGTCTGAGAATAAGTTTGCAGATAATTATGCAGTCAAGCATGAGGAGAAAGACAGACACATTTTTAATTATGGCTTTTTTGTTGAGCAATGGCTGCTACATCTGCACAGAGGTGTGTGTAGTTGTTGCATCATAACGTGGAGGGGTGGGATCATGACCTGATCGTTATTTTGTTGTCTTTGGTTGTTTTTGTTGCTAATTCGGTTTTTTGTGTCTGCGTTTTTTTTTTTCTTTCTTTCCTTTTACAACCATATGTCTCTGTTTGTGGTTCTGATGTGTTAGTGTGTGTAGTTGTGTAATTTATATTTGTATTTATATTTGTACTGTTTAAAGTGTATTACACTTATACTATACATTTCTCGACCACTCTATCGTAATGATGTGGTTAGGTTAAGGCACAGAAATGACTTGGTTATGGTTATAGTTAGGGAAGGATCATGTTTTAGTGAAAAACATCCAAGCTTGGTGCCACAAACACCAGTGGAAACACTGTGAATGGTCACCAAGAAACAGCAGCTTGGCAGGTGTCTTGCCTAGGTGACATACTGTACCGTCCACCATCCTGTCCACCTCCTGATGACAAAACTCAACTCAAGCTTAGCGAAAGTTCAATCAGGAAGACTTTCTTTGTGCTCATTCATTTACAATTCTCCCCCTCCCACTCCCACTGCTTCCTCTAGTCAGCTGACTATGGGTGTTTGCTCCTCCAGTTATCCAATCAAACTTCGCCACCATCTCTATCAGCCAATCAGGATGCTATTACAAAATTTTAAATCTGCCCTCTCCTCTGCTGCTGTCAGCTGTCATTTTAGGAAGAATTGTCACACCCTCCTCCACCCCATTCACCTCCAGCCATTGTATCCAGAGTCCAGGACAAGCTCAACAAAGGCTCATCCCTCTACTCATCCAGATCATAAATGCACTTCTCCATCTTCACCAGCGTCTGTACCCTGGAAAAGTTCCCTATTCGACTATGGATTCATCGCCCTCCTTAAATCAAACCATCTCTATGGGGTCTAATTGCCGAAGATTTCACATTTTCATTCTGATGTGCACATGTTAATAAATATTCTTTTACTCTCCTCTGACTGAAATATATTACATCACTTTAGAAATTTTGAGTCAATACATATGAAGCATACAAATGTAATGTAATCATGGTTTGCAGACAAATGCAGCAAAATAAGTGTTTGGTCTTATTTTCTAAGCTTTACAGTGTGTATCAGAGTGTTAGCATGGCTGTGAATTCGAGGCGATTTACAACAATAGCATGCAATATGGATGAAACAACCAGACTGGTTGTAATGAACCTTTACTCAGCAGATTTCTACTGACAGCACCTTCAGCCTGGTTTCAGTTATTCAGCTGACATGTGATTCTGTGTTTGCTCCCATTTTCATCAAAGTGGGATAAAACATGCCTGAACTTGTCAGTGAGCAGGTCAATACCTGAGTGCTTCATCTGCATATGCCTTATGTACACTGTATAAAAACATACATTTATGGAATACCAATATGACATGAAGCTTATGTTTGTGAACCTGCGGTACTTGTTTGTTTACCTGGACAGATGCGGCTGTAACAACAGTGCAGCTGCATTGATACTGAGTGGATTATCCTGCCGAAAGAAAGTAAACAAAATAATTATAATAAGTGACCTTGTTTGTGATTCAGTACATGCTTATCTTGCAACAAAGCACACACTGGAGAGCTTTTCAGGGCTTTTGGGAAAGATACTCAAATACAAGTGTATTAAGACTTTACTGGGGCTCCTAGAAGTGAAACTCAGCTTAGAGCCCATAGGGTGCCTGGTGGCTCGGCGGCCATTATCTAATTTACAGTGTGAGTAAATTTGATTGATACTGGGAATTTTTTTTTTTTTTTTTTAACTTTCAATGTAAATAAGGTGCCAGAGTGTGTCGGAATAGAGCTTGTTTATAATGTACACCAATCAGCCAAAACACTAAAACCACTGGCAGGTGAAGTGAATAACCTTCTTGTTACAGTGCAATAATCTGTTGGGAAACCTTGGGTCCTGGCATTCATATGGATGCTACTTGATGCGCTGCACCCACCCGAACACCCCCCCCAGCTGGACAACTCATCGTGCCACACCACAAAAGCCGCTCAGGAGTGACCCAAGGAACGGGACAAAGAGCTCAAGGTGTCGACTTTGCCTCCAATTACCCCAGATCCCAATCTGATCGGACATTTGAGGGACGTGCTGGTACCCCAGAGTTACCCCTAATCCATGGTGGGTGCTCCTCGGACTGGACTTGGCTCTGACATGTCAAGGCTCTGGAGGGTGTCCCTTGGTGTCTGGCACCATCTGGCACCAGTGCGTTAGCTTCAGACCTTTTGAGTCCTGTGGGATGTGAGGTGGGGTCATAGCACGTCTCACAGATGTTTGATCAGATTGGGATCTGGTGAATTTGGCGGCCAGGTCGACACCTTGAGCTCTTTGTCATGTTCCTAAGGCTATTTCTGAGCAGTTTTTCTGGTGTGGTATGATGCACTGTCCTGCTAGGGGGCTGCCCCTGCCATAAGGGGGGGGGGGGTCTAGTCTGCACTTGTGTTCAGGTGGGTGGAGCATGTCAAGTAGGCATTGCACTGTAACAAGACGGTTAATTTTATTCACTTCACCTGCCAGTGGTTTTAATGTTTTGGCTGATCAGTGTACATAATGTTTAGATTTGGGCTGAGCTCTGAGTATCCTAAAATCCTAGAAATACCCCTGTGTACACCTGACCTGTGTGATGTGGGGCTACCATGACTGGATTTCGCTCTTCAAACAGATGAGTGAGGACAGCATAATGAATGTCTTGCCCCTGGCCTCTTGTTGTTTTGTAAAGGTGGCCCCCAGGCAAAGCATGTTAAGTATCCCTGGCTCACAGTCTAACAACAAACCCCTCAAGAAAACCTTAAGTTGACCACTTATTAACACTGCAAAGGAGTGAAGCCACATCAAGGACGGGGAGCGATCCAGAGCTGTCACATCTGAAAGCAACAAGTACCACTGCTGGATTACAGAGGCAACAGAAATCTGGAAATGGATCCAGTGGACCATAAACTAGGATAATGGGCTTACAAGCAATGGAAGTCACTGCCTTGCAATTTCCAGCCACTAAACTTATTCATCCACCTGTTGTATGGTTTATGAGGAAAACAGTAGAGCCAAAACTGTCAAGGTAACACACGAGTACGTACTCTGGTCTTTCAAGTACAAAATAGTTTACAAATTGTTTAGTTAGAGTAGATGCATCTTTTCAACATGAAGATATTCAAGTGCTGTCTTTATTTTCTTACTCTGACCAAGGATGTCGTTTTTGTGTATATATATATATATATATGTGTATATATATTTTTTTTATTTTGCAAAGAAAACCACATATTATTGGATTAGCAGACAATAGAAAGAGAAACATTGCATGACCCTTTATGTTATGCTTTTCCACGGAACAAAAGGCTTGAAGGAACCATATTTTAAAGAGGCCTCAGCGCTCATGAATCCTCTTTATCATGATTCATGGTTTCATGAGCACAGCAGCTAATACGAGTATAAAGCCAGATGCCCCCATAAGCTGTTTCACCATTATTTATTTATGAATGAATATTCTCCAACTGCACTAATATGTCCCTGGGCTTATGGGAAATGGCCTAATGTATTTGTTAAGCTTGGTGTGGGATTCTTTATTACCTGTCAAATCTCTAAAAGTAACACTTTATCATGCGGTTTTATTTCCTTTTCTTTTCACCCCCCTACAATACCGAGAATCCCGAGGATGACAGTTGAGCCTGTGGAGGCACCGAGATCCACATAACTGTTCTTATTATTATTACCTGCAGTTACTGCATTATAAAAACTGAAATGAAAATTTGATGATACTTGTCAAGAGCACAAATGTTATTTATTGCGTATAAAGGCAGGTATGTCTGTGCATCCGGCGGAGGATGGTTTCAATATCGGGAAAAAGCGAGTTCCTTCAATCATAATGTAGTACTAAAACACGAAAGCATCTGCATTTCTTAATGGCCCAGATGGAAATGCTGCGTCTCCACTCACATATTTACATCATAAACATAATGTGCTGAAGGGGAATGAATTGGTACCTTAATAGAGCTTGAAGGGGATTTATCATTACCTTCCTGCAGCACTGTTTTCATCCCCTTGGAGAGGAGTGATGTGGCTGACACAAAGATAAATTTAAAACTGCTTTGCTTTACATAACAATCTCCGGTGAATTCTGTTTGTTGGTTTAATGTGGACGAATACGGGAACAAAGTGCCTCCCATGTACCGAGATGTGCTTATTTATGCTGTTATGAGGTTTCCATGCATCCTTGAAACCCCTCAATTAAATACAACCGCAAATACACAGCGGGGCATACTCACAGGGACGTCTGAAGCGCCTGGTTGCCTCTCCTTTACCTCTATGTACCATTTCCACCAGTGAGAGATAGCTTTTAGAAATGAGAAGTGAACTACAGATTGTGTTTCAGCCATATCGCAATGAGTCAAATTTCCCAGTCACCTAATAGCCTTGTGTCATGTTCATGACAAGTCTCAAAAAAAGCCATCGTCTCTGCTCCGCTAATTAACAGTAAGAAGAGCCCCTATCACATTCCCCAGACTCTCCTTTTCACCAATGAGAATAACAATGAACCCAGCAGAATGAATTATAGATCATCCTATACTCTGAAGAATAATATGAGTACTTTACTACACAGTAAATTTCGGTGACCATTTATAGGCACTTTTAAGATGTTTCCAGTGCCCACAGAAACTGACTAATGAGTGTACTCACAGCGCTGTAATGAGTCAGCCAAGCGTTGGCTTTAACCAGAGTAGCACCCTGAACCAGAGCCTTGCTGCTGTGTGTGAGTGTGTGTTGTGTATCAAGCTCTCTCCTTCAATTCCCACCAGTCCCTGGCTGGCCTTCCAAACAGCCTCTCTCCAGTGATTTGCTTTTTTAATTCTGGTATTTAAAATGCAAATAACAGCCGTAATTTCACCTTTATTGTAATAGCTTGAAATTTTTAGGACGCGCTGTAGATCCTGAGATGAAACAATACATTCTCACTCCCAGTTCATCTGACCTTCATTTCAAACTATGGCAATCTAAGTATCCCTCCAGCGTTGTTTTGGATGTTCAGGGAATGCGTTTCATTTTACACTCATTACATGTATTGTGTCTTTTCAAAGTGAACTTCAGTATTCACAGAAAATGTTTTTGCTTTTTAAACGCATACAGTCTCTTTTCCAAATACACTTAGAATGTATAAATAAAAAAACTTCGTTTTTAGTTTACTTTCTTAGGTTTAGGCAACAAAAGAATGTGGTTAGGTTAGAGAAAAAAAACACCATTATTTTGCTTAAAATATGTACATGTGTTACTGATGTAATTCAAATCAATTCAGCTTTATTTATAAAGCCCAATATCAGGGCTTTACAGCATATGGCAACCCTCTGGCCTTGGACCCTCACAGCAGACAAGGAAAAACTCCCTAAAAAAACCTTTAACTGGTTAAAAAAGCACACTTAAGTTAATGCCAATTGCTGTGTTTTGGTGATACATTGAACTTCGCCGTGCCGTCATGGCAATGCCATTTGGTGACATTTCAGCGTCTTCACAATGTAGCATTACCAAGGTCTTAAGGCCTTTATGACTACATTTGAGTTGTATATGGTCAACACGGGAGCATGTCCTGTTGCCACTAGGTGGCACTATGACTGTCATGGAATATTGTTATATAGACATGTTCAGGGTAGGACTAATATGAATTGTATGAACTTTGGTGGAGATTGGACCATTCTTTTTAAAGTTATAGCAATTTCGTGTTTCACGTGCATCTCACCATTAGAAATTTACAGTAATCCTCATGATAAAATGACACATAAAGAGAGACAGAGACAGAGAGAGATGCAGGGCAGACACCAATGACGATAGCTACGACAACATTGCTTTTAGTTATAATATAATAATAATAATAACACGAGTATTTTGGTAGTATATGTGTTATAATTATATATTAATATATGACAGTATTTGTATGTGACACTAATAATCAAATGGAGAAGTATGACAATAATAATAGCAGCAGTAGTAGGCATCAGGCAGGACCATGACAGCAGTGTAACCATGACCCACAGTCCAGGCGTAGCTGCGATTCGAGGGAACCTGCAAAACAGCGGAGCACAAGTCGAGCTAGTGACATGCAGTAACAGGACAAGAGTGTTAGCATGTAATGTAATGTCACATGGCTACGTCACTAGCATAGTGCACCAGCACACTACTTTGTTAATAAAATAACTTCATTGACTTCTGGTTTCACACAGGACACAAATAGTGGACTCCCAGGTGAAAGTCCAGAGTTTGTTTGACCCATCCATGGACTTTCTTACCTTCTATACTATGGCTGTTGCTTAGAGCCCCCCAAAATGCCACCATATGGTGCATCTCATTCTGCTGCTAAAGGGTGCCTCTGTGCATCAGTATTCGACGCTGAGGGCCACTGGCCAAGTGCTGAAATTGACGAATTGGCAGTGAGAGTGGGTTGGATGAAAATGCATAATTAAACAAGATGATTCAACATGATTCTGTTAAAAACAATTTCCAGGTCTCAATGGATGACATAAAACAGAATTGCAAATTGGAGATTTTTTTCTTCAGGATGTGAAAAATTTTCATCCCTGGCGATATGTAAAGCATTACCTCTCATTCTACAGATTCCTGACCTCAATATGGCAGCTTTTATCTTCTCTATAGAGCCCGAGTGTCCTAAAGAGTTCATTTAGCTGCTGCTCTAAGACACAAGATGAAGCCCTCAAGAGCCGGAGAACATTCACCGCAGTCAGCTCCTCGTAAAGTAAGAAATGTCAGCCGTGACTTTGAGGCAAGCTGTTTAAGTCTACCTCCATAATTATGATGTAAGGAAACACATTAATGAATAAAATATCAAACTGTGCCTTGAGTATGTGAACTTAAAAACCCCCGTGGCAACTCATGAGGATCTTAAAACTCTTATTTTCATGCATTTTTAATTGGTGGTAAAATAAAGGGAAGAGGAAAGAAAACAGGCCAAAATGAACTCCACAAAAAAGTCTTTACATGTAATGCAGAGGCAATTTACTGCAATTTAGTGTGGCTGAAATCCAGCAGCCTCCTCGGGCGCCTCTTTTATTTTCATAGACGATCCAGTGACAGTAATGAATCATAGTTAAGACCATACTGCAGTGTAAGCTTGCAGTTTATTAAACAGTCAGCAGCTCATTGCTTTTGATCCTTGGGACCGTCATTGTAATAGATTACAGTCCACCATGTTGATAGTTCGTCGAACAATCCTTCTCCGGCATTCCTTCCCCCTTCCACATTTTAGACTTCATATTTCTTCACGGGGAGCTCAAGGGGGAAAACAACAACAAGCAAACAGACCCGAGGAGCCATGCTTTGGAATGTGAATGCAGTGACCTTGGCTCGTGTTATCCTCCTGAGTGTTGAGTTTCTGTGGCTGAAGGCAGGAATTTAATCATTGCATTCTTTTGTCTGTGAAACAGGTTCACGCTGACATTCTGGTGAAGGACGAGATATGTTTGGAGAGAGTTATCAGGTCTTACACAGAAGCAGAACCCTTTCAGTTTCCCTCAACTGCATCGTTTATCAGCAGATGATTGATACTTATATCTGGTGCTGACATGGGGCTATTCTTCTTAATTCTACTCAACATCCGCTATTAACGCTGGAGCAGCGAGTCAGGATGGGGTTATGTTGTTGATTAGTGTGCGACATCAGTATCGGAGAGATTTGTGACAATGGCATCGCCTGCTGAGTCCTGGAAATATTGATGGTGAAGGATGGAAATATTGTTTTGTCACTCAGAGGCCAGACAATGTGAACATATGCACTTTAAAATTTCAATGATGCTTGCAAATTGTTTTCGGTCATCCCATGCAAGTGTTTGAGCAATTGCCTTGACATTGCACTCAAATTGCTTTTTTTTATGTTGTGTGTGTGTGTAATTTTACCTAAAATATAGGCTTGTTCTGAGATGTGTCTGGTGCTAACATGTGATATAAGCTCTTTCAGCAGGAAGAGGTGACTCTTGCTTTATTATTCTCTTTTTTATGTGTCGGCGCCAGCAGCAGTGATGGCTGGAGCCATTATGTTTTCAGTTCTCATGAAGACAATATCTCAATAACACCTCATGGGAATTTCTTAAAATGTGGCACAAACATCCACCTGGATTTGATGATGAACTGATTAGAATTCAGTGATCAAAGGTCAAGGTCACTGTGACCTCACAAAACGTGTTTTTAGCCGTAATGCAGGAATTCATCCATCCATCCACTTCCATCTGCTTATCCGGGGCCAGGCTACGGGGGCAGCAGGCCTGGCAAAGCACCCCAGACATCCCTCTCCCCAGCAATGCTTTCCAGCTCCTCCTGGGAGGCGTTCCCAGGCCAGATGAGATATGTAATTCCTCCAGTGTGTTCTTGATGTACCCCGGGGCCTCCTACCAGTGGGACGTGCCTGGAACACCTCCAGAGGGAGGCACCCAGTGGGTATCCTGATCAGATGCCCGAACCTCCTCCATTGACCCCTTTCGATGCGAAGGAGCAGCGGCTGTACTCCGAGCTCCCTACGGATGTCCGAGCTCCTTAACCTATCTCTAAGGCTGAGCCCAGCCACCCCACGGAGGAAACTCATTTCGGCCGCTTGTATCCGTGATCTCATTCTTTCGGACTCTACCCAGAGCTTGTGACCATAGGTGAGGGTTGGGATGTAGATGGACCAGTAAATTGAAAGCTTTGCCTTCCGGCTCAGCTCCCTCTTTACCACGACAGCCCGGTGCAGCACCTGCATCACTGCAGAAGCTGCCCCAAACCGCCGATCCATCTCACGCTCCATTCTACCGTCGCTCGTGAACAAGACCCCGAGACACTTGAACTCCCTCACTTGAGGCAGTAATGCAGGAATTCATACGCTAATTATGACAACATTTCACACAAAAGGTCAAAGGTCGAATTTGTTGTGACATCATAATGTTCTGCAAAAACACTTCTGGCCATTATTCAACATCATAACTCAGGTACAGAGAGGGAGACATTTGTTCACATCCTGAATTGGTGACATTAATCTTGGATGTCCACCTTGAAACTGTGCTGACTGTATGGATCTCCTGTGTGTGAAGTGTAGTGTAGGTTACCTGGCATCAACTATTGTGTGAATATGTTGTGTTATATGGTGTACGTGACCTGACATAAACTGTTATTATCTTGACATGACTTCAGCTAATTGATCTGACATGATTCTGGCCAGATTTGGTCATGTGTGAAGAAGCAATTGTTCCCAGAACTAGTTATCTGAATAACAGGAAAACAGTAGCTTAAGTTACATGAAACACCTTTAATGTGTATTTGAAAGCTGTAGATGTGTCAACTAATACTGCATGTTTGTCAGACACTATAAATTGTCATGATGTACTAACTCTTTTGCTTTCTTGCGAGTAAACCCTCAAATGTCCAGTCATGTGTTTTGAGTCTTTTTATTCGACAACAGAAGCATCCATGTTTTGGAATATGTATCTTCTTTGCAGCAACATCCACATTTGAAGCGCTGTCAACTGTCAAGGCTACATATGAGTCTGGACAGACATGGATGTGAACTGTAATTGCAGCTTGACTGGTTCGCAGAGGCATACAACCGTGAGGCGGTAATTCTAGTTTTATTCTGCACTATACCTCATGAGCTTTAACCTTAAACTTGTTTTGGCTGTGATAGCTGACTAATCCTCTGGGTATTCTTATCATGCCCATATGACACATTTGCTCCATTCTTACCAATTTCAAGTACTGTTATAATCCTGCAAACCTTAAGCAGCTCTCACTTTGGGCCTGATCTGTTCTGCGAACAAATACCACAACAACAAAGGAAAAGTACATAAAGAAGTGGGAGCCAGAAGCAGAGTATGAAGAAATGTGGGAGAAAACCACTGTGTACCAGCAGCCTATTGATGTTCATATCTGTGGGGCACTGGCTGTCTGTGCTGATTGTCAGTGAATCTCTTGTAAGATATTGATGGCTTAGATAGTTGTTAGAAGTCAGTCAGCCCGCAGAATGAACACAATAAAAGCAAGGTGGGTCAAAAAATGACATTGTTTATCAAAAAAAACCTCATTACTCATATCATTTTGATCTGATGCTAATAGCATGTGGTTCCTATAAATGTAATCTGATTCTGTGGGTACTTCTGAGAAAGATATTCAAAGCAATTCAGCACTTTGTGGCATATTCATGTAGTTGACACAAATAGTTTAATATTTGTATTTGGGCCCCCACAAAGAATTTGGAAAATTGGGGGCCCCAACTGCGACTCACATTGGCACATTTTGCAATGATGACTGCAGCAGCCCTTAAACAGCCAAAGGTGTTATACACTGCACCACCACTGTCCCCAAGCCCCCAAAGTAGGCCCCCTTCTAGCTATGGTATGACCTTGGTGGACATTGATGGGCTTCTTTACCTAGGGCCCCCGAGAGCCTAGGATCACCACCGGCTGTGAGCAAACTTTCAGTCTCTAGACCTTCATTATCCGGACAAATGAATCCAACACCATTAATTGGGACCAATGTTAGCGAACCTCTTGTGCAAGTGGGAAATGCACTGCCTAGTTTACCAGATCCTGGATCACATCCCGGAGGAAGAACTGCATTTCCCATGTGCACTTGCACAACATAGCACATTCCTTGTCAAAAAAGGAAAAGCCCAGGTGTTACTAATAACGCTAACAATGGCTGCATTCTCTTCACATGTTCCAGTGAGCGTGACAGTGAGCCAGCATACACCACACCAGTGCCCTGACATTAAAGCAGCAAATGACTACCATACACTGGGAGACTTTTGAAAGACTTTAAAAAGATTTTTAAAAGTGTAAAGTCTGACAGCCTCTCACATCCAAAGACAGTGGGAGTTTTTTTTTGTTTTGTTTTGTTTGTTTTGTCACAGACTTCAAGATTTTGAAAAGACCAGGGTGCCTTGCAGGGTCATTATTTGCAAGAATACAGCTAGATTCCTTTTGAGATTATTTCCCATTCTGCTCTTGGTGAAAAATATTACGCCGAACAAACAAAACACAAAGGTGTCATATGTTGGCAGTATTGCTGTCATATCAGAATCGATCATCGATAAACTGCATTTGCATACAAACTTAACGTTTCTTATTTTGTTGCCTGAGAACAATC
>JAPZEB010000009.1:9484219-9495096 GCA_029783705.1 Chaetodon striatus | reverse complement strand
AGAAAAAGAGGGTGGATCACAGGGAGTACCACAAGCTGGTCCAGGAGCTTCTCCTCAATGATGGCCATTTCCAGGCATATTTTAGGATGACTCCAGGGCGGTTTGACAACCTGCTGTCTATTGTCAGGCCGTATAGCTGTGGGTATCATCTGCTACCACCAGTTTCTCCTCCATTGTTTACCAACTGTAAACTTGTTGTCGTGACCACCAAAGAAGACCCTGCGCCTCTTAAATCATCCAATTGGAAAATGGGAAAAAAGATGACGAAAAAAGAGATGCTTGGGACAACTTGAGGAGTTCGCAGCGCTCCGGCAAAAACGGCAAAACAATTACAAGAAGGCGCCTTCAGCGGCTTAAACGCTTTCTGTGTGATTAGGGCCTTTTCGTTGTTGATGAATGCATTAATAAATGCTCGTATCTGCTTACAGCTATGTTACTGTGTGTTTTAAACCATTTAGGAAAATTTTTATATGTTGGTCAACTCAAAAGCAGTTTATTAAATTTTCCAGTATTTATGATTTAATATCGCTTTAATGCTAAAAAAATACCAAATAAATTGCTTCCTTACAAGTTTATATCTTTAGTATTTGGCTAAAGCTTTTATGTAAAGTGGAAAATATCTCTGCTAATGAAGATAAAACCATTTCAAGGCCCATTTGCTGTATAGTAATTTGCAAAAGACTAAATGAGTGGGAGGTTAAATGGGGAATTTAAAATCTCACTTGAATAAGACGCAACTATGAAGCCAGGAATGCTTCAGTGTTGCTCGTTTTGCTGGTCGATTAAGCTCAATCACGACCATTAGCCTCTGGAAATCGATGAGTGTAGTTTGACAGGACACATAATAATTGTAATGAGGAAATATTTATCATTATTACAAGCAGCAGTGGATTTCTTCTTCACTTGTGGAAAAACAAGCTTCTGTGTGTAGAAACTGACTTTGGATGTTGAATTCTTGACAAACCTCCCAAGTGATGATTATTTTTTTCACTTAGGTATTCCCAATCAGTGAAATGTTTTTCAATCGACAGGTGTTCAATCAGAGCGAAAAAATAATAATTCAGCTCCTCTCCTGGTTGCAGCTCACAAGCTTGTTAAAATGTCTGCCCACCATTCCTGGTATGGAGATTAGTACGGGGGCTGGAGGGTAAGTATCAAGAATTGTCAGTCAGTATCACGGCTACTTTTTGTGCTCTCCGACCCATGTGGGGCCGCACGGTGCATAACAAAGCATCCCCGCGTGCTTCCCTCACATCCCCGCAGCCTATGTATTCTTCCCCATGGGAGTGTGCAGCAGTCCCTCTTCTCAGCAGGAAGGATGCCAGTGATTTTGGTGAGGATACACTGGTTGGAAGAAAAAAAAAAAAAAAAACCTAACACATAAATTCATCATGCACGCTGCAAGTCACACCACTTGTGCAATCAGAAGTGTGAAGCGAGTGCAAATGAGCAGCTTGTGTGTGGCTGGTGTGCAGTCACAGAGTTGCTATCTGATTCCTACAGCCGAGCCTTCCGATTGTTCCTCCAGGCCAGTTTGTGTGACACATAAATATTCAATTACCCTCAGATTAGCATCATTTTCACAAGATGTCCATATTTATTTTAAACCAAGGACATGTCTACTCTTTATTTGTCTATATGTGCATGAAGTATAATTGCTTATGTGTGTGTTCAGGTGTCCAAAATTCAACACACCATGTTATTCAATTGTGTAATTGAGCCACATTGACAAGACAGTGTCTTTGATTTCTGAGTGGTTTGGCTCAAACTCTCATTCAACTTGAGACATTTTCATTCACACCAACTGGAGCGAGGATTTGGTGCGCAGTCTGTGGAGTGGATTTACAACTCCTCCAGCCTGTTCCATTTTCTCAACATGTTGAATAGTGATGATAAAACTGTCAGGGAGTTTGCCAGAGGCTCTTTGATTTTGGCCATGAGGCAACTCGAGGTTCTGGCACAAAAGAGTCGGCCAGGTTTCCTTAGCCTCCAAACAAATCCAACCCAAATGCCAGAAAGGACACAGACTCTGCTGGCTGTGTGGGGGGGTTCAGTCAGACTGAGCTGACCCCAGTGAGCTCTGTGGAAGAAGTAGAGTTCTTTTCTGGACCGAGTGAGGTCTGACCCTGACTCGAAACTCTTTCTGAAGAAACTGTAACTCGCTCAGTCACCCCAGTCAAGGTCCCTGTTGACGCAGGATGACACTACAGTTCATCATCCTCCACCAAGTAGTGCACATAGGTTATTAATGGGCTTTGAATAAGCAAAAACATCACAGGCATGGTTCAAACTACAGGGTAAAGCAGCCAATGAAAGACAAATTAAAGGGGAACTACTCCTATTTTCAAAATTTATATATGCTTTTTCTATGTTTTAAGACAGTCCAAAAATATTAGTAAATGTAAACAACGCTCACCTAAATCCGAAATCTAGAGTGCTAAAACTCAAATGCTAAATTTTGTCTGGAGCTGCTCCATAGATAAAGCATTGGGAAAGATGTTCTAGATAACACTGTGAGCAGCCAGGGGAATGTTTTGAGTATAGGGGTACAATCTCTGTTTCAGCACTGAGAACACTACAACGGAATAAAGCTTAGTTGGGTACGACACAGAAAACAAACATTCTGTGGATCCACAAAATCAGACTCCCATTCATTGTCTGTGGAGCAGCTCCAGACTTTACACCCTATGACATCACAGCTTTAAGACTTACTTCTCTGGTTTCTGGCTTTAAGAGCAGGTAGCTCCTTTTCACTAATATTAATTGAACTTATATGACATGGAAATAACATATTGGGTTACCTTATTCTAGGTGGTGTTCCCCTTGAAATTAATTGCACAAACTAAATCCAACTGCATGAAGTCAGTAACAGATCAGGAAGGGATCACGTATACTGGAAAAACTTTCCTCTCACGCGACAGCCTGAAATCACTTTCACACAGTTTGCTGTGAAAGAGACTTACAGAATTATCGCCCTCACTTCCTGCTGTTAAAATAAATACACAAGCTTTTCTAATGTTAATGAGAGCCGCGGAGAAGTGAGAGACATGTAGTTCCCAAAATTGTACAATAACAGGAAGGGTACCATGGGTTTTCCAGAAAGGTGTTTCTCTGCTACGCAAACACAGAAACATTTGTTTTGAAGGTGTGAACAATGTTGTTGCTAAAATAGAGACAAAGCAACCCGCCCATGAACACTGTGTATGAGAGCATTTAAGGAGAAGACATGAATCACACTCAAATCTTTAGTTGGTCAGAGTAGCCTGAGCTAGGATCACTTTGTCAATAGTGTGTGTAAGAGGATTTTTAGAACACAGATTGTTCCAAAAGCTTGACTTTATCTAAATGCATGAATTTCAGTGTCGCAGTCCTGTAAGCTTATACATACAAATAAAGCTGTCACCTTTACTGCTTCATAGTGCTAACTGTACCTGCCAGTGCTGCCAAGCGTCCATCCAACTGATTTAATCCCCACTGGACTGTTGGGGACTGTACAGGAAATGCCTCCGTTATTGTAGGCAAACAGAAGCAGATACTGTAATGTACTTTCAGGGAGCTGCTGAATTATTTGCATCTTTCTTGGCATTGATATTACAATCACACACTTAATGGCAGGTTGTTTGAAATGTTTCTTAGGGAAGCCTGAAGCATAAATTTTCTTTGAGCACAAAAGATCAATTGTCTGCAATGATCAAAAACTACAGTGCTTGATTCCCTTTGAAGTTTAAGGCCGTTCTGCTGAAGGCTCCTGATTTCAGACATTGCTGATTCAGTGACATTTTATAACCCCTGTAGTGAATAATCACGCTCTATTTTGAATAATACAAAGAATCACAAGGATGACATACACTACAAACACTGCGCTGTTCATTCTTGTATGCAATTGTTGAAAACGATGGAAAAATAAACATATACGGACAGTTTTTAACAGCTTTTCCCTGTTGCAATTTAAATCATTTCATCCTTATGGACAAGTTTCACCCCTCTGCTAAAAAGTGAATGACAGTTTACTGAATATTAATACAACAATATACAATGTATACCTAATTGCATTATGTAAAATATGCCAATGTAGCCGATATAGGCAGACAAGCTCTTAACACTCTCCCTTGTGTATAAATGATACCAGTGTTAATCCTCTTATTACAAATGTCAACTAAATGGCTGAAATATAAAAGTTTGTGTCATTCAAATGTCCAATTTTTGTACCAATTTGCTAACTAATTCTGTTAAGTATCAAATTTAATTTACTGCTGTCTCGCCTTTTAAATATTTGGAGTCTTTAGTGTCATCATCAACGAACCCATTAGCATCCTTGCCATGACAGTTGATAGACTTGATTTGGTGTGGAATATTTTTATTGAAACTCTTCATAATTAAGTCTGTAGATTATCAGAAGTAACTTTGACATCTGAAAATAAAGGGGAAAAAAATGGTACCACAAACCAGCTGCTGCAGAGATCTGTACCTCAGGAAATCACACCAAAAGCGTCAGATAGTGTATTCCAGATAATGACGGCTACAGTATTGTAATACTTATAATTCTTACATTCAGTCTGCTCAGGCCCAAAGCTAAATTTCGGATAGGAGCGTTGAATGTACGCACCATGAATGAGATATTGAACGCAGCCAAAGAACACCTGGCAGGGAACAGCTTAGATGAACAGCGTCGAGTTGTCAAAGCCTTATTTCCCACCCGGGAAGAAGAGGATTATAATTGGGTAATAATTGGATAATACTCCTCCAATCACAATCACACATTTGCACACTGAGAAAGCATAAACATAGCTCGTCAATCAGGATGTTCCTACCCAAATGAGTGCAGACCCTACAGTATATAAGGACAATGGCACTGGCAGGATCATATTTCATAGTACACACAGGAGGGTATCTTGTAGGGTACCTTTACCGTGTAGGTTCCCAGGCATGGACATATGCAGTCTACACAGTGAGCAAGCAAGAGATTAACATTAACGTTAAAACTTCATTCACACTCTCTTAGCTGATGTCACTGCAAGCAGCAAAGCTGTCTTGAAAACTATTGCACCTGCTACCTGCTCGTCTTGTGGCGCAAGGGAGAACCCTAGTGTGCAGTAGGTGATGCATCATCTCGCAAACAGATCCATTTCCACTTTCCTGAACTGACTCCAGATCTGCCTCACCTCCTCTGGGTAAAGCCTCCACTCGTCTGGTAGGGGGCCGCTCCTTGTATGAGGTCAGCACCACTGTTTTCCTGTTGCGGATCGTGAGAGGTTTCAGAGACAACAAGTGCTCTGAGGCCCACAACCACAGGCTCTTCTCAATCCTCAACAGGGCAGCAGACCAAACTCTGCTCTGCCTGCTGATGTAGGCGGTTGTCGGTCCCTTACCAACATGTGCTTTCTTTGTGTTCAAAGCCTGAAGTGTAGGAAGACTGAAAACACAGTTTGAGGAGGTTGGTATTGTCGAACCTCTGTCAGGGGCCACACACCACCGACCGTCCTCCCTACCCCATAAAGGAAGCATCCATGAACACCATGATGTAGGAGGTCACTTGTTCTAGTGGTGTTTCCTGCATTCTCCATGGCTGAAGAATGATGTCTGCGGGTCTGCACGTATGCAGGTAGGCATGTCCTGATTTGCTGGCTACGTTTATCCTTTTCTCAGTGTGCGAAATCGGGCTGTAATTAGAGGAGTATTACCTAAGGAGTCAAGTAGAGGATGGAGCCTGTGTGAAATAGAACAATTCAAAATATATATTTTTTGTATTTTGGATGAATGTGTCCTTCAAATAACGCCTTGTCTCCAGGGAAGCTTCTGATGTGCCCTTTTTCGTATTTTGTGTGACTGTGAGCAGAAGAATGACAATGTCAGCATTTCCGTTTGTAACACCTCATTATGCTGAGTTAAAACTTGGTGTGTTATCTGTGACTGTGTTGGCAGGCCAGCTCAAGGTCACCAAATGGGGAAAATTACACACGCAGCCTTTTTAGAAATGTAGGATAAGACAGCACAGTACAGTGTGAAATACTCAGGTTTTAGGGCCGAAAAGAGTTTTGCAATAATCTATATCAAACTGAGTCTCAGTGTTAAATTGCGACTCCTGTGGTCTTAACATGCTCTCTCTCTCTGGTTGCTCATCAGGCCCTCCATGCAGCAATATGTGTGACCTTTACATGATGAACCATGCAGGGCCACAGTTCTGACATGTCGTTTTGTCTTGGGAGTCTTTGGCAAAGAGGCTCAGCTCCCTCCAGTGCAAGAATGCATGACAGAGTTCTGGGGTTTTTTGAAAGGCCACTATCCATTTTCAGAACATTTAACAAGCGGCTATAGGACACACTGTGTTTGCTTGGCCCCATGAATCATGTCTGTTCGCCCACATCATCTCCCTTTATTTGCTTTAATGTGTTCCTAGTTTGAAAAACATATATATTTCTATGCACCTGTAATGTTGGTGATGTAAAGAACTGAGCCTTATGCTGCCGCTGCACTTACTGTACACTGGGTGCTGTGGGTGATGCCATGGCCATCTGTTCATGTTGGCACCATGTACATATTACCTCATCACAATGCAGAAGGAAACATCTTCTCATGGACGAGAGGATCATGCTCTTGACAACGCGAGATTAAAACATTAATGGCCTCCACCTTGGCTGAGCTGTAACGTTAGCTAGCTCAGTTGTGCTAGGTTAAGTTCGGAAGAAAGAGAGTATTTCCTACATGAAACTGAGTTTGATAAAGCACCACATGTGAGAGGAAGAATTTTAATATTTGATTTGGGGGTTAACTGTCTCTCTATGAGAAACCCCAGATTAGATTCAATGACAATCTTTTAACAATCAATGGCAATGTTTTTAAAACTACTTTTTCCACCACATCTTCACATGGTAGTTTTCTTGCCGAGTCAGATGAGAAAATTGATACTGTGCACTCAATATAAAGCCTGAGCCAAGAGAGCGTTAGCTCAATTTAGCACAAAAAATTGGAACCGGGGGAAACTAGCCAATCTATCACAGACAAAGTCTGCTGACCATGAACGCTTCCTTCTGCGCGGTGCTACAGTTGATGGAACTATATCGGTAGAAAGAAAAGAAACTGACATTGATACACACAGATAAGAGGAAAAATATGTATTTTGAGCCTGGTCACACTCCGAAGTCACCGAAATTTGGTGCTTGAGTTGTGACTTGTGGCATCAGACACCAACGAAAAAAGGCATCCTTTAACGTCCGTTAATATGTGGCCGTTGCCATTATAGTTTAACAGCGCCCAGTGGCATCAGGGGGAAACACAACGGGACAAAGACTAGTGTTAAGGCAGCAAAAGTCCAAGTGGGGCGGGTGGGAGAGGTGGTGGATGGGTTCAACAAATAAGGACTTTCCCCCAAGAGAGTGGTGTTTGTGTCCCATAAGATTCTAAAGCCAAACCTTGTTCTCTTTTCCTAAACCTAACCACATGCTTTTGTTGCCTAAACCCAACCGGTCAATTCGCGGCGTTGTAGCCACATAGTGCGTTTATTTTGAAAAAGACTGTATGTAAACATAAAATTTCCTGTGAAAACGGAAGTGTTTCATGAGAGAAGACAATGCATGTAACAGGCAGAAGTTGACACGGTGTCCCAGAACGTCAACAGCCTACGCACTCAGGGTACCTTTCATGTCGTATGTGGATGGGGAAACCAAACGTCGACATGTGACAAGGTCCGAATGAGAATGTGTTGGTATTTTTGATTTGTGCAAAACGCTGGATGGAATGCAATCTAGCTTAGTTTCGCACAAAGACAAGTGGAAACACCTAGCATGTCCAACACGGACAAAATCTGCCCACCAGAGCCTCTCACTGTCTCACAAGTCACTGACATCTTGCCCGTTTAAAAGTTAATGTGTAAAAATGATTTTTTTTCCCTTTATATATTTTTCCCTTTCCCATTTATTTTTCTAACAGCATTATGCTCATAAATGCTAATTTGTTCAACTACTGACTTTTAATTCTCGAATGCTGGAGCCACAGTAGTTCATGAATGCACCAATTGAGGAATGTATTTAAAGCAATCCATGCTTTCATCTGCTTTACTATGATATGATAATGTAACTTAGCCAGACTACTATTTAAAACTTAGACAAAAACAGCAACCTTCAAGCGTAAAGTATTCTCTTAAGGTTTATTTTCATACCAAACGAATGTGAACTGAGACCACTTGCTGTCTGAAAAGTAGGAAAACAAACCTTACATACCATAAAATCTTTGGAGAGTATTTGACAGCAATAATAATAATAATGTGATTTGTACTTTAATGACCTAAAACAAGTAGAAAAAAAAAAAAATACTCTCGTGCAGTCCTTGAATCTTGAAGTGCCATCAGAACATTCTTCTGTTCTGATTCTTGCAGCACACGAGTCATTTATTTTGAGTGAGAGAAAAACACATTCGGAAACCTTCAGCTTCAGCTCCTCGAAGAAGTGCGGAAGCGTCGGCGTGTCTGAAAGAAAAAGACATTCACTTCAAAGTCGAGCGATGATCTCGGTCTGTGTCAAAGCACCAGCACGACTTCGAGAAACAGGGGAAAAAAATAAATAAATAAAAAAAAATCAGCAGCAAACAGAATTGCACATACTTGTTCTTGACACTTTTGTGGTAAGTCATCGCTCGACACTTACAGCTAACACAGAGAGTGGAAATTTATTCAAAATCCACACAAAAGTGCGATGGTAACATAATAGAAATCTCTTTCTCAGTCTCAGGAAAATCCAGTGCAAAGCTGCAGCTCTATACTGTAGGATGCTTCCTGTCCCTTTCTCTACAATATTTATTTACTGAGGAGTTCAAAGAGGTCTGTAATTGCTCGGCTATTCACTCAAACTGAACTTTAAGTCCTTAATGAATAATCACAGACTGAACTTTGATCTCAAAGCCATTTCATCACCTCCTCTGAAAATGAAGATGTACCAGTGTCCGAATCTTATAGCCCTTCATATACAGTTTAACAGACTTCCTATGGTTTTCTTGCCGTCTGTGCAAAAAGCAAGGTCGTTAAACTGAATTGGTTCAGACTCAATATTGTTGATAGACCGGCTTTAATAATTCAGTAGTCAAACAACTTTGATGCTGTAAGACACAAAGGCTGACAATTCCAGTGGAGCTCACTGTAAGTCCCAGTTATGTCAGCAAACATTAATAATCCTCTTACATTTTGCACCCGTGTAGTGCAACTTGTCATGCATTTCAGATTGATTCTTTTGTTGCCTTCATATAGCTTTAGAGCGTCTCCGCCAACCACAAGCCATTAAGCTGCGCCCATTTTACAGGCCGACAGAACAGACGAGCCTTGTTACGTCTTTTACCTTCTTCTCTCAGATATTGAGGGTGCGTGTGAAGTCATTCAAATGTAAATGACTGTACTTCCACGAGAAGAGAACTGTTAAAATCTGAGGTAAATGTTCAAGTGAGTGATTTTCTCAAATTTACCAAGAAGATGAGGCTGGCAGAGGGATGTTTTAAAGGTGCATTAGCACACCATTTTCAGCTATTGTCTCTCCGAGCACATTATTTTGAAGGATGCCAGAATGAGGCGTGCTCGGATGACAGATCACCCATCTTTTCTTGGGGGTGCATAATTTCCTGACAACAAAGACATTTGATATTGTCAAAGGTAAAATGTCTCCTATATAATCGATGATTGTGTTGCGACCAGAAATGTGACAGAGTTTAAAATTCCAGCTAGGGAGCAGACATTCAAGACTTCATTCAAAAATATTGAGACTAAACACAGGATTAATCTTATTCCCTCTTCAGGAGCCGTGCAGTAGATTCATATTGACTGTTTAAAATGTCATTCAGTGTTCCTCTACTCTCTTGTTAAAACTAGGTGCAGAACTACCAACTTCCTGATTATCTTAAGTGAGTCTTAAATTCCCAACTTTAGCCACTTTTAAATCTAAATTAAAAACTCCCCCTGCCTCAGATTGATTCATTTTTGTCTTCTGCACTTTTCTTTGTTAAATTTAGGGTTATTTTTCACTTGACTCAAACTTCATAATAGTATTTTTTCTTAATGTACTATTCATTTGTCTGCTTTTTCAGTTGTATTTTACAAGTGACCAATCATTTGTACATCCGTGGGAGGTTTGCATTTCTATTTGTATTTAAGGGGTTGTTTGAGTGCATTGCTTCTAAAACGAATACTTCATCCTCAACTGACCCTTTGCTAAGTCCTGCTCCTCAAAAACAGAATAGCCAATCATAGCATAGTATTGGTCTACTCCAACAAAGGTCCTACACAGCTGTGCACCATAGACTCTCATGTAACTTTAATTTTCAGGCTGTTATTGTGGATTTCAAGGTAAACATTGTGCCTAGGGCATGTGTAATAGTGCTGCTTGTTACCTGGAGAGGTTGGAAGGAGATACACACTTCTTCACCGTTCCAAAACGAAAATCAAAACCTGAAAAGTGTAGGGTTAGTAAGGTGGCTACTGAAGATAATGCCCACTAAATGTAGACCTACTGTGCTTTACAGGAACAGTGGAGGGAAACGGGGAAACTTTGCCAATATCCAACAAGCTGTGTCATTGCAGTGTGTGCAAATGAACACTGTTTGGCTTCCCCTGGAGCTCCATGCCCATCTGTCGGCGGGGGTCCAAGCGTTGGCAGAGCAGGGGGAAGTCAAACACCGTTTATCTACACACAAAAATGACACAGAGCCAGTTGAAAATCTGCAAAGTTTCCCTTTATTTTCAGTCTTTTCTGTCTCGATTGCGAGTGATGTGATGGTTCACTTTTACTCTGTGATTTGTACATTAGACTTTAGCTTCTACTGGTCTTAAACTTTTTAAACTGTTGTTGCTGCTGAGTCAGTTTGACATCCTGGATATATCCTTCAAACACAGACTGTAGACC
>JAPZEB010000009.1:9461159-9477127 GCA_029783705.1 Chaetodon striatus | reverse complement strand
CTATTGGCCGGTAGCTTGAACTACAGGCTGTGCTTCCGCATTTTAATTTGCATTTATTTCCCGCCCCCCAAGCTTCCACCAAAGAGTACAGGAGAGGTTCAAGAGACAGGCCCTCTCCCTCTTTCTCTCAAACTCAGACTAACTTAGATCAAACTTTAAAACTAAGCAGTGTTGATCAAATATAAACCAAGATACTGTTACTAAGTTGCTTATTTCTGTCCTCAAATGTTTTCTGAAACATGTTATAATTTACTGTTTAACTGTAATATTAAATTGTTGGTTACCAGCTGGCCGTCGTTGTGTCAAACAGACAAGTTTGTATTACATCACCTACCAGAGAGAGCATGTATCGGCCCGTTGCAGCACTGTGCATTCTGGTAGTTGTAGATTTTCAAAGAATGCCACAGTCCTTGTGTCTGTTTTCTTTGTTCATGTTGCACTAGTTTAAAAATGTGTGTCTTTCTGTTGCATAGACACCCCAGTTTTATTAAACATCTTCAAAAGATCTTTCCAGTGGAAAATACTTATTTAACACTGTTCATCTGCCCACATTTACCCCTCTGTGGTGACACAGAGCTCGTTAAAAATCAACAAAGTATCTCTTTAATTATATCTATTTTTTTGTTTGTAAATGCTTAGATTCTATTTTGGTATAATACATCCCACGATTTACAGTGAATTTTCACAATATTTACCATATTATTTGTATTAATTTATGGTGTATTATCACCATACAAATCAATACATATTAAATACTTATCAGTTACTACTGATAAATGAGTTACAATTAAGTATTTTAGAGCAAAGGACAAATAAGTTACAATGTTTTTAGTAAGTACAGGGTACCAATGGGGTACAGCACTGATAAACAGTGCTCAACAGTACAGTAGGTACCCAGTACTTCACAGTATAAATCATTTCTCCTTTTCCCTAATTTTCCCAATTGTTTTGCTGTACCTACACATAAGAACAAACGTATTTCACATGTACTTTATTATGATATTTTACTGTAAAATGAGTAAATGTTAGGAAATACCACTATAAATTGTGGGTAGTATTATAAAGTGTTACCCTATTTTTCCATTTCAAGAAAAAATGAAAAAACTCAAATAAAACTCAAAACTCAAACCTCCTATTAGCAAGAATCACAAATCAGTATAAGTCAGTGCCACCAAGACAGTTAAAGGGACTTATATAAGGAGAATGCCAACATCTGAGACCAATTAGGCTTGGTAATTGAATGTTAAACCTAGAAACAACATGCCACGCTTGCAGTTTCAACAGTGTTGGAAGGTCATTTTGTAGTCAGTCCACAATGAAAATTAAATCTAAAGCTGTATTCAGACGGGACACAAGTATTACCTGGAGACTTTGTTTGAAATAATTGCAGAGGTCGTCTGTGCTCTTAATCCTGGGCTAATCTGACATCTGTAGTCTGTACTATAAAAACTCCACTGTGCATTTTTTGTGCAGACATTTTACAGACACAGATACATCAGGCATAAATTTACATGCCATTAATTTGGGGTATTACTTTTTGCACAGATTCTTTGCTTTTCGGCACTTTGCTTCCTCTTCCGTGTTGAGAATTTTGGAGGCCTCAATGGAAATTATTAATGACATCTCTGATTGGCTTCAGGGTGCAAATTCAGGAGGTTAATCTAGCTGCTTAGCATGGAGGCCCGTTCAGAAAGAGCACAATCAAATCCACCAAAAGAAGAATCTTGAAAGTTAATGAGATCAGTGACATGCACGGCAGCACGTTTTATCTTTCACGACGCTCAATGTAAACTTCTTTGTACTAGTATGTTATATGCTCTTTGAAATTAGGTCAGGAGATGAGAGTGAAGGTCAGCTTTAGCATGACTCATCAGATAATGAATGAACCACCTGTATGTCACAGACACAGGCAGATTTGATTGATATGTTCGTAATGCAAACCCCAAAACTACAATACTACAAATATAGAATATATATGCTTGTATACTATGATTGGACAATGTAAGAAGAAAACAGTACTTTTACTGATGTGTAGGCAAGAAAAACAGAAAATCCCAAATAAATACTTGAATTTAAGACTTTTGTCTTTTATTTTGATGATCACAACAAAAATACTGACACAGAAAGAGCTGAAGTTCAACAAACGATAAACCTTTATCAGTATTATAGCATCTGTTTTAATATAGCTGTTATCTTTTCTTTTCAGTTACAGTACATTTATTCAGTAAAATTGTCACTGTTGCATATGAGCTTTTGTCAACAATAAGGAGATAAATTTCATTGCAGAGTAATCGACAGGCTGATTTTATTATTCATTTGACATTTCGCTGCAACTTCATGTTGAGAGCTCATTTTAACAGTGAAGCCGGTGGTTCATTTTGAGCGTAATGAATATTTAAGTCATTAATGTCAGTAAAGGAGCTGTATATAACATTCAGAGCAATAGTATAGCAGCAAACAAGTATTTGCAATGTAAATATATGGTAGAGTTATCCTGAGCAGAGTATGGGAGTCACGCCCTGTCTTTGTGTGTTGTAATCCAAGCTTCTTAGTTCGTTGTTGTGGTAGATGTCCTGTGGTGCATACACGATAGTGCATCTGAGTCCCTGTGTTTGTATCCTATGGGCAAGCTGATTGCTGCCACTCTGTACTGCGCTCATACGATGGTTACTGCTGATAAACCTATCACGACCCATGGCATTGTTGCGGAAGTACAGCGCCCACTCTCTCTTTCCTCCCAAGGTCAACAATGTTAGCTTTGTCAGCACTGTTGCCGTTGGTTGCTCTGTTTCTAGAGTTAGCACCGTTAGCTGCTAGCTGCCGGCTCATCCTTTTCTATCTTGAGAAGAATGTGCAGACAGCCTGAATCAGACTCTGAGTCACAGATATGCTTTGAATGTCATGTACAGCTCCTTTAGTGTTGGTCTGGTTTGGCTAAATGACAGGAAGGCATTGTAATGATAGCTGGATAATGACTTGGTTAATGTATAAATGCTTTTCGGCTGTTGATGAATTCATATGTCTTGTTTATGGTAAAGAAACTTAGATTTGTATATATATCTTTAAAGAAATGGCACTTATCAAAATGACCCAACCCAAAACTCAACATGATATGAAACCATTTAGATGATTATATTTTAATGAGTTGTATATTCTCCTGTGTTTTTTTTTTTTTCTTGATGTATAGATAGCGCAATAAATTTGTAATTAAAACATTTTGTTGAAGATACCCTCATTTATATTTCTCTCTGGAGGTAGCCATTTAGAAAAACAGCACTGTTTCTGTATGGCACTCTCAATCCCACTTGAAGTCTTGCCCCACAGTTTCAAAGAATTTGATATTAAATGGCCTATAAAACTCCTGCAGCTGCTCTATGACCTCCTGTTCGATCTGTACATGAGTCCTGCCCTTGGATTTGCCGAGGCAGCGTGGCTGGCTGCTGCTCTCTGGCTTCTTCAGACAGGGGAAGCCTTTGGTTCGATTAAAGTAGAAGTGCTTGTCCGTGATTATTCGTTTCAGTCCTAGAAAGTCCTGAACGCGGCCCATTTCCCCTGCCGGATCTGTGATCAGCCGCTCCCCGCTTACAAAGTGCATCTGCGACAGGCGAAAGTACTGCAGCCAATTCTCCAGGTGCAGAATGTACATTCCGATCCGTATGGCGTTCCAGGAAGTGTCCACGATACCCTGACTTCTGTTCTTAAATGCCAGCTCTTCAAACGTAGGGATGTCGGGCTTCTTGGAAAGAGTCTGTGTGTAGTCGGAGATGGCTCTTGTGACTGGGTTACGCACCACAACGATGAGTTTGGTCTCGTGGGACATGCTGGAGATGCGTCTGGGTGCCTCTCTGGTGACAAAGTAGCTAGGTGTCTTCTCTAATGTGATCTGGCTGTCTAGTGTGCGTGGCATTAGTCCCCTTGGGAAAAAAAAGAAGAGAAGAAAACACACATGGATGAGTCAGCAAGAGGTGTTATTTTCCTGTCCAGGAGCCTTTCCACATGTCTTTTCTGTTGGACGGATGAGAGTGGTTATAAAAATGTAGCAGTCAGAGGGAAGCAAACATTAATCTTGTATCACAAACACCAATTTAAAAACAGCCTATTTACATGTCTTACTACAACCCAGTCACCAGAATAAATATTGGCATTGTACACTTCTGCACATCATGGAAATGTTACATTTATATGTGAAATTCGTATGTTTCATATGTTGCTAATATCTTAAATCTTTCCACTTCAGTTTCCAGGTTGTGTGACAACACTGTGGTCAATGTGTGTAAGTTTGAGCACAAAACCTAATTGTTTAGGGTTAGAAGAACATTGTGATTTGGCTTTAAATACGCGGTTCTGTCACCAAAAAGAAGGTCTTAATGTGTCGTTAAAATACCAGCTTTTGTTTTTTTCGGTCTGGAACAGTGGCCGGCTGTTGTTTGCTGCTTGGCAGCTGTAATCTGAGCTATGTCACTTTGTGGTTTGCAGAAATCTACAAAGCCGACAATTTATTCTGGTGACTGGGCTGGTTGTGATAAATGCACATTTACTATACATTTTGGCATGTATTAAAACAATAGCTACTTAGTCACATCTGTCCAGATTTATTACAGAAGCTATTTTTTTTAACTTCAGAAAGTAAACTGTAGGTGAATGTATGTACTTCAGTGGTAGCAGTAGCATTCAGATCTATTACTTAAGTATGAGTTTAATTACTTAACCTTGTCATCATACTACAATATAAACAGGAAACAGACCTTTCTAAGTAAAATTCCTGCATTTAAACTTTTACTGAAGATACAAAAGTACTTAGAGTGATAGTAAATGTGCTAACAAAGCTGCATATTGACTAATGCCATTGTTATGTTATATTGTCAGATTATTGTTGCTTATAACGTAAGCATGTAATGATGTAGCTGATTAGGAACTGTAATGTCCTTTAAATTCTGGAATACCAGACAGCGTCATTCAACTAGGTATGTTTTTCTATACGAAGATCTGACAGAGTAGAGGACTGTGGTGACAGAACAGGAGAGACCTCATGCTTTATGGTGAATTAGGATACTGGGAGTGTCCAGTTACTGCTGGCTCTGCACCATAAGGGGAATAAACACTGTGGATTGCTGCTATTCCCCGTTCAGAGGCGGCTGAGTCGCTGCCTGTGTTGGGGAGGAGCGAAAATGTTTCCAACATCTTGTTGAGGTCAAGATATGTAAACAGACTAAGATGCATCTCCGAAGTGACGCAAGAGGAGCCAATCAGAGTCTGGAGCACGTTGTGGGACTCAACCACTGACGTCACCGATGACATAAGTGAATTCATAACAGAAGCAATTGTACCAACAACTACAACCAGTAACCATGGACTACCAGAGCCATGTGGAAACATGGACGCTTATAAAGCAGCAGCCAACAATGAAAGTAGGGAGGAGCTGACAGGGTTACACAGGATCTGGAGTTGTACCTTGTATGACTTTCCTGATTTTACTGAGTTAAAATTTCATTAAACTGTTTTTTATGTCATCTTTTTTATACACTTAAGTGTTTTTATCAGTTCCTTTAAAAGTTGTTGTTTTCATATCTTGTCTGTTGTAATCATTGACATGTAAAGCGCTTTGTAACTCTGTTTTAAAAAGTGCTTTGTAAACAAAGATTACAATATTATTATTATTTATATTATTAATTTGATTGATCGATTAAGCTTTTTTATTAATTGTTAGATTGTCAAATGGACTGTATAACAGTGTTTGCTATGCTAGTTGGTCATTGTAGTTTTTTCAAATCTTAATTTAAATCTTAATTTTAACTAGTAACTACAACTGTCAACTAAAAGTAGCAGAGTAAAACGCACATTTATGCTTGCCTCTTAATTGCAGTGGAGTTGAAGTATAGAGTGGCAATAACTGAAATGAAATTCTAATGATAACTACCTCAGTAGTAAGTAAGTATATTACTAAATGTCTATAGTTACTCTCCACCACTAAAGAAAAGCCAAAAAGAGACAACCCAAACACAAAACAGAAAAAACCCAACCCTAAAGCCCTGCTTATGTAATGACCACAGTCAAATATATAGAAATATTGGTATTTCAGACACTAGTAACTACGGTTTAATGATATTTTCACAACATTAGATGTGAAAGTGTAGGGTTAACTTCCAGCAAATGCAAAGTATGAAATAACTGAAGACAAAACCTGAACAAACACCATGTATTTGTTAGATATTCACTGGTGACACGACAGCTTGTACAATCAAAACATGCATCATAATTATCATCATCATGCTGCCAAGATAATGGCTTTGCAAACTACAGGCAAATGTTTCTATTTGTCATATTTGTCATGTGAGTTTTCCTTCCCGGCGTAATATGTCATTCTGCTTTGGCACTTTGGTTCAATAAAACTTGATTAATGAGCATCTGATGTTGGCTGTTGAGACACTGAATGCCTCGGCCACAATTCATCCTCACTTTGTTCCCTGTTTCCTGTAAGTAATAAAAAAGGACTGTGCTGTAGTGTCAGCACAATAGCTTTACAGTGGTGAGAATAATCACAAAATAGTACTATTATACTGTTTTGTTTAACTTTTATTATTACAGATACAGTACCTAAACGTCTCTATTTCACAGCATGTGCACCGGTCTCTTGATTTCAGGTATGTTACCACAGAGTTCTGATGATTAAATACCACACTTTCTTTATTATTACTGGGGGAAGGCTTCGATTAAAACCTAACCTTTCTCAAAGCTTTCTCTCGCAAGGTAGGGGTAGCCATAGGTTACCTCTAAAGTCTTGGAAATATTGATCCATTTAGTTTTATTTATGAATCCTGAGTTGTTGGCTCGGGTGCCTCAGGGCCAGTAGGCAACTATTAATCTTTTATGAGAACAGCACCTTTTCAAGCAAACAGCTTTGCTACTCAGTAAAAAAAAAACTTGCAGCCATTTTCCAGGAGGTGCAGAATCTTTGGCCGTGTGCTGAGGAAACTGTCTTCGTTATCAGGCTTGTCAATTCCATACATTTTCACCATCCTCGGAGATGAAGATTGTATAGATGAGAGGACCCCGAACACGCTGGCTCAACTTGTTATATCGCAAAACTGAGCTGACAATGTGAACACATACAGTGAAAGGTTGCAGATGGTTCTGCTTAAAATAGTATAGCTACTTCCTGTTAACTATACAACCGTGTACGGCACTATTCTGTTGACAACATGTTTACACACACACAAGCATGAGGATACTGGGAATATGGTGTTGATGAAAAACCTATGATGCTAAACCAAGAGGATTTCACACTGACATTTTCCCCTCACACTGGCTGTTTTTGTTTGGATGCAGAATATAAACCTCCAAGTGAGCCTGTCCATCAGAGAAAACCGCATCATATACTAACTTATTTTGAGTTATTGATTTTTATAGCTGTGAGTCTCAGCACCGGATATTCTACATGTTACACAGACATTATTCAGCACTGAGGGGAAACAGACAAGATGGAAATAAGGGTGTTAAAAAACCTGAAAAGACTGAAATATCTCAAGTTTGGAAAGTCAGCAGCACTGCTGAGATCAATTATCATGAAAGTGTTAAGAATGGTTCGTTAACATTAAGGTGTTTTTCCTATGAGAGGAACTCAAAGTTCTGACTTGAAAGGAAATGCAACTTTTTGAATGCACGTAATGATACACAAGCCACCACAGTCGGTCCCAGCTAAGAAGCCATTTACATCAGGTATTATAAACATGGGATCTGGATATCTTATTTGGATAGGAATACATTTTTCCTATACACAATGACTGGAAAAGGAGCAGCAGTCAAATGGTGGGTACATTTTTCTGAGTGAACCCTGCAAAATGACTCTTTTTATTATCAGGATTTGGTCCATTCTTTCCAATAACATTTGGAAAGTAAGAGAAGAGCTATATAATTAAATTGTTTTTTAGCATTCATGTGTGGGAGCTAAGAGTAATTCAGCCAGCTCGGCCAGCAAATGTCTGGGACAGTGCATGCTCTCAGCTGGCTTAACTAGAAAAGTAATGCACATGCTCTATGGGCTCAAAATCAAAAGTGTTAGAAAGCCAGTGTATTTGCCTACTGAGCAGTTTCTGTAGGGATAAATGGCGCTCCATCTGTACATCCTGTAGCCCATCCAGTCCTCATTAATACATTCATGGCTCATACAACAGCATTGCACAGGGAGACTCTCTGAGGAACGTCACAATGTTCAAGACAAGTGTGACATAACTTATGGTGGTGGCGACTACAACTTGATTCCCTCTATGAAGGAATTGATTACCTGCTTACAGTATAAGTAATATTAACTGTGATTCCCAGAAAGTAGCCTACAGATGCCGATGTCGGTCCAAAAGTCCCCCATTTGCATGTTAAGAACTTATCACAATGTGGCCAGAAATGAAGATGACAGTGCTTTTTAGTAGTGTGTTTAGGCGAAGGCTCGTTATCAGATGTCTTTATCCAACTCATATAGCTAGAATAAATGTTGGTATTGTATGTTTCTGCAGAAATACGGCTGGATATCTCCTAAAATACCTGCATTTGTGGCCACAACTTGGCAGGAAATGTCCCAAACTCTCTAAAAAAATACCTGCTCATGTTGTTACAACATGTCATGGTGGTGCCACGGTCAGTTTTGTTTTCCCCTCTGTGTTTTGCTTTGTCCCCTGTCTGTCTCTGTGTTCTGTGTGTGTGGGCGTGGCTACTGCTCCTGCTCTACCTGCCACCTGCACACCTGCTCCTCATCTCCTGCTCTACCTGCTGCTGCCACAGCTGCTCATCATCATCTCATCAACTCTGCAGTATATCAAGCCCGGCTCTCCTCCCAGTCTTTGTCAGATCGCTCAGTCACCCTCAGTGGTATTGTCAGACTCAGTAACATTAAAGGCATGTTTGTCTGTTTAGATTGGTTTGTTTAGGCTGGTGTCAGAGTGTTGTGTATAATTGGTTGGTTGGTTTTATGGCAAAAGAAAACCAAACCAAAGTCCTACTGCACAATCAAACTGTGGTGGGGAGTAAACAACCAAGACCGCCTTCAAAGGAGGGTCTCAGTTGTGCGGTTCATTCGGGGTGTGAAAGTAAAATGGGCCAACCACAGAATTTTACAATAGTGGATATGTGAATTTAGCATTTAGCAACTCTGGTGCTCGTATAAAAAACAGGTTGAAACCTTTGATCATTTGATCATTGACCATTTAATCCATCTGGTTATTGTGCTCTGCAGTGGAAAAGTAGCAGTTGCAATCTAAGTCCCCTGGCTTTGATATGAGTCCATGCAGCACTGATGACGCAGGGTGACCGTCACCAAAACTCCACCAAATGACTGTCTTTATAACTTTGTATTTACAGCTCTTGGTTTGTTTGTAATAAGTCAGTATGAACACAAACCGGACCAGAACTAAAACGCAGTGATGTATGATCTCTTTCTTTGGTCCGAACAGAATAAACAGAACTACATGTGTGAAAGCACCCTCAATCTTTTCGTACTTGTTGGGACACTTCAGACAGCGATATGATTTGTTGTGAGGTAAAAGAATTTCATCTTTCTTTAATGCAAAGGCTGCATCATGAATCAAACGCTGCTTAGTGACTGCACCTGTAAACTCGTATGTTTTCGCTCTGTTCTAAAAGAGCAATCATGACGGCGTAAGAGAATGAAAAACAGCTGGCCAGTGGGAAACAGATGGATGTATGGCCATTAATAACAGTCAGTGCGGTGACATTGTTGGAGTGCTAAAAACACATTAATCTAATTGATCTGAAAACAAAGGTTTTGTTTTTTTAAATCTATTTTTTTGTTGAATGTAAAACATCTTGAATTAATACACCTTGTGGTTTAAGACAAGAAATTAGACTTTTAAATTGTCACTGAGGATGAGAGGCAGTATTGCTCCGGACTGGGATGGGAATTTTAGAGCCCCTAGCTGTCTTAGATGCAGGAAGGAGGTTTTGATTGTGGAAAAAACAGGTGTATGAGACATTCATGAAATCTGTTGTTTTGTTCCTGTGGCCAACTTGCGAAATGGAAATTTACAAAAGAATTCTGCGTATTTACAGACAGAGTGACACGCAGAAAGATGTTTTTCCACATACCAAACCGCTCCAGCTACTCTCCCGTATTTTTTATGGTCTTGTACACCATTATTCAGTCCCAGCGGTGACCTGTCATAACATATTGTGCCTGACTGTACCAGTCCCATTTACTTTATCAACTCTGTGTTTCCTCTGTCCCATGCTGTTGATTATTAATCCAGAACACAGAGGTCCGGCCCTCCCCAGCATGCATTGTCCTGCTCAGTCAATATCACAGGAGCAGCCGGAGGACTGAGAGCATCCTGTGTCTCTGTAGCTTCACCCTGACATCAGATCCTCTGCGGGATCAGACGCCTGCTCTTTAGCTTTAAGATGTTTTCTAACCAGCCTTCCTGGATCCACTGAGACATGCGGGAACTCATCACAATTAGCGTAATTCCCTTTTATCTCCTTTCCTGTTGGTGTGTTCTGTAGTCATGGATGGCATCTGACCATCATTGTTAGCCATGAAGAAGCACATTTTTATGTGAGCCCCTGCATTTGCTCCCCTTTGTCCCCTCTGTGAATTTTTACACTCCTCTTGTGTTTACTTTGAGGTTTTCTCATTACATTTTTTTTAATAACTGGTCACATGCAAATTGGAGTTGCTGGGAATTAAAGGAGTATCTTTTCACAAAACTGTGCTGTCTATGCAATGGAAAGACATAAATCCTTTTAAAATTGGTGCTATATGATCAGAGAAAATAGCGGAAAAGTTCTGTTGCATTTGCTTTTGCTCAAGAGGTAGAAAACCTACAACTACAAGGATGCACTGCGCCTCACTGGACCCATAAACGCTCCCCGCTGGTGGGTGATGTAATGCAAGCTTGGCTGTTTTAAACAAGTAGGTAATACGGCGGCTGGAGCAGCTATGTGATCCATCCACCAACTACATGACTCGCCCACCATACCTACAAGATCAGCTCCCTTTGCTCCTCAGTCAGGAAGTGGAAGCCCTAAAGAAAATGCGACATTAGCGTTTAGCTATAGCCATGAGGTATTAGGTTAAAAGAGAGGCAGTTAAGATTAGAGTAAGGGTTACAGCTAATTATTTGTAAGCTGAATCATATCTAAATCAAGTACGCAAGGCTTTAAATCCAAACAGTGAAATTACAACTCCCAGTTTGATAGCATCTTTTCCCCATTAAAGTTAGCAGAGTGCTAAACAGGAAGTAACCTGCTAAAGTGTGCCATAGCTACACATGTCTTGCAATATCCTCCTGACATCACATTTTTTGGTTTCCTGCTCCGTATACTTTATTCTGCTTTACTTAGACCAGTTGTCCTCATCTGTGGACAGTTTTTTTTTTTTTTTTTTTTGTGCCATCTAGTGGTAGTGAGACCACAATACACTTATCCATGTACAAACAAGATGGCAGCCATCTCTGCCAAGTCAGTCTGCAGCTGGTCCCGACACAAAAGTGATCGAGGTACAAAACCTGATCACATTTTATGATTGTTACTTGTTTATTTATTATTAATAAAGTCTGTAGTTTGATATGACAACGGGTTTTACCAATTTAAGCAACAGTTAGCCTGCTAAGCTAAGATGCTGTTAAATAGGAAGTACTCATTTGAGGACATTGGGACTTTATTGTTGTCTCGTTTGAGAGCACTGGGACTTAATTGTCATTGATGATTAGTTTTTTATACTTATCAGGTCCTACTGATCCCAAATAGCAAGGAGAAATTAGAAATATACCAAAAGTTTGGGTCTCAGGAGGATCCAATATGGTGACTAGCTGGTAGGTAGCAAACAATCTCGAATCACAGCCAAACAGGAAGTTGCAGTATGTTCCTGAAAACATTTTAAGCGAGAAATGAACAATACACTAACAGAATCTTTGATTGTATTTGATCAGCACCGCATAGTTTTACAATTTGGAAGTGCAGTCTGCAGTTTGAGGAACAGCCTGAGAGCCAACAAAACTCTGCAGGATGACACAAAATGCAAGATGGAGGAAAGTTGAACGGTCTATTTACACATACTACCCACGTTGTTGTGACATAGAGCTGGTTGAAAATTGGCAAAGTATCTCTTTAATGCATCAGCTAAGATGACATTGACATTGGCGGCTATAAAACAATCACTACAAATGTCACATTAAACTCTTAAGTAACAGTTAAAAAATGTTGAGAGATAAGCTTCCATGTCCCCGAGGACCCAATGTGTTTGCATGTGTCATTGTTATTTAGTGCTACAAAGATTCCTGGAGAGAAGGAAAAAAAACAAACTAATGCTGTTTCTCATGGAGTTGTGCCCACTCAAAAATTCCCAACAGCTTGTTTCGATCAACCATGTATTAGTTACCAGTACGCAATATGGTCCCCAGCTGATAATTCAAAAAATAATATCAAAAGTTCCCGAGGGTTTTGTGCTGTAGTATGATGATGAGCCCTCTGTGAGTAGAGCAAAATTACCCAGCGAGGGTTAACATGTGCAGCACTGTGTTCCCTCCTCCTGACATTGACTGAGCACTCACACACACTCTGACACACACACACAGACACACACGCTTTCTCCGCTGAGGCCAGCACGGAGCCAGAGAGGAGGGACTGTTTGCAGCTCTGAGAGCCAGCTGTCGTTCGCTCAGAGCTGCGTCTATTCTCTCCCTGACTCCCTCGTTCTCCACTGGCCTCATCACTCCATGGGACTCCAGACCTGGCCGCCAAGCAAACCACCTCTGTCCTCTATGGCCTGCCTTGATGTGGAGACCCCTTCCATCTGCAGGGGTAAATTCAAATCAGGTGCTTTTTCTTTTCCTTTTCTAACCTGCCTGCGTTTCATTTGGTTATTTGCTTATCCACGTAAAATGAACTTAAGTTTATTTCCTTGGTGTTAATGTTTGCTGATGCTGGCAGAACTGGCAGGAGGTCTGTAGTGACGTAGACACAGCCCCAACAGGAAATGACAGGGAAACAGTAGAGCTCATCACGGTGACTCAAGCCAAGCATCAATCTTACAGGAGAGACTATTGTGTTCTGACGGATCATAAATCAAAGCTGCCTCGGAAAAACAGCCAGAGTCTTTGAGAGAGAGAATACTGAGTTTATTCTGTTGTTATTGGCACTCTGTTGAAACACCACCATGGTTTTTCTATTACATAATGAATTCACACCTATAATGGGAGTAGAAACACAATGAGTTTCATTCAGATGTATAAACCAGATATGCTGCTGATCAAGATTCTGATCATTTTTTAATTTTCCTTGTTTGCATTCACCAGCAACAACTTCATTTGATTAAAACAGGCCTTCAGTAAAGTTGACTCTTTTTTTGTTTCAAACACAACAGAGCTGTGTTTCAATTATAGCAGGGCTGCAACTAACACGTGTTTTCATTGTCAGTTAATCTGGTGATTATTTTCTGGATCAATAGAATTGTTGTTTGATCTATAAAATGTCAGAAAATGTTAAAGTGTTGATCAGTGTTTCCCAAAGTCCAAGATAACATGTCTTGTTTTGTCAACAACCCACAGATATTCAGTTTGCTGTCATAGAGGAATAAAAAAATCCAAGAATATGAACGTTTAAGAAGCTGAAATTAAAGAATTTGGACTTTTTTATATATCTTAAACATTCCTCAAGCTAATTAATTGATTATCACATTAGCTGGTGATTGATTTAATAGTTAACAACTAATCAGTTGATCGGCAGCTCTAAATTATAACCAGTGTTAGTAGTGTGTTTGGGTTATTTCCAGATTATGGTTAGCAATGAAGTCACATTTTGAAAGTATTTGCCAACCACATAAGTTAATGTGGTGTCTAGGGTGCATCTTGAGACACAGTAAGATGCATAACAACAACAACAACAACAATCTCAGCAAAAGCAGATATGAAGGCGACTGCATGCTAGAAGTAATCGAAACATAAATTCCTCCCTGTCACAGCCATCATGCAAGATTTGCAGGTTTAACATTTTATTCAAATTCCATGTCAATAAATTATTATTCATGGCCTGACTATATATAACTCTTCTTAACCAAACCCAGGCCGGTTTGCCAACACAGAGACGGAGGACACGCCCACTTCTGGGGAAGGAAACCAATGTATTTTCTTGTCTATTTGAGTCAGGCTTCATTTTAGGCTCTTTTACTTTGGGAAAATAACACACCAGCAGGATGTGGTTGCAAATGATCTTAAAGTTATTCACTACCCATATCCGCATTTTACACAGACATTCATTTTTGAGTTAGATACAGTTAAAATCCAATGTTCAACAGCTGCATTTTGCCTTCTACACAGTCTCCATCATTATGTAACAATCACTGAATTTCTACTGTTTAGGCCTTGCTGATACATTTCTGCCTTGTTGAACTGATTTGGGATAAAATGAGTAATGGTAAAGTTAAATTTAAGAACATGTCAGCCGATATGTTTACAGACCCTTTCTGTAATCACAAGCTGATTATACAATACTTCATTTTTTCCAGTTTCTAACAAAACAAGACAAAGTGCGTAAGTTCATTTGAATTCGAGCA
Source organism: Chaetodon striatus (assembly GCA_029783705.1). Classification (NCBI taxonomy): domain Eukaryota; kingdom Metazoa; phylum Chordata; class Actinopteri; order Chaetodontiformes; family Chaetodontidae; genus Chaetodon; species Chaetodon striatus. The sequence goes on along the minus strand of JAPZEB010000009.1, from coordinate 9,462,573 downwards.
GACTTTTTGCTCCACGTGAGTGCAGGTTGTGAACTGGGGCTTCAGATTTGGATATCATAGTATTGTAAGTGTTGGATTTTCCTGGTTTTAAAGGCTGCATTACAGTGAAGTGATGTAATATCTGAATTTACTGGACTGTTCTAGCTGTCCTATTGTTCGCTATATCCTTATAAACAATGATTATTTATCAGAAATCTCATTGTGTTAATATTTGGTGAAAGCACAGATAGTCAACCCTACAGTGTTGCTGAAATATGAAGTCACAAAAAATATTGTGATGTTTGATTTTCTCCCTAATGTGAACATGCCATCAAATGCATCTGAATCAGCTGAACACACACGTGACTTTTTTGATAAACCATATTTTCATGGTTTAGTCTGTCTCTGGTTATAGATGCCTGGATCTTTGCTAAAATGGGATTCTGTTTAGAGTCTTTGGTATTTATAACAGTTAAGTCAACATAACCCAGTGTCAGTCTGTTTTTAAACTAAAGTCTGCTTTGTCTGGGCAAAGACTATCTTTTTTTTTTTTTTTTTTTTTTATGGTACTGTTTCTTTAAAAAAAACAGAAAAGTCAAATAAAATAAAAGTTCTGTTGGGAGACCTCCAGGGATGATTTGCTGAGAACAACATGGGTCTGAGATTAGAGATTACATCAGTAGACAGGGATTTCAGCAGAGCCCTCTCTCTCTCTCGCTCTCTCTCGCTCTCTCTCGCTCTCTCTCTCTCTCTCTCTCTGTTCCTCCACAACCTCTGTTTACGCTCTGCTGGTGAGCAGGAGAGCGGAGCCAGTTTGCATCATGGAGAGGTTAGCAAGGGTTCAGGTTGAACACAAGATGACACAAAGTGAGGAGGACCCCGGGCATGAGGTGTACCCCCATACTGATGCTCAAATTAAACTCTTCATTCTCTTGTGGCGCTGGAAGGCAGCTTTTGATGTTATTGATATGCCGCAAAATGCACTCATAAATTTTCTTCCCTGTGGCATTTTTTTTCCTCCAAGTCACAGTGGATATGAATATTGAGAGGAACCAATGGCATTTTTTTTTTTTTTTTTAACAATCTCCTGGTATGATCTGTCTCAGACTGACCAAAACCCCCCGGCCTGGGTTTGTAATAGGAAACACAGCAGGCGGGGCAAGCACACTGTGTTCTCTGCCCCAGAGTTGATGGGGCTGCTGTGAGAGTAGACTCGGCCTCCCACCCTTTGCCTCAGCACTTGTCACTCTGTGTTCCCTTGCCCACCAGTGGAAGCCCGTGAACGTCCCCTCAGCTCTGCATACAACTGGAGACCCCACCCCCTTAACTACCCCTAAATTTCATGGTTCCCAGGCCTTGTTCTCACAGCTGCCCAGTTTATTTTTGCTAGAGTGAGTCACAGAGGCTTGTTCAGACGCAGCGCCTTTCCCAGGAG
>JAPZEB010000009.1:9381766-9396881 GCA_029783705.1 Chaetodon striatus | reverse complement strand
ATGAGGTGGGTGTGCTACCAGATAGATGGGTAGGTTACCAAGGAGGAAGTGGGTATACTCTCCTACATATTCCAGTGGCTTTTTGGCTGATAGGTGGGTATAGTGTAAGCGGCCAGAAAAAGAGGGGGTATATACCCAAATACACCCTCCAGTACATCACTGTAAATATCGTACTTATAGGCCTAGCAAAAATACTTTGAAGGGGCTGGAAGCAGATTTACTCTTTCTCCCTTTTTAAGAATTCTACTTGCGGTAAATTACGCTTTCTGAGTTCCCCAGTACGGCTCACGCTTGGTTGAGCAGTAAAAGAGCAGAGCACATCAAAACGCATAGCGTTACAGGAAACATCAGAAAGATTTATGTTTAACCCTTAGCATCCCGGTCTCAGTCCCAAGTCTTCGAAGTCTGGCGCTTGGGTAGTGACTTGTGGCATCAGACACTGAAGAAAAAAGCCGTCCTTTAACTTCGGCATGACATGCGGCTGATAACCATTTTAGTTTAATGTCGCTTGGCGGTGTCAGGGGGACACGCAGCAGGACAAGAACGAAAGTTAAGAGGGCGAAAGTCCGAGTGGGGCAGGTGGGAGTTGGTGGTGAATGGGTCCAACAAACACTGACCTTCACCCAGGAAAGCGAAATTCTTATCCCATAAGATTCAAAACCCAAACGCTGTTCTTTTTCACTAAACCTAACCATGTACATTTTTTGCTGTTGGAAAAAAAAGTTAAATTCATGTTGTTGTACTGATGTAGTGCATTTATTCTGAAACCGACTATGTGTAAATGTTAATTTGATACAGCGTCCCAGAACGTCAACAACCAATGCACTTAGGGTACCTTTCACGTTGTATCTGGACGTGGAAGGTCCATGACCGAACGTCGATATGTGACAAGGTCGGAGTGAGAATGTGTTGCTCAGTAAGACCCCGACTCAGATAAGGAGTCTGTCGTGCACCAACTTCGGCGACTCGCAGATGTTTCACAATGGTAAGTGTAGTTAGTATCTTTGATTTGTACATATTGTTTGTTAGCTTGTTAGCTTCTGGGCTAACTGGCAGTGGCTGAGAATGGGTTAGCTGACACCGTGTCTGTGTTTGTGAAACATACATACATACATAATATCTGCTGATGAGCTTTTCGATAGATAGTGGAGGGAAACTCCAGTGTTCGGTTTACATCCAAAAACTGCACAGTCTACCATGTTTGCTGTCAATACTTTCACTATGCTAATGCCAACTCTTGCTCTACTGACAAGTGCACTTTGGGCAGATGGTTTCAGGTTTCTTTGCAGGTGTGTGTTGAAGTCTGTTCCCCTTTGATATGCTTTTCCCTTATTAGACAGCAGTTGACTTGTGTACCTAATCCAGCATTCGTTTGAATCTCAGATTTTAGACAAATGGGCAGACATCGCTCTCTACATTATAGAGGAATGTGAGAACACCTCTCTAGGTGCACCCATGCATAAGACATTATGTCTTTAAAGGTAGATTAAACTCAGTAAAATAGTATGAAAGTTAACTCAGTTATTTAGTTGCCAAGTTACAGCAGTCTTAATATGTTCATGATTTAAAAATAAGAACAAAGTATTGTTACCTGATGACGTGGGTATGTTGCAATAAACTTGATGTTTATTTTTAAGACAACATACAAAGTACATTAAACCTAATTTCTATTGTAAATAAGCACAGTTCAATGTGAAAGAGGCCTTGATGTCAGATTAAAATACTTCTATCGTATCATATTCATACATCAATGCAATAATGGAACCTACTGCAGCTGTTTATACATAAATATGCATATAGTGTTTGATGTTTTTGTGGGAGAAAAAAAAAGAAAAACAGATGTTCCCAGCCCATTTGCCACCTTACTGGAACAGACCAAACACAAGGAGTCTAAATCCATGTTAAATTGTAGTAATAAGGGTGAGTGCTGTTTTTAGAGGGGCTGCGTGGGATGTAGTGGGTTGTTCCCCAGCATTTCCAGAGACAAAACCTGTGCAACCCGTCAGGAGAGGATGCTGGAGAAGAGGTGTTACTGTATTTATAACGAGATGCCAAAAGCCTAATCCCTGCAAAGCACAGGTCTAAATATAAACAACCTTCCTCCTGGCTGTTTGTTTTTTTTTATGCATCTGAATTTTTATTTAGATGGTAATGTGACTGGAATCGAGCGTTGCTAAATTGTCTGACACATGAAATAATTATCAGACTACAGACTTTATTTTTTTTAAATTGAGGTGTTGATTAAACCTTTTGAAAAAACACATGCATAATATGCCTAATGATCTATTGTTGTTTTAGTTGGTGGTTATTATTTCATTGTTGTGTTTTATATGCTGCACCTATCACTGTCTTACTTTACTCTGGGATATGTGGAAACTGCCTTATTGGTTAAAATCTATTTTTTTGGACCAATATTATCCTAATACACACACACAAAAATCAGTTTTTTATGCCAGACTGTATGCTGTATGAGTCAGGTAATAATTGATCTTGTAGAGCAGTAGTTCTCCATCATCAATCTGGGGACCCCAAGGGGTCCTTGAAGACATCACTGGGAAATGGGGAATAATTTATTTTCACTATTTTATTAACCATAGAAGGGAGCCCAATGTGAATAAGAGTCATATGAGTGACAACTCTGATCACAGGTTTCAGTTCCTTCGCAGTTATTTCCTTATCTGTAGTTGACTATTATACAATTAGGATGGAAATATATATGTTTGGCTAGCTACTCAAACAAATGTAATTCATTACTCATAATGTGATGCACTTTCCAAAAGTAATTCTTTTTATTACTTTTCCTTTACACCCCGCAAAATTAGTAATTGTGTCCTCGCTCCTCAAAATTAAGTCTTTGCACATGTGTCTCTGAGAGAATGAAGGGTCATCTCCAGTGAGTGCAGCTAAGGGTTAACTAGCTTGCAAATATTTTTTACCTGGGCGTCTTCTGTAGCCTGGGACCAGTGTGTTCCCAAGGAATTGTCTAAAAGACAGAGTCAATTGTGGCAATAATCAAGAAGTAATCCAACACATATCAAGCCACAATCCTTATTAGTTCTTTGCCACTTGTAGCCTGCAGCTATCCCCTATTAAAATTTAGTTTTGGCTGTACTGGTGTTGATGGCTGAGGATAGCTCACCTTGGTTGTGGTTTTCACAGTGGAAAGAGTCTTAGTACCATTACCTGGAACAATACTGTTTTTGTTGTCTTTCTTCCTGACAAAATCAAAGTAATGGGAATATTTCCAGCTGCTGAATGTTAGCGTATTTGTTTATTTGGTAACTGCAGTTTTATTAGTAATTAGTTACACTAATCATTACTGGGAAAAGCAATATCACTGCTCAACACTATATCCAACAACCAAACTCCTCTCAGGTGGAGTTCCCTGAAACTAAATCTTATCATATCACCATCAATCACTGTTTATTCAGGGAAAACTGACTGAGCATTAAGCTCTTTAAAGCAATGCCCTGCGTTGACATTCAGTGGGCTAGAAGGATACATAATTGCAATAAAGTGATAAAAAAAGTCCATTAAAACAAACAAGTAGCAGCAATATATATCAAGAATTACAAACAGCAATAAAAAAGATGAAAAAGTTAAACAATTAAGAATGGAATCTACCATAAACAGATAAATAACAACAACAACAATAATAATAAAAACAGTAATATATAGAGAACCATATCTGTCAGTTAACCAGAGCAGCAACAATCTAGCATACACTTGAAATCATCTACCAATACACACCTGTCCAATTTAAATACCTCTCGCAACTTGTTCCATTTATGTGGGGCGAAAAAACTAAAAGCTAATTTACTGAGCTCTGTACTGATCTGAGGGGTTCCCAGGGATAAGAACTCCTGTGAGCGTGTGTGATGAGAGATGGATTTGATTGTTAACAGAGAAGTGAGGTAGAAGGGTAGCTTTCCAAGCAGTGCCTATATGGAGGTCCATGATGTGATGTGTTTCAATTAAGGGGTTCTTCATAGGAAAACTGTTGATAATCATTGATATAGAGGTCTCAGAAACTTATATAGTTATAGGTTAAGAATTATGCGTAATGATGACATTACAGATATACGTGATTGTGTGTTCTGTGTTAAGCACGAATGAAAAGAAATAGCACAGCAGAAAACGCTCTGATGTAAAATGCAGTATAGCTTGGTGATTTTGTGAAGCAAAATATGTATTTTACATACCCTGAACAATAGAAGTCAGACTCCAGCAGTAAATATTTTATGCTCTACACCTTTCTGTTGCCAATGTGGCTCACAACTGAAACTAAAAGATCATTTTGGGGCCCCTGCGGACCCAGAATGGAGTTGATCTCAGCTGGAGCTCTATGCAACATGCGCAACGGTCTCCTCCTTCAACACCCCCGGACAGAGTTATCCAACAAAGCAACACTGACACTGAATCAGTATTACATTTAACTCTGGTTTGAGAAGCCATTACCTTGGCACAGACTAGACAGCTTTATTTAATCTACAAGCTGCCAGCTCTGTCCCCTTCCCAGACTGGCACAGCAGGTGCTTGTTCATTCAATCTGTAGGGGCTGGCATGAGTCGGAGAATTTGATTATATCTGGACGCCTGAAAAAGCTGGCAAGGAGCAAAGTTCAAACTGATGCCTATCTGCACAAGTACTGTGTAATCAGTATTTTGGTTCTCTAATGTGCTGCATAAATTATACCGTATGTGTAGAAATTTGTGGTAGAAGGTGCAGCGTTTCAACCTGGGAGTATCGGAGGTTAATCTTTGTTTCAGGCAAGAGAAAAAGAAAAAGACACACTTGCAATTCTTTTTTTTTTTCTTTCCTTTTTCTTTATTTATTCCCTCTGCGCCCCCTCTCCCTATCAAGTCGCGCAGATGCCAGAAATATGTAGGTTATTCCAGTGTTGACAGGCCTCCACAGCCAATGAATAACATAGATCTTATCTTTGCAATCCACCAGTCACATCTGACCGTTCACCTTGCGGATACAAGTGGCATTTTTATTTTCAGATTTAAACAAGTGTAAAATGTGAGAGATGTCAGAAAGCGCATGTACAGCATGTATGGCAGGTCAGAGGTCAGTAAGATGTGTGTGCAGTCTGGGATTTACAGGATAAGGGAGCACATCCAGGCTTGAGGGTTTAAATCCCAACAAAAAGAGGTGCCAGAAATGCCGCGCTGGAGTCAGACAGCAGGCTGCACTTCAGATTAAATGGGATTGTGGTGATGCTGACGCGTACACATACAAAGATTAAGGCTTACATACTGTACAGTAGGGGTGTTATCCACTGATTTAAGTGATACTCAGAGGCACACATCTATTAAATATTTTAATGACCCCTAATCCTCCTGAAAAAGCTCTTGTCCTATTTGTTTTCTGAACTCATTCATATTTTAAGTGCAACAAGGTTAAGGGTTTTACTATTGTATTAACACCATCAAGCTGAGGCATCAAGGTCACTAAATAGTTGGCGTTTTAAGTGGGAGATTTGGCAGTAAGCACAGAATTTGCTCATTAGCTAGCGAGTTAGCGTTCCATTTAGAGGCACACGCACAGACAAATACGGGGAATATTTTTAGACACTTTTGGTTTTATAGAGCCAGATATTCTGATTCATGTGTCCTCACAGCATTGCCACCGTGGTCCCATTTCTGTGATAGACAGAATATAAATTGAAAATTTATATTGTCTTCTCCTTTAGATCCTGATTTGTGAAAAGAGACATTTCTTGTGAGAAAAAAAGGAAGAAGAGGATGTGCTGGTGTCATTTGCTGTACGAGTTTTTGAATTTTTTCCCCCTGAATAAACATCTTTAGTCCTCGCTGCTCAGCATTTGTTCAAGGATTTTAGCAGGTGTGAGGCAGCAAAGTCGATGCCCAATGAGTCGCCCTTCTTATACTATTACAGGTCACGTCTCTTCTCATTCTGCTCACACTAACAAATTGTACCGGCCTGACACAGTAAATAGACATAATAAGGGCTGTTTGTTTCTCAGCGACCTCTTCTAGACAAAGTCACGGCTGCTAAATGTTTGTTGTAGCTATAAGGTATTTCTCAGCAGACTACGCCTGAGGTCTGCTTAGTTTGGGCTGTAATTACTCTGTTCTATATTTCATGCTTGTTGGTTCTGCATACAATAAAAGCTGATCACTGAGCCACTGCACATTTCCTGGAGCTGTAATTGAATAGTGAAAGGGAGGAAGCAGAGAGGCGGCTGTGACCGCAGCGTACTGCAGATGGCAGTAGCTGAACAGGCATCCGCAGGTGAGCAGTGCTCTGCTTTTTTTGTCTCCGAATGTTAACTCCTCCACAGGTGACAGATGAGAACATAGAGCTTCCCCAACAGTGTAGTAGTACTTTTAATCTAGTTCATATTTATGATGTCAACAGAGGGAAAATTCTCCCCTGCTTCTTGTCTGAGATGAAATGGAATGTGTGCGCAGACATTAAATAAAGAGGGGGGTGTTTTGGTGGGTGAAAGAAAAAAAAAGAGGGTTTGCCTCATATTCACCGAATTGAATGCCCTGTGTGATTCATCCCACAACCTTTTAGAAGTCTGACTGAGGGAAGGCATGAGGTGAACTGATAACCAAGCACTACATCTGACAGGAATGAATTGAAAGACAAAGTGTAAATTGCGGCAACTCCAGGAGAGATGAAAGGCAGAGCTGAAGAAAGTTCAAATTGGAACTTAAAACAGGGCAGGGAGGAAAAAAAAAAGATGATGAACAGCCAATATAGATTGACTCTATCTAGTGCCTCATTCAACATGTACACCCTGTGGCTGGCTTCCTCATTTCCATAAAAGTCTAGGCCTTCATCTGACAAGAGGGAAAAAAAAAACACTTGCTGCTGCTTCAAGAGAACACAAAGCATGAAGAATATTGCATCATGCTCTTATCCTGCAGACACTCCTATGTGGTTACACATGACATATCCATTCACGCATTAATGTGCTGTATAAGGACAGTTCCATAAAACATCTAACCGCATGCAATAAATCACAGCGCGGCTGCAGTGCAAGGCAAAGCCAATTAAGTGCATATTTCTAAGGAAGAAATGAGGAGCCAATCAGCCGAGTCAACGCTGGCCACAAATGAGGGGTCAGCCTAAATAAAAAGACACATTCTTAAAAGCGTTTGGGAAGACGGAGCATGAAAGATTTATTCGAGGGACCAAGACGAAGATTTACAGTCCTGTCTCGACTCTCGAAGTTTGTCCATCCTGTCAAATGCAGCACAGCTAAATCTGTCACAATGAAACATAGCCATATCATACTGCCAAGACCAATTGTTTGTTGCGTCTCGAAGATCAGAGCATGACCTTAATGATCTGCGCAACATTGAGTGTTGGATTACAGAGTTACTTGAGCCAGCCACTGAAAGGCATGCTGCATGTTATATTTTGATTGTGTGGGCAGGAGCTGATACCCCCTCTGCCCTCCCCTTGTGGAACCTGACGCCAGCAGCAGGACACTCTGGGGAGGCTTCAGCAGGACGAGGCATTCAGCCAAATGGCCACGCACACACACACACAGCTCTGCAATTTGTCTTCCTCCTCCTCTGGACACACCTCATGAAAACAAATGAACTCTCACCTTTGTTGCTACAGCCAGGAAGCACGCAACGTTGTTAGAGGCAACAATTCATTGTAGGATGCCGAGGTTGTTATGGGTTCTTGAGCACCGCTCCCCGAGGGGGCGGATCCAGACTTCTGTACGCTCGTGATTGGATTCCACGAAAATTGGCTGAGGTGGAGAAGAAGAGGGGAAAAAAAAGTGAATGATATTTAGTGACCTCTGATGTTAGGCCTTCAGGGTTTGTGGACTACATAAAAGACGGTAACAGAAAGCAAGTGTTGGAAATTCACTTGAGGGTCGGAGGCCAGATGCTGCATAAGCAGTTCTGCTGCACAAAGACCATAAAGCACTGGGTGGCCTATTGATTTCAGGGCCTTTATCAGTGTTTCCATGTGGCCGGTGGCCGAAACACTGTGGGATGGACATGTCCGTCATCTTTATGTGTGCATTTACAGTGCCCAAGAGAAACAATGAGTGTTAGAGCCTCATCTATCTATTTCTGTCCACTGTCATTTTTTTTGTTTGTGTTTTCCTCATTTACAACAGTGATTTAGAACAGCTTTTCCCTCCATGTTCACCAGCAATGCAATATAGTGGAATCAATATAATGCGGTTGAATTGCTGTAAATCAATTTCCATCATACCGTACATGAGAGCAAAGCATGAGTAATGCTACAAAAGCTTTTAAAGGATAATCCTGGTTTATTAACGGGGGTCTTATTGCTGTAGCTGTGGTCATTGTTTCCGTCACTTATAATATTGCACTCAACAAAGTGATTGCTGGCCAAACCTATGAAAAATTCAAGTTGTTATATACCAGAATTCTGCTTCTACATTGATCTGTTTTATTTTAAAGGGACAGTTCACACCCAAAATAACGATTACATGTTTTTCCTCTTACTTGCAGTGCGATTAATTCATCTAGATTGTTTTGGTGTGAGTTGCTGAGTGTTGGAGATATTGGTCTTGGAGATGTCTGCGTTCTCTCAAATATAATAATGAGCTGCAGGTTTTTGTTACATGGAACTTGGTTCCATTGACAAAAAGCTAGTGGGATATTTCACCTGGATTTTGAATTATTACATAAAATGACCTTTATGGTAAACAGAAGTTTATGATACGTAGACATTTGTTCAACAAGATAATCTTTACAAATGAACATTGCTTTTGTAAGCATCAATGTGAGTGCGTGAAGTAAAAAGCTATATGGACGAACTACACTATGGTCACATGACTTCAACATGGCTGCCACAACAGGGCTGTAGAGCCTTGTTTGGCATGTGACATTCTGTACTTTCATTTAGCCACTTGTTAGCAACTACTAAAGACACTTTTTTTTTTTTTTTTTTTAATTTATAGACTTTATTAGTCCCCAAGGGAAATTCAATTTTTGATGAGGGCCTCAATATTTATGAATGGGGTATTTATCAATGTCTTTTATGTCACAGAACAAAATGTAAAAGTCTCTTCAGCTTGTGTTAACCACATGCCTAATTTCAAGCACCTATCCAAAGACATATTAAACAAACCCATTGACTTTGAGACTACAAGGAACTGTGCGGACTAAAATGCTAAATTTCTAGACCACTGTATGGAACTATATGGCAAAAAGCACTAAGAAATACATTTGAAAACCTCAACAGCAATGTCTCTCTCCATAAATAATGACCCAGTTACTCAATAATCCACAGACTTTGCTGTGAGCAGTTTCATGAAGGAACAGTTTTTCTTTCTACTGAACTACACCTGCCTACTGTATCGCTGCGCAGAAGGAATTGCGCATCTACTGCTAGCTCAAGTCGCACCACTGAGCTAGCTAACGTTAGAGCCAACCCAATCTCACTCTGAAGTAATCGAAATCTGGTGTTTGGGCGGTGACTTCCGGCATCAGACACACAAAACAAAAAAGCTGTCCTTTAATGTTGACCAGATATGGTGGCTGGTGGCATCAGGGGGAAATGCAGCGGGACAAGAACAAAGTTAAGGTGGCAAAAGTCCGAGTAGGGAAGGTGGTAGGGGTGGTGAATAGATCCAGCAAACACAGACTTTCACCCCGGAGAGTGGTGTTTGAGTCCCGTAAGATTATAAAGCACTGTTCCTTTTTTTTTCCCTAAACCCAGCCATAATGTTGGAGGGAAAAAACAAAACCAACATTAATTTGTGGTGTTGTACCGACGTGGTGCATTTATTTTGAAAGAGACTCTATGTAAATGTTAAATTTCCTGTGAAAACAGAAGTGTGTTTTGAAAGAACACAATGCATGTAACAGGCAAAACCTGACACGGCGTCCCACAGTGTCAACAACCAAAGCACCCGGGGTACCTTGCACATCCTATCTAGATGTGGAAAGTCCAACTCCTGTCAAACGCAGCTGGTTGCTAGGTAACGGTAACAGTTTGGGGCGAGAACAACTGGTTATGCAACAAGGAAATCCTCCGCAGACCAGACCAGCACATTTTGGAGACTGTTCAGTTCGGCTGATCTGGTCTTTAAAGGACGTGGCCGACGTAAACCGCGAAGGCTGCAGCCTCTGAATTGAGACGCAGCGGATATGTGACGGGGTCGGAGTGAGAATGTGTCGGCAGGACAACCAAAAGAAAAAAAAACACTACAAACTGTGTGTCTTGCTCCTGTGTAGGGGAGGTGGTGGGCCTTTTGTATAGCTGTGCCCAGGGGCCAGCTGTCTTATAATCCGCCCATAGATCAGGTGTAGCCAGCAGACATCTGAGCCAAGACTTCCTTTTTCTGTGCGTTGTTCATTTAAGCTAATCTATATAAACAGATATCTACATATGACTGCCAACACACTCAGCCTCTCCACTGTTTACTGTTTACCTGACGTTCAAACCTGATTGATTAATACTATGGAAAACACAAGCAGAATGTGTTTGTTGAGATTAGGATTGCGTAAGATGCAAATTAATTGTCCTTTTTGGGATCAATAAACTTGTCTGAATCTGAATGTGAATACACGTGTCAAACTGTATGTCTAAGGCACAGACCTATCCTTTAATGGCCCTGTAAATTCAAATGAGGATGTGACTGTATGGTGCTGAATAAAGGTGTGGTTGAGACATAGCCACAAAGTCTCTTGGCAGTAGAGTATGGGAATATCAGATGTCCAACTCCTCAGGCAGACTATACTGTAGGCATGTCTTCACCTGAACAAATTCCAAAACAAACAAGGGGACTTCTTACAGTTCAAACAAACTCTGCAACTGAGGCATTTACACACACACTGTTTTATAGCTTTATTCTGCTACTTTTAACATCCTCTGCAGTTTCTATTTGCACGTGGATGCTCACCCACAATACCCTAATTGGCTATTTTAATAAAACAATATGTGTTCAAATCACTTTGTTTGCTTTGCTGTCTTCTAAGCAACGAAGAATAAGATTAACTTTATCATGACTGCAGTTGCTACTTTGGGTCGCCACCTGTTGTGAAATGTGAGCTTGTGGCTAGCCCGCACATGTCAGAGCTTTTCCAAACGTATAAACAAATATCTGCTTTTACACACTCAATGTTTATTTAATACAGTATGTCTGTTTGGTGTAGACACAGCACTAACGTGCACCAAAATCTGCGGTTTTCTCAGGAGTGCCCCCCCCAGCTCCAAGTTCTTCTCCGTGAAGTGCACTGCTGATGTGCAGTACAAGATCAACCCCCCACCTCAGGAGACGTCCCACCTCTCTCCTATTCCTCTAAAGGGAAACTCGGTACTGCTCCTAAGCATGAGCTCTGCCAGTCAACATGAGAATGATAACAAGGTAAAAAAAAGGCAGAAATGCATGAAACCGATGTAACAAAGCAGTAAATCATACTTCTTAACTTCAGTATGTGCTGATGTATGGGAAAATAACAGCTCCAGGAAATGAGCCGTTATTAATGAGAAAATGCACACACAGGAACATGACTCAAGTTAATGCAGAGTGTTTAGCAATTTCCCCGAAACACTGTGCTAATATTTCTGGAAAGACTTTACAGTATTTGCATTTCAGGTATTAAATATCAGTTTGTTTCCAAGCAACTAAAACAAAAATCTGTGACGTCTGAACTGAATTGTCTGCTGTCACTTTTTAATTTAGTGTCACTGTATCAGACTCATCCTCCTCGAAGCATTTGTTTCTCTTGCTTCCTTTGATTCATGATTTATCACTTTTCAAATAACCCGAGAAGATATGCCACATTGAACAGAGCTCAAAAACTTGTTTTGATGTACAATAGGCGTACAACTCTTAATTTTCACTCCTGTGTCTTTAAAATTTCACTATTATCAAATGTCATTTTGTACAACGTAATGACTTGTGCCTTTGTTTTATCAGCTGTCTGTTCAGTACTATGGGGAGAATAAAGAGGTCTTGGGGAAAGCCATTCTGCACCTGACAGCTGTTGGTAAGTTGTAGCAGAACAAAGTAACACACACACAAAAAGTATGACAACCAGTTATTTGTTTAAGCTTTAAACTCTGAGTTTAATTCAGCATGATCTCAGTAGAGCCATAGGCTAGTGGTGTGTTTAAATGCACACCAAAGTCCAAACATGACTCATAGGCTATGTTAGCTGGAATGATCTACATTTAGATATACAGGAACAGTGACATACAAATGTATGTAAGCTATTTTACAGTACAGTAATAGCAGTTCTGTGATGTGAACCACGATCCGGAACATTTGGGCCATGCAAAGTGACTGTGTGATAATCAAACGGTGTCTGTCACGCAGAGATCTCTCTGGATGTGGATGCTGACAGAGACGGTGTTGTGGAGAAAAACAACGCTAACAAGGTGAGCTCAAATGTGTCAGATGGCTGCACAAAGTCTGACGCCTAAAGAAGGAGATTCCCGCCCTTTTACTTCCAATAAATAAGTGTAACAAACTGAGTTTTATTTACGGAATAAACTCAAAATAATGGATGTAGCCACTGTGATGTCACTCATTGGTTTGTGAACTTCCATTTTGGGGCCTTGAGTCTGGCATTTTGGCTGTTGCCATCTTAATTTTTGGAGCCAGAGGTGACCAGATTTGGACGAGAAGCTGGAGATAACCCTAATGCTAGCTGCGACCTTTGTTAGGATGGTGCGTATAAAGTCTACGGTAAACTGTAAATAATGCTAATGCTAATTTGTGCTGGCAAAAACAGGCTTAAAACCATTAAAACAAAATGGACTTACCGGAAAAAATGAACATCCGATTCCTTAACAGGTCTTTTCATACAGCCAAGCACTAAATATGACATTTTTTAGGTGACTAAAATGCTACAGTTAACTTTCAAGAAACTGAAATCTACATTTTAATTTTTATTTATCATCGTTTAGAATGATAAGAAGTTCTTACATTCTCAAATTCTCAAAATAATGTCTGTGATCCCATTACAATCCAATAGGTTAGTTGCATTTCATTGTGTGATGTATTTGGTCAATCTGTTTAAGATTCATCTATTAAGGCCGCCTAACGGGAAGGGACCGATGGGGGACTTTTCCTGGATTAAACAGCCGCCAGGTTTTTCGCCTCCATCAGTTGAATGTTGACAGATGATGAAATATGCTCAGTGTTTGATGTAATACCATATACCCATGATAACTTTATATGTCATTGTACTGTATGTTCTCTTGTGCAGCATCATATTCATACAAGCATAGGCATTCATTTATCATACATTATCTCTATGAGCAATTTATGATAAAATCATAAAGAGGAGGGACTATGTAGAGGCAGAATAGGCATCACCATTTGGTATTTAAAATCCAAACAAGGTCAGTTACACAAGATTTAGGAAGCAGCTAGCCAACTATGAAGAGGCAGATAATGTATCATCATTTCACACTTAACAAAAGTAAGGGATGGCCCTTTAATCCCTTTAGTTAGGTTAGTAAAAGTGACTCGGCTTCCAATTAAAGTTTTATGATGTCTGTGCATGAAAAATGACTCAAATGTTGAAGCAATTACAGTTTTTTTAACAAAACACATTTTACTCTCTTTTTCATGTTGTGTATGCCAACGTATTTATTTGTAAAGCACCAGGTAACTAAAGCTGACAGGTTAATGTAAAAGACTTAAAACTGCAACATTTCCCTCTGAGACACAGTTCAGTACAAGGAACATTATAAAGTAGCATAAAACGGAAATACGTGTAAATAAGACAACAATGTAACAAAGAACATAAATTCAAAATAATTGTTGAGTCAGGTAAGGTCAACCTTGTATGTATATTTTGGAGATTAGCACCTTCTTCCATCTGTTGTTTAGCACCCGTGCCTCAGGGGTGCCAAAAACAAGTGAGCACTTGTAGTTAAAAATATCTGTGTTGCTGTGTACACCAAGCTGCGTTGCCATCAATAACAATTACTATTTGCTTCTTCTGATACATTAGTGACAAATAGGTAAATTAGACTCTTTACAAACTTAAATAAATGCCTTCAAGGCAGAGTTCTGTTCAGGTTCCAGTGTAATTGATAATACTAATTGGTTTAAAACAGCTTTGATAGTGGCATGTATCTCATCTCTGGCAGTACCCATAGTCACTTGTTGCAGCACACACCTGACAACAGCTTAACAACATCTTGACAACGGCATTAGTCCCGCCCATGGTGCTGACTGGCTAATCCTTAGTCGCCTTGTGGCACTTATTGGTTGTTTTTTATTTCAACCAAGAGAGCACTGTTTCATGTGACAATTCCAAACCAGAATTAATCTACTCGAACTCAGTGGAGTGGGTGGATTCAAAGGGCTTGACCCAGGCAAGTGTAAACTCAAACTAAAAACTCTTGATCTGCTTTGTTTTCTCGGTGGCGGCATAGGTGGTGGGCAATATGAACATGCAAAAGTACAGCAACACCTTGAGAGCCTGCCTGCTGAATTTTGATACATTAGTTGAAAATCAGTGATGTACCCCTTTAAGAGACTGGAGTCAGAGAATTTTGACCTGTTTATTTCTGAAGGAATTACTCAAACCAATTCTTCAAATTACTAAAAAGTTGTTTATCACAGGTGGCGATTAATTTAATAGTTGACAATTTATCAATTAATGGTTACAGCTGTAAAAAGAGGTATGGTAAGGCAATGAACAGGGAAGAGCAGAGGAAAAAACATATTATATTGGAGTAATTACAAAATAGGACTCCATTTTGTTTATTTTGAGAAAACTGATTTTGGTAGTGGAAGAGAGAATGTGTGCTTTCTTAATGGTCAGTTCTGCTAAAAAGTTAACCCAGACCCTGTTGAGTGACATTCTAGTGTGATTACCATGTACATAGACTGATTTTTCAGATTTTTGCTGATTAAAGTAGGAAGCCTTCAGGAGACCATGGCTGGTTGACATGGTTCATAATGTCCTCAGATTTTCCTGAAGAAGTGTGTTGAATTGTGCGTTGTATCGCAGGGAGGCACACAATTTAAAAATGACTACAGTCAAATGCCTACCCAGGTTCCATACTGTGACACTACGGAGCCCAGGAGGGGACATAATTTAAATGTAAATAGGACACCTTTCAGTATATGATAGTCCAATGAACAACACCTTTAACTGTAACCTAAATA
>JAPZEB010000009.1:9346727-9362468 GCA_029783705.1 Chaetodon striatus | reverse complement strand
TTATTCCTGTGGTCTCCAGCAACACCAAACCCCTGAGCTTGCCTGAGAAGGACTAAATGCACAAACCTCCCATGGAGAGAGACTCTCACTGCAGCCTGTTCTATTTGTTCTGAAAATGTTGGTGTGCAGCTTCGCTCTATGCACAGTAAATGAGGTGCAGACTGATGAAGGAGGAAATACAGTGAGCCCCGGACCGAGCAGTGGTCATTGACAAAACATATTTAGTCATAGTTTTCTCTCATAAAATTAACCCTTGTTTGATGCTACAGCTGAGCCAACATGCATATTTTCTTGTTTGTACTCACTTTACAATGCGTATGGGAGTCTGGGTGTAGAGTGAGGGCTACAGGGGGACACGGCTGCCTGGGCAGACAAGGTGCCAGGTTCTCGGTCACCGACAGGACCCACAGGCAATGAGAAAGGCCCCCTTTCCCCTCTGTGCCACTTCGCCATCCCAGAGAAGAGGAGAGAGGTATGGCAGAGGAGGTGGTGGAGGAGAGCAGCACAGAACGGCCCTGGCACTGACGGTAGCATGTGCCATTATTTCTGTTGGAAAGAGAAAGATGTCAGGATAGATGAGTCATGATGACAGAATATGAATATACAAAAATCAAAAGATACTTCCAGTGTTTTCACGCTTTCTGCTTTTATTAATATCTTATCATAATTTCCACTCCAATTCTAATTGGTTTCAATCGGTTCAGAAATAACAGAAATGAAAAGTGTGCATTACACTCAGATTATAAGATGAAGATCTTTTTACCTGGGGTCTCCGTAGTAACCAGGCAGGCAGGACTCACAGTGTGGTCCCTGGGTGTTGTGGGTGCAGTAACACTGGCCCGTCTGGTTGTGACAGTATCCTCGGAGAGGGTCGCCATGGCCGTTACACTCACATGGCACACAGCCGCCGCCACCAGCCAGAGCTGAACCAAAGCTTCCCGGACGGCAGTGCTCACAGTGGGGTCCCGTTGTCCAATCTGAAAGACAGGGGAAGAATGTCAGAGCAAACTTCAACAAATGCAGTTTAATTTTAAGAACTGTGAGTAAGACTTAACTCCATTTTACCTTAGTTCAGTATGAAACACTAAAGATGACTTAAAACATTTTTATTAATATTATTCTACATTTATGTTACCAGGAAAAGCTCCAATGAGATTAAAAATCTCCTTTACAAGGGTGTCCCGTCCAAGACAGGCACCAGCACATTTAAACAGAGTTGCAGATATACAAAAGACAACAGCTACAGATAATTACTAAAACCTCAGAATCACAGCATAACAAGTAATCTTGTCAAAAACTATCTTGGACCACACAGAGGCACAAAGTTGACTTCCACATATAAGCGATATATTACCCTGGCATTCGTCACAGATCCCTGGTGCAGTAATACAGGTGGAGTGGAAGTTGCAGCCACAGTCGACGTCACATTCAACGCCACTGAGAACCAGTGTGGCGGGGTCAGACGTCCAGCCAAGGGAACACTCACACTCAAACCGCGGGCTGCCACTGCACTGACCCTCACGACACTCATTGTAACACCTGTGGGAAAGGGGGGAAATTATAGGGGGTCAAAATGTTAACAGGGGCAATCCTGATGACTAAATGGTAAAATGAAAAAGATTTCAAGGATACGAGAGATGAAGGATGAATTAGAACAGAAACAGATTTTTAGCTGAAGGCTCTTACGTCTGGTTGCAGTGCAGTGTGCCATCCCCTGTGTATCCTCTCTCACAGTGACACTCGTAGGAGGTGGGAGTGTTGATGCAGGTGGCGAAGGGGTGACAGTTGTGGAGACCCAGCCTGCATTCTTCTACATCAGGACAGGTGGGGTAGGACCAGATTGCATCTTGTTCTTCGTCATCCAAATGCTCCAGCTCCATCTCCATTTCCAGGGGTCGAGGCGGGGCCGAGGTCTGAGGCTCAGGGCTGGAAGAGCAGGACATGGAGACGTGAAGTCAGACAGGTATATCCATCTATATGTCCATCCACTGTGTTGTGGCTCTTTATTAACGTTCTGCTTTTGTTTGTAACATGAAGTTGGCAGATATTCTCAGGCATACCAGGGTTTTAAAAAGCTTAAATCAGCAATCATTCAGGTGGAAACAGACAACTTTTCAACCTTCCCCCTAGCGTTTCCAAGTGGTTTTATTGTTGGAACTATCGATAGCTATAAGAAAAAAAAGTGCTATCATCCTCCTGTTTTGATGCTACAAATCAAGCCTTCATTTCCTTGGAGATTGTACCTGGTGGCAGACAGAACTGCATATTGAAACCGAGGTGTACATGGAACCAATCTAAATGCTGATGGTGTCCTTATTCTATAACCATGACGTTATTCAATCAACTAGTGCTGCCCCTGACTAAGAATTTTCCTAGTTTACCAAGACTTGTCATTTAGGGCCATTAGTCGATTGGTCAATGAATGATAGGCAAATGTTTGCCTGCAGAGTTTACATATCACCTTGAGTTCATCCTTCACCTTCTCAAAATGATCCCACACTTTGGATTTCCTGCCCGACATGTTATTAACTAGCCTGTGTAATAGCCGTACACATGCTATGTCTTTAACAGCCTGGAAAACGTGAGGTCTGGTGCTGGGTACTACTCTTGTGCCTTGTTTGTGCCAGCTTTCAAGTGCAAGGTAACCGGTTGCGTCTGAGGTCGCCAAGCAACCTTAACAAGCATTGTGTAGCCTATTTACCTGAAATCCTGAGTGCAGAGCTGATCTTCTTCTAGGTGTTGTTTATAAGTGTGAAGGCCTATCGTCCATGGGACAGATGTAAAGCTCTGGGTAGGCCTGAACTAAAATGATCAACTTTTCAGAAGGGAACAATATCTGTTGACCCCTGTCTGACTGCTTAGCTTGGCTTCTTCCTGTGTCTGTTCTTACAAATTAAATTCCCGCATGGTCCAGTCATATAGGTTTTGATTTATTGTGACAAGGCGCATCTCCTAATAGAGTTTCACATTTTTGTTTTTGTGACTAAGCGACCAATGAATTTAGCCAAATAATGACCTTTCTGGTCGACTATTAGGAGGCAGCCCTAAACTAAACACACATAAAATTCAATGTGACGTTTTCAGTCGCATGGCCAGTGATCTGATTCGTATCAGATTTAGGTCCACATATGAAAGTCGTCCAAATCTAATTGGAGGAAAATCTGATTTTACTGTCAGATCTGTGTTACATAAGGGCAACAAATCTGATTTGGGACACGTGTGCTTGTTATCTGTATGTAGCCAAAGAGTACGCTTTAAGGTAACAGTAAAAGAGGGATACTGTCATTTGTCCACCACATCATCCTGGTAACCCAGCTTCTGAAAATCACTCTTATTACTGCAGTTTAACAGAACACTTGCTGTATTGATGGCAATATTGTATATCATTTCTGTGCATTGTTTTATTTTTCCCAGAGTGTGAAGCCGACATTTCATATCTACCTACCTACCTACCTAACAATGTGGACAGATTCCACATGGCACTCACCCATGCACCCACACAGGCACAGAGAAAAAAAAATGCAAACACATACAAACACACTCAACCACACAGAGAGGACCTTTTCCAAACATTGCTGCCAGATCAGATTCAATGGCTTTGTATCATATAGAGCACATCCCTGTAATTACACATATCTTAGTCACAAAATATGCAAATGCTTCATATTGGAAGATTTCTTAATACTGGAAGAAGACATGTTGATGCAAAGCCAATAGGAGAAAAAAATGTGGCCTCTTGTTCCCTTTTATAAAGTCTCTAGTCATTTTTACGGATCATTCAGATATTTTAAAAGTACAAGCTGCAAAATGTTACGTTTTATAAGTATTCATGCTGTGCCAAGTTTCTGATGTGCTCTGCTGCGTATTTGTTTATGTCTTGGAGACAGAATATGTGATTTATAGTTAGACTGGTGGGGGTGGCAGCAAGGGAAGCTGTTATGTTCTTCCTTTGCTGCTTGTCGTGCGCCGCTGCTGTTCTCTCCAGCTTGCTGTACGTTCACCCCGATATGCACCCTCAGGCAGTATGCCTTTCATTATTTCTTTTGAAACTTTCATCTGAAGTCTCTGAGGGATTAGCCCTCTTGATTCCTGACACAGTCAATGAAAAACAAGCCTCATATACAGGGAGGCTTACAGCCAGAAAAGCCGTGCTCAGCCCTCCCCTCTCCTCTCAGTGTGAAACTGCATAATGGTTTACACAACAAGTGGAGGCTCCTCTCATTTCTGCTCATTTTGACATATTAAAATTTGTGTTTAATTTTGTAGGCAAGTGTGTTGTTGCCAAAAATTATAATCATTTTTTTATTTTTGATGACATCTAGCTGACATCCCCATGGAGGTTAAAGTCGCTTTGGATAAAAGTGCCTGTTAAAGAAAGTAATGTAAGCTATTCAACCAAACTCTGCAGTACAATCCATGTTTTAGCTGCTTTTATGTTTCCTCAAACTGCACATCAACAGTATGGTTTAGTCGTGCTCTCATTTACCCCCAAATATAAAGTCATAGGCAGCTATTTCCAGCAAACAAAATCAGACAAACTGGTGTTTCCCAGCATGAAACCACAGAGATATGAGATGAATAAATGGCTGGTGAAGAAATGTGATGTTTTCCTTAGCAGTGGAAAGAGATCAGAGCTGTTGCATTAATTTGTTGGCTAAACTACACCAACAAGTCCTCCAACCCACATGACCACATAGGCCATTTGTTCTTACCCTGTAATATCAGCCCAGTTGCCAGAAGAAAATGTGGCACTGTACATTTCTGCAAACCAGGATAATGTTTCTTAACAAGGTATAGGGAATGGTGGAGAGCGTGTTACATATTGAGACGCCTGCCTGCTGCAGACCACTGGTCAAACCAACAAACAAAATCGGTTGTGTTTTATCGAGTTATTCCAATGTTTCGAGTGACTTTTTAGGGTTCTTTCAGACCTAAAGTTTGCTTGCCTTGGTCCAATCAGGGACTAGTTTTGTCACAAAGTTGTATAATTGCCTAGAGTTGGTTCGTGTTCTCATGGCAGCATTTACAAGTGGACCAGATTAAAAGCTGCTCTTGATTGGTCAGAAACAAAACGTTGAAGAAGAGTACACTTGTAAAATGCTACACTTTGTAATGTCACAATGGAGGGACACCTACGTGCTGCTCATTGTGGACTATATTGCTTGCGTTGTTCATTTTGGGCAAACCATATAGTTTGAAAACGAAGCATGGCTCCAACTAGAAAACAATTTTTTCATGCATTAGATGCTCTGAATGTGCATATTAAGGCAGTACAGGAGGAGGCACACATTAATAATCCTCAAGGACTGTAACATGCTCATACTTGTTTAACCCAAACAATGTCTAATGCGACTGCAGTTGGTTTTCGGATCGAGGGCGGAACAAGTTCTCACCACAACTGAACTGCACCAGAGTTCAGTTCGGTTGTAACTCAACCGACACCACCTCTCCAGTGCGCACCAAAACAACCACCTCTTGGTCTTGTAGTTTTGGTGCGCGCCCGAGTGCGATTGCTGTGTTCACAGCTGCCCAAATGAACTGCACTTAAGGCACTTAGGCAAATGAACTTGAGTTCTATTGAACAGAACCAGTGCCCCTAAAACTTGGTATTTTGAAGCAAAACACAATCTCTGTCAACCCATAACCAAGTGGTTTTTGTGCATTAACATAACGACACGTTAACTACTGCGTTGTTTGCTACATATCAACATGCAAATGTAACATATCCATAACTTGCCAAAACGTGCAATGCCAACATTTTTTCTGGCCATTGGTTTGCTAATGTGTTACACCCAATGGAGCATTTTCTAAATCCAATTAACGCTCCCACTGGTGTCAGGAGACACATCCTTATACCTAAGCGACAGTAATAGGTTGTATATGACTGTTAATGGTCACAGTTTTAAGCACGTGGTTAACACTTTAGGTTTGGTTAGGCTTGGAAAAAAAGATCATGGTTCAGGTTCAGAGAAGTATATCAGTGTCTGTTTTTCGATCTTGCTGTACTCTCTGAGATAGCTTGATGCAGCTTTAAATATTATGGAATTAAATAATTTTCATATGAAAATCAATAGAGCATGTGAGGAAAATTAAATGCTTAAAGTTCATGTTATTTAAGTGGCTATTATCAAAATTTTTACAATAAAAATGTATCTGATGACAATGTAAAGACAGTGTATGCCAATGTGAAAGGGGGTTGCTCCCAGTGATGAAGATATTTAGAATGATCACTAAAATCTGCAGCTTTGCAGAGCTTTATAATCATCTTCAGGTCACTCTCACTGCTCTTACAGTGTCGTTTTCAGCTGCAGCGGGCTGATGTTTTTTTAATAAAAACGCTCCTAAAACCCACTGCACACTCCCTGCTCAGCACTACACAACAGAAGCCGTGACTTGCTGGAGAACACAGTGGAGCATTTAGCAGCTAAAAAGCCAAATATTTCCCTCAGGACCGAATATTTGGACTTGCATTCAGCAGGTGGCTACAAACTGTTTGCTGTTATCTTTCAGCATTTGATTAGAAAATTTAAATGTAGATGCCGATGTGGTCCAAATGGCCTGTCGTTTAAAATAAAGTGCTTTTGCTTTGCAATCATCAGATAAGTATTAACACTCCACAAAGAGTACTTCTGCGCGATAGAATGTAAAACTCTTCTTTCAAACTGTGTGTGTTATTAAAGTGGCGGTGAATGATCATCAGCAGGATCAATGGTAGCCGAACTCTGCTTGGATGGTGAAATGTTGCAATCTTGACTCCTTACGCTGTAAAAACTGTGAGTTATTAGAGAGCGTATCTGAGTCCCTTTGGGATTTACATGCTGTGTAATGACGCACTCCCCCCTCGTTCTCCTTTGAGCTTACTTTTGTCAGCAGTTTCATTACTTTGCACTTTGCTACTAAGCAGGTGGAGCTAATCTATCTAGTTTGCCCTTCAGTTATGGTTTACTGTCCGGGGGACTGGACACAAGTGTCTCCAATAATCCCTTAATTAGGCAATGATGGACTATTCATTTAGTATGCAAAGCTGCAAATCTCCCCATCCACTGAGCGGAGCCCTCTGCAGTCATACGGAGGCCAACGCTAATGATCTCAGCAAGTGGCAGCAATCCATTGGAGCGCTGCAGCAAGTGCACATTAATCTTGCGGGTGATCCAGTTGATGAATGACCCTGGCCCAGAAGCCCTGGCAGATCCCACCTTAATTATGCTGAGGGAGCCACACCTGGGAGGCACCGGGGGACGTCTTGCTAACTCAGGAACAACGACTCAGGAGATGGCCCGCGGTCCACAGGCAGCTCGCTCCACACAGCTCCAGTCCAGGTGTCACTGTAACGCCTTGGGAAAAGCAAGTCTTTACAGCAGCTCCGCAGAGGACATTATAGCCGGGACTGACTTCCAAAGCACAAGTTATGGAAAGGGCAAATGGATGTCATCAATTCAAGACATTTTCCACTGATAGGTCATTAGAGGAAAGTGATTTTTAGGGCAGCTCCAAAAGAAACTAATTCAAGACGCTGCTTTTTTTCCTCTGATGATGCTTCCAACAGTACAATTTCACCACTGCTCTAATTGTACCCCATTATTTGGCTGCGCTCTGACATGTTTAAAGAAAAAGAAAAAAAGAAAAAAGCACAGCAGGCAAAGAGTTGCATCAGTCTAACATCAACACCCTAAAGATAGCACACTGGCACAATGGGAGGATGAGTAAAAAAGAAAATGGGATCAAAATGCATAAGTAAACAATATGAGGAAAACGGAGAAAAACAGCAAATCCTCTGCAAACTGTTTGATTAGATGCTACAAAGAGAAACACTGTACTGCAAAACAGTGACATCTACATCTACAGATTCCCTTCTGTTTTAGGGAACATTCAAGGTCATGGTAAAATAGTCGGTGCCTTTATATTTAAGGGGTAAAAACCACTGACAGAGCGTATTACATTTTATACTGTACAGTAATGACAAAAATGTTTTGGGTGTACCTTTTTGGCTTGAGAACAATGTGTTTTAGTTGTTGTCACTGAGCAGCTGAGAAAGTGTGGGGAGTAGATGAGAGAAGGAGATTGGGAGAGTCTTGAAATGAGTTTTTGCTCCAAAACAGAGTACTGGTCATTTTGTGCTGTTGGAAAAAAATCTTGCCTTTTCCCCCCTGAGAGATATTAACTATTTTATTTCAAGACATCCATTTTTAACTGCTAAATATGCTTAAATATTCCAAATCCGCCGCACCTTGATGGTAAAATAGGCCATATTAAAATATTCTGCAGTGACTCTGTAAGGGCATTCTGGTGGCCTCTCACTGATCGTGTTGGGAATACACGATCCATGTGAACTCTAAGCCGCCTTGATTTACACCTTCCTCTTTTTCCCTCCAGTAATGGTCGACTGGTCGTCACGTCCTCGCAGGATGCTATTGAACACATGACCTGTTCATAGAGGTTATTGGATTCTCTGGGACAACAATCTCCAGCAGGAATAATTTGTCCCTTTTCGTGCATTAAAGCCACTGTGACTTATGTGGAGGCAAATTTGTGAAATCTCATTAACTTGTGTTTTGAAATGAGGATCAATAGGTACTTATGCATTGTTTTATTCATATAGGTGGGGTGTGGAAATTGACCCATTGTCCCTTTTTTTTTTTTTTTCCCCAAAATTCGTTCTCTATCCATCTTTCTTTCTTTCTATATACTGTGTCTTTATATACTGGGTATGTGTGTGTGTTTGTGAATCAATGCAACACAAGCCAATTGCCGCATCACAAACATCCAACAAATTGATATAACTGCATCCACCTACAATAAAGTTAGGATCCAAAAGGTCAGCTGGAAATGGGACAAAGCCCAAAGGAGTTCTCTTAAGGGCCAGCTGAATTTAATACACATCCATCACTTTTTATCATCTAATTAGTCCGCTGTGTGGCAGCCTGGTCAACATTGGAGGGAAGCAGAATTATTGATCAAGTAAAGGATAGTATCTATCATTTCACCTCAGCATCGACACTCCGGCCATTTGAAAACGGGGAAGACAATACAGCCGCAGCAAAGCGCGATGAGAATCATGATTGCCATTCAAAACAGAGGCCATTTGTTTGTTCTCCTCGGTTAGGCCATCGACTAATAGACTTGTTGTTCTGACTTTGCAGCGCGACAACTACTGGGATAATAAACACCACAACTGGAGGAAAAATATCAATCTGTATTTGGAATCATAATGTGAAAAATGATACTGCGGCTTTTGCTAATTACAGGATGTCTAATATTTGGAGTGCACTGTGTGTAAGTAACTGCAGAGAAATACTAATTTCACTTTATCAACACCTTTATGGGCCAACTTATAATTCATATGGATCCTTGTTAAACATTGCTGATATTTATAATGAACTTTTTCATTAAGAGCTGGAGGAAATCATATTATTACATCCATTAGTAATAGACTTTCCATTACTCAATAATACGCAACAGGCAGGTGATGATGATATGGTGTTCAGTTCTGATTGAGGGTTACTATTTTGAGTAAACATATTGAGGGTAATGATTATCAACATCTGGAAAAACACCTGGAAACACCCAGAAAAAAAGCCCTGATGTAGATTTTTTTCCTTTACGATTCATCAGTTTTTATGTTGATGGATCTATTGAGGCAAAGACTGGACTTCAGACAAGGATCACACCCCCCCTCCAGTAAAAACATTAAAGTAGAGGACTTTTATTTTGAAATAAAAAGACATTAATGAGATAAATCCATGCAGAAAAAAAATCACCAGGAAACCAAGTGTTTGACATTCAAAATTTAGACTCCAAACCCCGTTTGTGTTGAAATGTTGAAATCAAACCTACATCCTTGCATTTAATTCATTATGGTAAATGTATTTGTAAATAGGATCTGTGGGAAGTGTTTTCTCACCTCGGGGGAATGCTCAAAAACACAAAGCCGAGATGAAACAGGAAATGGATGAGTGATTGTCATAAATATTTTCCTTAAGCTAAGGCCAATGATTTTTCCTTGAGAAAATTCCATAACTGCCTTCTCTATAGAGGACGTGACATGATAAGACATGGAAGCTATGGCAACCATTTTGTAGGCATATCCCTTTAGAGGACTTTGGGGTTTGTGGCTGAACCTGCATCTCTTTCACAAATAAGATAGTTCAGCATCACAGACACCAAATCTACTGGGGTTCACACAAATACAAATAATAGGACATGTCCACATGCTGTCTCCTGACTTAAAAAAGACAATCTCAATGCACCAGTAAACCACTGGTTGAGGTGCAATGGACTGCTGCATACCATACTGAGGTCCTCAAATGATGTGTCCTCCAAACAAGTTGAAAAGTGACAGACCAGGGGCGGACTAGTGACAAGAAGCAGCCAGGGAAATTATGTCAGACGCTAGTATTGAAGAAATCAAAGACAGATTGAAGAAATATTTTTCAAAAGAGAAGTATAGTGGTTATTTAATCTGCCAGCTCTGTCTCCTAAAGAATTAAAGGATGAGATACCATGACATGTCATACTATAATGGATTTGGGGATCTCAAGCGTCCAGTTCATAATACATGGTATAAGAGTACACATATACATGTATAAGTATACATATATAAGAGTATGTTGAATATATTGAATGATTTATGAAAGTTGCAAGGCCAATGTTCAAATGTTCATTCATTCATTCATAAGATAAGCATTTTTTGTAAGTGATGTTTTAAAAAGCGTTATTGTGTAAGGAGCCTGACATTTCTAGATTTTTCCTGTTTTTCTTGTTCCCTTGTTCTATGTGACATATGGTGCACAGGCTGTAGCCAATTATTGAGAAACACACCCGGAGCTGATTAATTCCCCCACACCTGTGCACACCTGTGAAATGGGTGGAGCAGTTTCTATTTAAGCTCAGTGTTGTAAATAATGGTGTTGAGCACTCTTGACAAAGGTCCAGGAGAACCAGGACATTAGTTTTACTAATAAATTGTGAAGCAGAGCGAGAGCATTGTGCAGGATTTTCTGTTCTAAGACTTGTGATATTTTCAGACGCACCTGCATCTGAGACATTCGGATGTGCGAATGTCTCTCAAACATTTTAGGCTAATATGTAAAACAATGAAACTAACTTTGCAAGGTTTTTCTCCACGTGTTTGTAAGTACAGAGAGCAAAAATTCATTCATTCATTCATTCCTAATGTGACCCAACACCCTGCTTATCAGAATTATTTATACTCTTATTTATACAGTTAACTATTGCTGTGTCTCAAATCACATAGTTCCGTTAGTACACTTCCATGTAGAATACTATGTGCACTATATACTTATTGCGTAGTGCGCAAATTTCTACAGGGTAGTGTTGTCTCAAACTAAACACGGCCGTTGTGCATTTACCGGAAATGATGTGCAGCTGTTAGCTAGTTAGCAAACTAGCATTAGCATTCGCATTATCGTGTGTGGTACCAAATCATTACAGACTGCTGAATTAGCCCAATAAACAAACTGTCGGCTTATATCCGACAACAGTATAGTGGTGCTTCGTGCAATAACCACATGTATGACTTACATTTGTACAATTCAGCGATGTTCGTGGTCGCACCATTTCCAGTTTGAAAAGTGGTCCCTCCCCTTCCACTACCTAGGGCGAGAAGTGTCCATAGTTCCGCACTCAACTTCTTGACCGTTTTGAGTGCACCATCCGGGTACTCATAGTGCACTGCATTTTTCCATACTATCAAGTACAGAAGTACGTGATTTGAGACACAGCATGTGTGTAAACACAGAACCAAATTAGGAGTACTCTATAGTCACCATGAGGAAGTATTTAACAAATCATTGTACTGCTGGGCTGGCTTTCAAATATTATATGTCTTATCATAAACATAGTGTCTAAGAGTACCTGGTTGCCTGCAGGGCGAGTTCTGAAAATAACTGTGGTCGAACCAGCCATCACTGGCATCTCTATGGTCAAATCAGCCAACACTACAACTGTAGCGAACCCATACACTGACACACTGAAGTTAGCGAAAGGCTAATTCCATTTTCTTTCAAATAAAGGTGTTAACAAAGTGTATAAAATGATGAGGTTGAGGAGAAAAAAAGACTGGCCCGCTGGTAAAATTTCCTAACTTCCCAACGGCCAGTCTGCGTCTGTGGTGGACCTGCTCCGTTATGATGTATTTGGTTTTGGATATCCTGAATTGGAGCACAGCTACAACCATCTCCACTGAGACTGTAATGTTAGAACAAACAAATCAATATTGTCAATCCCAGCATCAATTAGTCATCCTGACAGTTGACCCTGCTGAGTTGTGCCGGCAAGTTCAGCAATTCAAAAACAGCCTTCTAGCAACAATAATAGGCTAAAGTGACAGATATCTTATCTGGTTTCAAACAGCCCACTCAGGAATTCACGAGTTTTGCAGCTGTGCAAGAATCACAACAAGAGGTCCGTGGACAGTGTAACTACCCAGTGTGAGTGCTGGAATATGTGCATGTTCTGCAAAACAGTGCTGTAAAACTGTTTTTATTTATTGCAGGATCACAGGATTTGTCGAGGTATGAGTGTTTGTGAAGAATGACCAATTTAGACCAGTGCACACATCAGGGGCAAACATCTACACACACTTTTTTCATTTACGAAATTATCTCATCAGTGCAAATGATCGTGGCTATAAATCACAATCATGTGAAATTGTACATTGCACAGGAACAAGCTTAATAGCTAACTAAATCAATAGCTGTCTGCTCCTATAATTAGCCATAATTTGTTATTACTTTAAATGCCCCACTTTCTCCCTGTTTGGCCTTCAGTTTCTCTGTCACCGCATTCCTTTCTGTCAACAAAATGCACATAACGCAGAGCAGCAACACTAAACATTCAACCCTTTGCTGACTGTGAAGCAGATCATAAGTGGGTTGGATCAGGGTCTTGACAAAAAGAACGTCATCTTTTCTGACATATTAATTTGCTTAAATGTGTCTGAGGTTTGTCAAAGCAAAGCATTTTTGACAAAGGCTGCAAAATTACATCTTTTAAATCAAAATGAAAAATCAGCATTACGTCCAAATCCACTTTCCTGCCAAACTCCGCCATTATTTAAGACTGCCAATGTAGTCACTGGATCGTTTTGCTCATGCACATGCACACGACAGGTGTTTTGATGCAGGAACAAATATTACAACTTAAAAGGCGGTTCATCAAAACCTATTGCAACTTGGGCAAGCAGTGACATCATCTAAAAAAATCGGATATTTCATCATCCAATTATTGTTTGGACTGACTGTGTATTCTCAGTTTGAATTTCAACTTGTACAATTTTTGATTTTGGTGACTAAATTTAAAAAATAAATCAATAGGATTGATTTTCCTGACTTTCTTAATTGAATTAATGTGCTTCCAAATTCCTTAAGGTCGTATGTGACATGCAGGATGTGAACATAAAAAAAGGGACAATCTTCGTATGTCAGAAACCTTCGCATCGGGCTTGTGATCCAGCAGGGTGGTGACCTCAGCATACTGCTTAATCTGGGGTTGCAGCCTGGACTTATGGGCTCAGAACACTGAGTGTAAGTCTGGTCTGCCTCCATTTTATTCCCATTCCCTCACTGCCATTACTCATTACTCACTACATTGTTCACAACAATAACTGCACAATAACTGACCCGACCATTATGGAAAAACTTTGACTCGAAATCTGTTGACCTCCTGAGACCTGAGCCTTTGTTTGGCATGATTGTTTTTTTTTTTTTGTTTTGTTTTTTTGTAGCTATTTTGGATTAGGAAAAAAGAAATGAAAAAAAGAGAAATAAAGTGTTGTCTTTCAATAGTAAGATGGGAAAAAAAAATGTCCTTATATGGGGACAATGGGTTTATTTTTGTAGTCACAAGTGTGTAATAAAGTTTAAAACTGTTTATTTAGATGCCTTAACACAACTGTGCAAAAACAAAATAGCAACCAGTGCAACATTTTTTCAATGTTTGTACGGCGAAAGTGTTTGTCAGACCCATCCACCATCCCTCCCGCCCACCCCACTCAGACTTTCGCCACCCTAACTTTCATCCTTGTCCCGTTGCTTTTCCACCTGACACTGCCGGGTACTGTTAAACTATAATGGCAACCAGCCGCGTTTCGTACTGACGTTAAAAGATGCCTTTTTTTATTGGTTTCTGACGCTGCGAGTCACTACCCAAGCGCCAGATTTCAACGACTTTATACGAGCTCAATGTGCCTGTATGAAATGCTGCAATAACACAACAATAAAGTCCCGATTTCCTCAAATGAGATGATGATAAACTACGAGTACTTCCTCATTAACAGTGTCTAGGCTTGTTAATGTTGCTAAAATTGGTCAAACTTTAATGCCATATAAAACTACAAATGTTATGACACATAAATAAACAAGTTTCAGTCACACAATTTGGTCAGCTTTTGGATCTTGACCACTTTTGTCTTGGAATCAGCTGTAGACTGGTTTGGTAGAGACGGCTGTTATCTTGTCTTTACATGCATTCGTGCATTGTGCTTTTGCTACCACTACATGGCACATTAAGTGTCTACTAGCAAGGACAACAGGTCTGAGGTTAGCAGAAAGAATATAAGGTGCAACAATGTAAAAATAGGTGTAAAATACTGTATATATGTACAGTTCAGGAACACAAAAGCTATTTTTGTTGAAATGCATACATTCATTAGTCAACCCTTTCTTTCATCAACACGCCCAAAGTCCTATCAAGATGTACAGTACATACCCAGAATGCACAGCTGCAGGGTGGCACACGTATTTGCACATTTGTGTTTGTGTTTATACATCCCAGGTTTTATTTATATGCACAGCCTGAGGCTTCAGGTCTCCGGATGCATGGAATTCATGTCTTTTCTTGGCCAATTTTGTTGCTCAGCTTACCTTCACATGTGCATTAACCGGATTTCTGATTATATTTGGTATGCTAACGGAAACCAAATGCTTTCCACAGAGGTCTGTGTGATACTGATCCAAATGCATTTGCCAGGCCCAGAAATAAAGCATAGGATTCTCATATCCCTCATTTGGCGGCTGAATGTAAAGGTGGTTTGTCGCAATAAATATGGCATTCCTGTTTGGCGTTTCTTTAGAAATGCTCTAATATATCAGCGGCTCAGAAAAATAAACCTTTGACATCTTTTAACAATCCTTCCACTAATGGCCCAACGCTGTATACAACATCTTTGTTTTTCCAATCTTTCTGCAGAGGAATTCTTCAAAGGCAAATGCAGCAAATGCCTTCAAGTATCACTCGAAGGCATTTTCCTCATGAATTTTGTTATCTTCATTAAATGCAGACAACAAGGCTATAGACTCTACTGAACCTGAGCCAGCACTATACAGCGCAGAGAGCTTGGATTCATGCATGTACTTTATTGTAACATTGTAGTACATGATTCTCTCAGAGGTCGAAATGTGTGTGATAAATTACCAGGTCATGAAAACACTGATTTACTATTATCTGGTGTGTAGACTCTGCTATATTTCAAGAGCAATTTGCTTCTTTCATGATATTTATTACACCCGCTTTCGTCATTGTTTGGAGTCCCTCCATGGTGGATTTTAATTGATGGAGAGACGATCGCATCCTCTGTCTAACTGCAGCCTGATAAACCATCTCTGCTGTCAGCCCCAGTGGAACAACGGGGCGTCTTACTGGCCAAAGTGCTCTGACTTAAATTACACTGAGCACTATAACAGTCGGGACGGCTCTACATGCCAAAACCTCCCTACAATGGCC
>JAPZEB010000009.1:9335975-9346608 GCA_029783705.1 Chaetodon striatus | reverse complement strand
GGTCCAGAGCAGGTTAGCATAAGTTGCCACAGTGATTTATCCAGATAAAGGAGAACCAGTTTAGCGATACTGAAAACCCAGAGTTAACCCTGATGTTACATTGCTAACTTCAATCCCTGCATCACAGTACAGGCCTCTGGACAGGTGTGTATACTTGTGTGTATTTTTAAAATACATTGATGTGGTTTTACATGAAGATATGAATTTATATCTGTGGCTAAAACTAAGCTAGCTAATGCTTTGGCTGACATTTGTTATATCAATGCTATGCATCCTGCAATGTTCTTATAAGAAAAATAGTCTTTAAAAATAAGATGTATCTTTCTTTAATTCACTTCCAAAATAAATGCACGTGCTTGCCAGGTCAAGATCTGTACAACACGAGGTGGTGGTGCACCTCTGTGGACTAAATTTGTCTTCTCTTTGTAATAAAAAAATGTTCAAATAGAAAAATAAAGCACTGACTGCATTAAAACATCTGGACCAGATGTGTCATGAGAGTATAAAAGGCACACACATTTACTGCACTAAAGTAGATTTAGTCTGCAGACTAAAGCCTGTGAGCTGATTTATTATAACAAAAATATATTTATACTGAAATAGATGAATAATTCTGCCCTAACTGTGAGTGGATATTGTCAGGATTGGAAATCATAATTGCAGTGGAAGTGCAGACACGTTGTGTAGCTGAGACACATTTTTAATTCCAGGTATAAATGTAATATGGATAATTCATATCTGAATACAATCTAGACACGAGGCGAATGTTAATGCGAGCTGCAAAGAGGGCCACCGTGCTTCGTGTGGCTCACAGCCTCGTCGTGATGAACACTGACTGTGTGCTAGTAGATTGTGACTGCGGTGGTTAGCTTGTGCCACGTCTGCTGGAACAAGGAGAAGGGAGAGTCGGTTCTAACCTCCTGTGATGTTTTATGACCTTTAGCTTCTCTTAAATCCTGTTAAGACCTGTTGCCCTTATGTAAAGTAGAACATGTTCATTTGATGTCTTCCTTCTGACACAGCCGGTAAATTCTCCTCCCCACAAAGCAGCTGCTAGGACTTAAACTACACTTCAATAAACTCCATTTTTCCTGAGTGACTGCTTGTTTGTAAATGCAAATAGACACAATCTGAGCACTCAGCTTCCACAGGGAGATACAATGTCTTATCGGTTTATGAATGGCTCAGATAACAGACACAACAAAGGGAAGATAAAACGGGTCAATATATTTTCTCTTGTGCTGTGATAATAATTTATCATCAGCACTGAGTAGCGGCAGCCATCTTAATACCACTTCACTTGTGTTGTTAACACTGACACGTTCTGCTGCAACTGCTGCGCAGCCAGAGAGTCTGAGCATGCTCAGAAATCTCTGACAGGGTGACTCTTAGACAGGTAGGAAGTCTGATAACAGTGAGAATTTACAAACGGGGCAGTTGGTTGCTAGAGAGCTCTCCGCTTCTCCGAGTGGCAATTTACGAATACAACAATTTCAACAAACCCATTGAGCTCTCCTACGCTCTCTTGACTGCCAAACACCCAGTAACCATTGTACTCCAAACACTTGTCCATGCTTTCCTCCCCCTCGCCCAATCACCTGCAGTACATATGTACAGGTCTAGTTTGCCAATATCTAGGTATTCCATATTGGTTGGGACATAGTCCGTCATGCAGTGTTTTGAATCAAGTTTTTGGCAAAGAAGCCCTACAGAACATGACCTCGGGATGCTATTGATTTGACATCTGTATCTCAAACAAATATGAAATAAAATAATAACATAGTATTTGACCATAAACATCTAAATTACAGATTGTTTGCTAATTATGACTATGAAAGATTACCCTTTTATTAAATAATAGTAAATATCGATTAGCCATCTTGCAGGGTTATGAGAGAAAAGTCAGTTGCAGTATTTCTTTTATTCTGCAGGTTTGTGGTTGGGGGCAATCACAACATTGACATATTGTCACCTTTAAGTTGAAATGGCAGCCATTTTAGTGTTCATTTACACATCCAGCTGCTGTGGAGTAACACTATCATTCATTCTAAGTCATGTTTTGGGCACCCTGGCAATTTTCACTCTCTTTTAGCTCCATTTTTGGTCTCTACCAACTTCTGAGGGAAATATTCTACTAATATTCGATATTCTTGTTTGCCATTCCATGCTGATCAGGTAGTGTACAGCTATTTTTCAGAGCTATTTTGCTAAAAACTGAACTGATAAAAAAAGAAAGTGACGCATTAAGAGCAGACAAAATGAACAAAAACAGTTTAAAAATGTATGGCACTGCCGGAAAGATGGTCTTATTTACAGAACAAGGCCATTTACGCTGTAGAATGATGCAAATACTTTTGAAATTGGTGCTACATGACCAGAAAAAAAACAGAGAAACGGGGCTGTGGCATTTGCTTTTGCTCAAGAGGTAGAAAACCTACAACTACCAGAATGCAATGCACCACACAGGACCAATACTCTCCCACTGGTGGGTGACATAATGTGAGGGGGTGTTCCGAATCGCATACTTTTTCTTTTTGCCTTAAGTAGGTACTGCAGCTGCCCTTAAAAGTATGTACTGTTGCATGTAGTATGCACACAACTGGGACATACTACTGTCTCATATCATTACCCCCTGATCTTTGACGCTGTTGCTTCTATATCCGTTACCTTGAAGATAAACAAACGCCACTCACCAAGTTTGCCAGAGGCGGAGATCAATCATCCTTCATTGCGATTTCTAAGAGCTGCCAATCAGCTGTCAAGCCGTCATCTGCTTGCAGCATAGTCAACGCAAGGTATCGTCCACTGCACAGAGGACTATGGGGTAGAATAGCCAGAAAAGCATGCTGGCTTGCATTCTGCAAAATTGGACTGGATGTGATAAAACATCCTGGTATTTTTGGCATACTGCCCTAGAAATACTGTGTATTGGGACATACTAGATATTTCTCAGCATACTATATAGTGAGGTAGTACAGTTATTGGAATGCACAGTGAATGGGTTGTTTTTCTACAGAATACAATATGACAGCCGGCTAGTTACGAACAATCTTGAATTGCTTAAATAGTGAGCTAAAATATATTCCTGAAAACATTTCAGACAACATAATAACAGAATCTTGGTCCATATTTCATCAGCACTGCTAGTTTTACCATTTGATCGCAGTATTTTCAGCCTCCATTTGACAGCAAAGGAAACAGTATGATGCCTGCTTCCTGTTCACAAATCTCGTATTACAGCCAAACAGTGCACTAAAATATGTTTCTGAAGACTTTTTTAGGCAAGAAATAGGTATATAAGCACTGTCTTGTTTGCTTTGTCTTTACCTTTGTTGCCTTGTTTTACAGTTTTTGGTCTATATGTAGGAAAGGGAGGGGCGGGTCTCTCGATTTGTTGTATACTGTTTGTGTCCTGGTGGTGGGCACACGAAAATGCAAAGGACAATCTGTAGTTCAAGCAACATGTGCTAGATGACCATATTTCATTTAAGCTGAGAGCTAAGCAGGGAGATCTGTGCACTGGTGAGATGGAGGAAAGTTTTCCACAATTCTTTTACACATACTCACCCAACTTTTTATGATACAAAGCTGGTTGAAAATTGAAAAAGTATCCTTTTAAATTGTGGGCCGGAAACGTAAACAGTGAGCTGAAACTGGCTATAAAGCTCTGTAATGCTGAGGGGAGCTGCGGTTTGACGGATTGTCACTATGAGTGACCTCTTTCACATTGTCAAATTGTTTTCACATTGTTATTTTAAAAATATTGATAGCCACTTTAGGTTTAGACAGCACCTGCAGTCGCTACCGTATATTTCCATTGGGTTCAAAAATCTTGACTCTGTGTTTGGAAAGTCGGCGATGAGAAGATGCATTTTCTCTCTGTATTTGTAGCTCTCATTGGATGACATAGATTTTCTGATTCAGTGGAAACGCACTGGCTGAATGCAAAAGAGTTGTCCTTTAGTAACACTGCAACACTCCATAATGAAATGACTTTGTGTCACCCCTGGTTTGCATGCCGAGCCGGCTACAGGCATTTAGGAGAGGCAAATCTGGCCAGGCAACATACACATATAAATATTTTCTTACATTCCAAACACAGAACTTAAAATATAACAGGGGCTTGCTGTTCTGAGAGGCAGGCGTTGCAAATTATTTGAGACCGGCGCTTAGTGTGACGCTGGCTCTCCTGGTGTGTTGGAGGTGTGTGATGAATGAGATTCTCTAATACAGGGAGACATTTCAGTGGCATGCAATTTTAAATCGTCATATTGCGGCAACAAAGTGTACAAGTTAAGGTCTAGTGAATATTCCCATCAGTAATTATAGTCTGCACCCATGTATAATAAATTCAGTGTATAATACGCCTAAGCAGCATCCCCATCCTCAGCATAATGCAGAACACAGGATTGTTTTCTGCATGTGCTCTCTTGCATTTAGAAATATGTGGAGGGGAACTACACCCCCATGACTCATTGATTTAATTTAAAACACAGTGTTGCTCATTATCCAGCTTGATTCTTATAAGATTTGTTTATATTTATCAGAGCAAACTTGTGTTTCTGTCCTTTTTTTTTTTTTTTGCAAATTAACTTATTCATTCCTCCACAAAAAACCAGCAGGGTGCAGACATGAGCTTTCTGTAAAATGCAATCTCTATCAAAATAATCTTTCTGAGATGGAGTTTTATAGTCAACTTTATACAGTACGGAATCCACAATGTAATAAGCTCCCTGCATATTCCCAGCACTGTAATTCTCATCTCTCCAAGCGCGTCACATGAATGAGGAGAAGCAGCTCTCCACGCAACTATTTCACATGAGGAAATCTGACGTTTATAGCCCTACTTGTGCACGGATAGAGGAAAAAGTGGGTGTACACACTAGTTGTGCTGTGTGGCTCCACAGTGCTTCAGTTCAGATGAGCTCACTCAGCCGATGCGCACATCGTAGGATCCTACCAATCTGAGAAGGCGCAAGGACGGCGAGCAGCAGCCTGGTAGTCAGTGGGAAGAGTGGATGCTTTTGTGCAAAGGCTGCGGACTTTCTGCTCCTCAAAGTGGGAGAATAGAGACAAGGATTCGCCTCTTGTTGGAAAGATACAATGCTTTTTAGGTTGCCTGGATGGATGTGAAACCAGTCAGACTGGACTGGACTTCGGGGCTGAGCGGCTGATGAGAAGAAGAACCCCACTTTAAACACTGTTTCCTTTTCCCCCATCTCTCTCTCTCTTTTCCCCTCTTGTTATAAAATGCCAGGATTTCGTCCATCATCATACTCTGTCCAGTTCAAGCCAGGCTGCTCATTTGGAAGGACGCCAGATCTCCAGCCTCTCAAATCTGCAAGTTCAGTCCAATAAATTGTGACATTGTCTGTCAGCCTTGGAATAAGAAATCGATACTCAAGAAAAGGGACGCGATATTCTTCCGGAATTTTAACGATCCATTTCCCCGCTATCCTTATAAATATGCGATTTGCTTGGATTAGGTTGGTTTGGTCCAGCTTCACGCTTTTTTAGCTGGAGCAGCGCTGATAGTGACTGATTATTGCTGTTGATTTTGTCCATGCAAGACTCGGGGTGGAAACATGTCTGGCCACTTCTTTGAGAGGATCACTGCTATCAGAGATGGCATTTTGGTCCAGCACTTCGGTTTTCACCTCTAAAGTGCCCCGGAAAATCTTATTCATGTTCACCCTCTCCCTCTCTGTCACCTACTTGTTCTATAGCTTGATGAGCTGCTACAACTCGCTGCAGTTCCCTCTGCAAGAGAACTACGCGTATCAAGGGAGGCTGGTGACGGAGGAGACAACTTTTGTGACATTGAGGGAGAAACTTTACTCCGCTTCCCAGGGCTTTACCGAATTCACCGAGGCCGAGGGGACCACCGCGGTTTCCACCGTAAAGGATCATGCTGAGGCCGAACAAAGGACAGTGGAGTGGATTAGGACTCAGGCGTCTCCAACTAAATCGGCGGCGGCGTATCACACCACCGCGCTGGAGAGGGAGCACCAGGAATTCAGCACCACGGACAGCGAACTCAGGGTGAACTGCACCATGGATTACGGAGAGAAGAAACTTCCCCAAGCCATCATCATCGGGGTGAAGAAAGGGGGGACCAGAGCCCTGCTGGAGGCTCTCAGGGTGCACCCGGACGTCAGAGCCGTTGGGAATGAGCCACATTTCTTTGACAGGAACTACGAGAAGGGGCTGGACTGGTACCGGTGAGTTACCATCTCCCTCTTATCTAAGCATCGCTCTTTTGTTGTAGCCTCATTTATAACAAATTACGCACACTTAAAGCTGCTGTGTTTTTTCCCAAAGCATGCCTGTGTGTGGCGATTTTATTGCTTTACACACACACACACGTCTTAATTCTTTTCTTGGAGGTAAGAAAATCAGTTTGCAAGAAATCCAAATAGGTAATAAATCACATTAATTCATTACTGCCTACATATTTATTTGACTTAATATGTTGCTGTGCGGCATTGCACACTTTTCAATCTGTATTTTCAGCCACATAATATTATTATAAGCACATTTTTGGTTCTGTAAACACATATAATCACCTCTATGGGATTGGTTATCTCACTCCAGCAAGTTTCAAGTCTCTGCAAGTTCATTTTTATGCAGCATATAGTGGCATTAATTAATTCTGCGTGGATTTGCAGGAAAAAAAAGTCATTCAAAAGTCATTGTAAAGTGATTAGCAATACAGATATGATTTTAAAAACTTTGAAATGGTCCTTTAAGAGAGGAAAAATCATAGTAAGTGAATGAAGTGAGTCATATGATGTTGGGTTGAAAGTCTGAGGGTATAAAATTACGTACAGGTGTTACATTTTTACCTTATTTCTGAATCGTAGCGCTTCTGATTATATACCGAGCTGAAAAATACTATATTTGAAGTTCCACAGTCTTAAATAGCAGGTATTTTCTGTGAAGATGATTACACTGTAGCAGTGATCTGTCTGTCATATATCAAGTTAGCTGGAGTTAAGACCCTAAACAGGGTTATATGTGACACAAAGAGGAAGAAACACACCGTGAGGAGTGCCATTGTATAGTTTAAGATTTATTTTAAGCTTTAAAATAATGTCTGATTTTAAGTTGTGTACTCTCCAAACCAAAACTACATTTTATTATACATTGTGTGCGTCAGGCAGGTAAAAAAAATAAGTACAAAACACACCGTGAGAGACTGATAATAATGTAATGTTCACTTTAGATAATTAATATAAATATTTGTGATTTCTAGATGCCATTTTAATGAGAAATTGTCTCATTAGCAGTTAATTATTGCTCAGTTTTAGTGTCCCTTCCACTCTTACACACACTCACACATACACACATGCACAGTAATGCTCACAGAGGCAGAGGGTTAATTTACAGGAGTACATTGTTAATGTGATACACATTGGATATTACATACATTTATGTTGTAGTAAGGAGGTCTAGTAAAGGCATTCACTCTGTTTTGAGCTTACAAGTCAGCCAGTATTATCTTCTCAACAGGACATTCAACCCAATTACAAAACCAAATTGCATATAATTTAGCATGTAATAGTGCTGTAAGTGCTGAATTCTCTGAAACACCTTTTGTTTTCCGCTTTGCGGTCGATTCTCAAAGGAGTGTGAATTTGTTTACGGCACCTTTCATGTGTGTGATAGTTGACATTCACTTTGAGTCCAGGTTTATTAGCCAGAGAAGAACCTGTTTATCATGTTTATGGGAGGGAAAAAATCAATTTGAAGGGTTCATCTGTGGTCAGCTGGTCGTGGCTCTGTTCGGAGTTGTTCTCTCATAATGATGTTTGACCAAGGGGAATTCAAGATTTTTCTAATGGAGTCAATGAGCTGATGAGAATGACGCTGACTCAAAGTCCCCTCTGTTTCTCCGTGGGTCTGTTGCGCTGGTGTTTGGGTTGCGGAGCATCTGCTTTCATCTTGCTGCATAGACATGGGAGCTCTCGGCTGTTCATTTAGCCTGTGTTAATGCAAGCTGTTTCATTACGCTCACGGTGAAAGGCTCATTAGACAGGAGGATGACATGCTTACATAAATAATAATAAGTGTGCTCGTGTGTTTTAGGGCCCCTGAGCCAAACAAATCCCCTAAAGGAGCTTTGGTTTTATATCTGCCATTGTCCTGTGTTGAGTGTTCACCTCAGAATGATGCATTCATGAAGGAAAGACACATAACCTGTTGTCAGAGTGGACGGTTAAATGGCTGAAAACAATTACGAGTGAAGTCACTTTTTCAGACTCTAATATAAAAATTCATTCAGTACACGTTTGTTTGTTTGCTTCTAAATGATGCATTATACTGCATCTCTCCTCTCTGTCTGCGATGCTCCGGCTAATGTGGACTTAATGGAAGTGAAATTATGATCAGTTACAGATGTTTGCAACCATTTGACATTGGTGTAGTTGAATGAGACCAGTAATCTCGTAAAATGTGATTCATAAATTTGGGCCTGTCTTAGCAACACCTGCTCCACGTTTTGATGGATATGATAGACTATGGGGAATGGAACCCAAAGGCATCTTGTGAGCGCTAACATGTACTCAAACGCTCGTTCAGTCTGTTCTCGACGCGGCGAATCCAATGATGCCTCTGTGTTATTGCACTACAAGCTTGTGTCGACTGGCG
The DNA here is from genome assembly GCA_029783705.1 of Chaetodon striatus. Taxonomy (NCBI): domain Eukaryota; kingdom Metazoa; phylum Chordata; class Actinopteri; order Chaetodontiformes; family Chaetodontidae; genus Chaetodon; species Chaetodon striatus. Next base: position 9,337,959 of record JAPZEB010000009.1, on the reverse strand, counting down.
ATATTTCTCATATTCAGGTTTAGTGATCTTTAGAAAGACCGTGTGTCTGTGTTTGGGTTGTTGTTCTTTGTGTGTGTTTAGTGTATTACTTTTTGTGTGACTTCCGTACTTTGTGTAATGCTCTGGAGGGAAGAAAACAGGATGAAGGCAAGTTCCATTGAGTTTTGTGCTGTAAATTAAAGAACCTTGAAGACATGGACTGAAAATATACAGTGTGGATTCATTCAGGCTTGCCTGGAGCCTGTGCCACCTACAGTATTGTTTGGTTCACTGGAGGTCGTGGGTAAGTGGGGTTACTGAATAAGAATGTAACACAGCAAACAAACTGTAAACATGTGTTTATGCCACTCTTCAGCTGAATCCTGAACATTTATTCGCCACTACTTTGTCCAGAAAAATAATCATTCAAGGATGCTGTCATTATCCTGGTAAATGCCTGACATGGTCAAACATCAGGGACAGATGAACGAAAAAAAAAAAAAAAGGGACAAAAAAAGGCTCTTTTATGCAGGCAGCAGCGCACACCCCCTCCTAGTCCACAGCCGCTGTGTCAGGAGGTAAATAACCACTAGGGTCTTGCTGTAGTAGATATAAATACATAAACCGGCAGCAACTTGCCATCTTATGATGTAAAAAGATGCTAATAATGCTAATAATTGCACCCAATCAAGTTTCTGGTTAAAAACAAGACACTAAATTTAATAAAAGGTCATTTTGGCACAGCTGCAACTGAATTTAGAATCTGTGTGATTTATGAAACAGCTTTTATGTTTTGCAGGAAAAGTAATGATGAGCAAATTATGTTTACTATGAACATAGTGAGGAAATGGAAATTAAAGTACCTGGCAAGTTGCAAAAATTTTGATGCTGAACCATGGGCGTAGGTCTCGTTTTAACATATGGGGTGATGTGTATGAAACACGAGGTTTTGAGGTTCTCCGCAAGGAAATTTGAGCATCAAACACTTATTTTTCTGTATTCTGGTTAATTATTTAAACACAAATGTGCGCATGTTTTGCATCAATTTATGGTTTAAGTGAAAATTCTCTGCTACTTTCATGTTTTTATCGGTGGAGACAAATGCTCATTGACATGTCCCCTGAGGTCCCCACTCAAAATCTAAGCATATGTACCAAACATATCAGCAACATGGTTTATGGTTGTTTTCCCACCAAAATAGGCCATCTTGCAATACAGTATCTGCTACAGAATCATTTTTCTAATTACCATTTTTCAATTCATGTACCCAAAATCCTAATCTTTTCCCAACCTTAACCACATTGCTCTTGTTGCCTAAACCTGAGACAGGAGTGTGAACTCCTACCTGAAGTCCTGGTGTCAAGGGTTCTGCACTTCGTACGCCCACCTTCCTCTTCAACAACCACCTTCCAACGCCCACACAATACATGAATGTAGAGTTTTGTTACCTGAAAGGCAGGTTGTCTCTGGATTATGTTGCTACAGCCAAGCAATTAAGAAAGCAGTTTAGTAACATTCAAACACAGTTTCTAGACAACAGGGTTATGTTGTGTGAGAGGGCTCAGTAAATTGCAGACTAAATCATAACCAGAGTATATTACTTTTTGAAACAACTGAATATACACTAAAAGCCTACTTTTACATGACTCAATTGCTTATAACTGTGCTTTAAAAATAGCGCATTGTTGTTTACTGCTCCCCTGTGGTCTCTATGAAATGAGCATGAAAATACTTAGTAGGTAATTGATCATATTTATTACATCATAATACACTTTGAGATATTTCCTAACCCTGAAGAGGACTTTTTTTTTGTAGTATTTTGTCTACATGATTAAAAGATTGTTGCTTGTTGAGTCTCATTCCCAGGGCATCAAAAGCCAATGCTTTGGGTTGGTAGTTGGACTGAACCGCTAACCCAAAGTGTTGGTATCTGACGAGCTGGGAATGACACTCAACAATTAACAGTCTTTGTTAAGTTACATACAGCACCTTTAAAGTTTAAATT
>JAPZEB010000009.1:9314862-9333321 GCA_029783705.1 Chaetodon striatus | reverse complement strand
ACTAAGAGAAGGCCTTTATACTCCCAAGTAACTGCAGCCAAGAGAAAAGACAACATGTACAAAGAAACATTTTCTTCTCTGAAACAGGCAGTGTACATCCTGCATATCAAACCACAAATAGCTACCCAGAATAACTTATCACTCTGTTGGCCTGCTGTTAACACACTACAGCTGCCACCTTCTGTAACGCCGAGTTTCACCACAGACTCTATGGATCTGACCCAATGTAAAAGGATTTATTGCCAAGCTCACCTGTTTATGAGGTGAATACATCATTTATCAAAATCATAGCCTCGCAGTCGGGACTTGGCAGCGCTAAATTAAGAGCATATTTTAAGGAGAAAAAGACGAAGCAACAGCAGGTCATAATCTAAACAACTTTATTTTGAGGTGCTTTCATGACTTTCATCACGCTGCACAAAATCCTGAACCTGATTTACGAGCATTAATGAACAATAATGATTATGATAGTCTCTTGAAATTTAGATATCTCTCCTCAACATGTGAGAAAATCCCTGCCAAAGGTCTGGGTAACATTCTCAGTGTATCCTTTGTCTCCTCTGCACAGTATTTATACATATGATAAATCAGCTCACTGTGAACCAGAACCAAAGTTTTACTGAGGTTTGCAAGCTCTAATATCTCTGTGTTATTAAAATGACACTTTAACCCCCTATGCAATAAAAGCTGAGGGGATGTGCCTATAAATCTTTAGAGCGGTGTTCTTATCCTTTCAGGGCTGCGTTCCTGTGCTGAGGAACGAGTCAGCAGTAGCTTTCAGCTCCGTGGTGATTAGTCCCACCAGATATTGTTTTCATTCCAGCATACTCTGAAACTATTTTACTTTTGGGTCTAACTTTTTTTGCGACCATCTTCTCCAGCTGCCTCGCAAGACGTGGCCTTTTAAAGGCATGTCACTGAATTAGCCTTGCCATTTTCAAGGACTTTTCTCTTTGTGAGAGTTGTAATATGCTCTAATCAATAGATCCTGCACAGCTAGGAAACTTCTACCTCAACCAAGGTCATACAATGGAGTCCTTACACTCCTCACCTTATCAAAGGAATGGATCCTTTCTTTGCACAGTGAAAAATTCACATCTCTCTTTTTTTTGAAATATTAAAGTCTATTCATGAGGCGGTGTCAGTGTACCGCGTCAGATTCGGCTGTTGTGGGACTTTGTAGGAACAGTGTGTACTGCAGAACAGGCTTTAGTGTACCTGCAACCTCCGGTCATAAGACAGGAACCGGTGACAGGGGGTGTGTAATGGAGACATGGATCCACTGCCGAGCCCAGCAGCCGAAAGTCTAAATCCAGCGTTTATCCCTTGTTTAGCCCTGCTTTCCCTCTCTCAGCTGCTCCATGGGCAGCTTAGCCCCTGACTCTTGCCACCTGACTGGGAGCCCGTGACTCCACTCAGTGGGGAGATGGGAAAGAGCAAGGTGGGCCAGATCCCCGAGTAGGCAGGATGCCATCCCTTCCAGCTGGGCCTGTGTGCTGCTGCAGTGCCTCCCTGTCCCGCGCCTTCCCAACATGGCAGAATCTGCCTACGCCTGATAAGACGGCGCCAAGACTCACAAGGACGCACCTCTGAGTGCTCTGATGCCAGTGCTGCAGTTGTGGAATTAAACTTTTTAATTAGCAGCATACCCCTGCGCTGTCAAGAGAGTGGACCGCTTCAGTACAGTCTTTCTCATTGCCCACCCTCTTTCCACTTGATTAAACTCCCAAGCATCATGGAGCACTGAGGTTCCAGTTACCACAGGAGCAATCATGTTTATTTCTTGTTTCAGGATCTTTTCAGATGCGGCATAGCACAAGAAAATTACTCATTATATCCTCCAGCCTGAAAGAGCAGCCTTTCTCTCCTGCTCTACCTTACACACAGGGGCATATAAATCATTTATTGAACAGTAAAGCCTGTTACACTTCCATGTTATTCCTGTCCACCCCACTGAATCAACAGTATGATGAAGTCATCTCCTCCACGGGAAAGAAGGGACTTCTTATTGTAGATGGCCACTCCTCAGTGATTATCAAACATGCAGCTGATTGTGAAGGGTAATGGTAGAGTACCAGTGAGTGCCTGTGCAATCTCAAAGGTAAAATTGCACATCCACATACAGTATTTTATGTTATTTTAGTTACACTGTTAATGGCCTCTTTACTGGAAGAGTGTTCACATCATTTTATCGAGTAACAGGAATTCTATAGACTGCATGTGGGTATGTATTTATTTAGTGGAAATCACTTCAATGTTGTTTATGTGAAGTCTCGCTCCTGGACATGTTGGCGCCCCAGACCTTGAGGGAAGTGATCTTTTGTTATAACTATAATGCAAATTTAAAAATATCTTATTTTAAATGACAGTGTTAGGGCATCAGTATATAATCTGCTCAACACGCCAGACACACTCTGTCATTGCTGTATGGACATTGTATTGGGGACTGTTAGGGGACCCCGAACCAGCCAGCAGGTTTGAAAGGCATCTTTCCTTCAAATATTATCAAAATAACCACATTTATCCAGCCAGAAACTGTAAAAAAGCAGAAATTATCATCGGATTTCCAAAATTTTGATGATTCTTAAACACATCATGCGCACCAAATGCTTCTGCTTCAGAAAACCTAACCAAATTCAAGCTTTAAATAGTGATATTTCATCAAAATCACTTTTTTCTCATTTAGAATTTTGCCAAAAATAAATTGTTTGCACGAAGCAGCACCTGTAAAAAACACTGAGAACTGAAACACTGAATACTGTGCTCCTGCATGCATGATAACAGAGGAAAACCAAGGCTCTTTTCAACTCCAAGTTTTTGTTTTCAGCCTTTATGCCCATGTTGCTAAAGGCCGTGTTGTGATGAAGTTTGTTTCCTCATCAGTTTGTGTTTCCTCCTACCTAAACCCTTCCCAGCTGTAATCAGAGAAGGGGGCGCCACGCATTAACGGGAGGCAAACACTACAGTAGGGGAACAGACTTTGATACAACATGTGTGCGCTGTGATGTTTGTGTGCACACTTGTGTACGTGCATCTGTGTGATGTGTAGACTTATTAATTTGTGTTGACTTTCTGTGGTTGTTAAGCAACCATATTCTGCTGAAGTGCACACACAGCTTGTGTGATGATGCAGTTTGTAAGGGAGATTTGCATTTTGCCAAAAAAAATCAGCTGTTAGTTTTGGTGATAACTTAACTCTTGTGCTTGTTGCATTGGCTCAAGCATAATATATCAATTATGACATTATGACACATGATATTTGATCAACTCTGACAGACAGAGCACCAAAGAGAGAAGGGAGGGTTACAGCAACACAGCACCTCTTTCTGCTGTTCAAACAATACTCACAGCATGGATGGATTTTTATGAAAAAGCCTTTTGATTCTTTTGATCTGAGGACCCTAACGGACTAAAGAAATATGAATAACTTAAACGGTAATTGAGGAACAGACGCATAATTTGAGGTAGGCAACAACCGGCTATACATCTGAAGAACTTTTATAGAAAAAAAGAACTGTTAGCCAGACCAGGCCTTTAATTGAGACAGGCCTTTATTTGTCAAAATGTGTAGCCACACCGGGCTGTAAAGGGACTAGGCTTTAATTTGGGACCAGCCTTTAAACTGAAGTCTTGCATTATTTGCTTTTCTCTTCTGAGAGTTAGAAAACAAGATCAGGTCTAAGACGTTAATAAAACGCTACTACCAAAAGCTTGTTAGCTTAGCTTAGCACAAAGACTGAAAACGAAGGGAAACAGCTAGCCTGTTTCTGGGTAATACATCTGCTTCTTGTTATCTGAAACTGTACGAAAAACAAACAAACAAAGAAGAAACAATTGCAAACACAACAAAATATTTTTCAGAGAGGGTCATGTGCTAGACTATTTCTTGGCTTCGTTAAGCTAAGCTACCTGGCATCTGGCTCCACTTACATAGTTGGTGTACAGACATAAGAGTGGTGTTGATCTTTTTATCTAACTCACAGCAAGAATTTATGCAAGAGAATATCCCAAAATGTCAAACCATTTTTCCCTCTTGCATTGCATTACGCTGTTGCTTGAAGCACAAGTGGATGCCAGTTTGTTACACAACCAGTATATTTCATGGTCGAGTGTTCCAGACGAACTCAGTCATGTAAAGCACTGGATCTTTTGTGGCAGAGTAATTCATTAATTTTGCAACATGTACATTTAGGTTACCTTTTGCAGTGGTGTTGCAAGAATCATGTAACATATTCTAATGTTATGGTAATCTTAGGATATGACAAGCTTGCTTTAGCTAACAACGTGCCATGACAAAAAGTTCCACCTTTTTTTTTTTTTTGATGCAGCTGCTGTTTTAGCTCGTGCTAACCTGGCAGGTTGAACTGTCTGTTGCCCCTCCCCTTGATAGCTGATGACGCAGAGATACTATCGGATACCAGTGTTGTTACACTATTGGCTCACAAGCCGTGTTGTCAGCGGTGACCAAACAAAAGACTTCTTACACAGAGGTAAACAAAACAAACAAAACATTTATTTTGGACCCGTCATTACTTCACAATCTTTTTTTTCCCCCTTTTTTTGAAAAGTAATGCTTTTATTCCCCAACTCTCACGTCTCATAATTTAATTCAGTGTTGCCTTTTCTAATCCATGAATACAATCTAACCAAGGCCAAATCATATTGTGTAGCTGCAATGAGTGGATAGTGGAGAAAACATACATCGTTTCCCAGTGTTTTGCAGAAATTATATACCTGAAATGTTTTATTCAGGCGGCAAAATACAGGGTTGTACTGGAAGCAGTTTCCAGTGAAACACTGTTTTCAGCAGATGGACAATCACAGATTTTATAGACAGAATCAACATCGTCAGGTTTTGAATTATTTAAATCTCAGGTGAAAACTTCCTTCTTTGTAATACACTGTAGAGTTGAATTTCAACAAGTACAGCCACAAAGCTGCAACTATTTCAGCACAGCTAATTAGTACAGCCCTTACAACACTATTCTCCAGGTTTCAGATTTTCTGCAGCAAATATCCTAATACGGTGGATCAACACCTACTGCAGAGCACAGTGCTGAATTACCTTTCAGGTTTTTCCTTTCAGTGGTTTTGTTTTGTCTGAATAGACGCTCCTTTTTTCATTCCATTCCAGGATTACAGATTGGTTTGATCTTATTGTAGCGATCTGTATTGTAACATGGGAATTATGGAAGAAGTAATACCGCTCCATCCTTTTTGCATATGGAGAGGAGAAAAAAAAAACCCTCTTGAGGAGTTAATGGGTATAGCCAATTTCATCCTGCCTTTGGTCCTGTTCAGAATTCATGTGCATTCCTCCTCTCTCACACACACATTCATCTCTTTCTCCTGCCCTGCTGTAGCTACACTCCGATGCTTTCAAGTGGAAGTCTATTTTACTTATGGTTAGAATTTAATTCACCGTTTTTTCCCCTTCCATTGCTATGAAGTGGCCGTGGGTTATGGTTCACCATCAAGACTCATATCCACTTTATTTTTGTGTCCATCAAAAGAGCGGGATAAAATTCAGAGCAGCCTTCTCCTTCGTTGTCGCAGGGATAGAAGGGAGGACTTAGGCTTGTGTTTTTGTTCCACGACATGGACAGATTGTCTGAAAATGAAAGACATAGCTTCATCTGTTAAATTATTTATTTTGGACCCAAAATAAAGTATAAGCTCAAGTCATTTTATGCTCAAAGGGATTCATCTCTCCTAAAAGATTATTTGCATGCAACAGAATTGCCGTGATGTGCTTCTAGTCTGGAGGAACAATGATTCTGTTCGGCAGAATGCTGCTTTACAGACGTCTTTAAATCTCTGCAAATAAGACTACCTTGGGACAAATACGCATGTCAATCACACTTGTCAAGATTCCAATTTTCCTTCCACATCTCCTGGAGCACTTGCGCTGCTCGTGCTCCTTATTGGCTGCGAGGGATGTGGTCTCATGACACAAGCTGATGCATTTGTTCAGTCAAAGGGAAAACCCTGACAGGAATGGTCATGGAGCCAAGATACAGGGACTGCTGGGAGTGTGTTTCAAATGTGTGTCCATGAGCTGATAGGTGCCTCTGTAGTGTGTTATGCTGAGGGATGGGAGGGAATAAAAATGTTGGCTTCTCCCACCAGTATAGGCAGCATTATCATATGACCATTATATAGCAGACATATGCAGCATATGGCTTTTTTTTTTTCAATCAAGAAAGTCTTGGCCATTTTGAGAAAGCACTTAAATTAGCATCTAATGCTGGCTGCTAAACATAAATGCCATTTCAGCTCATTTTTCAGGATAATCATTCACAGTCTTATTACCTTTTTTCTTCAAGGATGTGATGTAAATTAAAAGTTAGGAGGATTTAAAGAGGTGATCTTTGGGGCCAAATGCATCTCATGCTCTTCGTAGCATCTACAGTTCAGCAACAACCTGACAGACTTAATTCAATTATGGCTGTGTGATGTGTTGAGACTCCGGAGGTGTGAGCTAATTCCTCTGTTTACACCCCTGAGTCACTGTCACAAACAAAGACAAACACATTCATTGGCTTCCAGGATCTTGTTTGCTGTGATTGTCCCATCGCCTTTGAAGCTTCTCATCGCTTTATGTTGTTTACTTATTCATGCTCTTTCTTTCCCTCAAATCACCATGGGGTATTCCGTTAGAATAATTTTAGCACAGTGTGAAACAATGTATGAGCTGAGTATTAGATGTGTAAACTGCGCACAACACAGTTCTTACATACAGTAGAGGCGGCGGATTGACAGCCGCTTCGATCAGTAAAAATCAGTATTTTCAGAACTCTGTGATGAAACATATTGCCGACATCTCTGCCACCAGCACTGTCAGTGCATTTGGTATGTTGGAAGTCATTAACACAAGCTGTGGCATTTGCCAAACTCCCCTGAGACCTGGATTAAGACAATGAAATGCAAAAGGACGCTTTTAGGGATTATGCTAATTGCTAATGGCTGTATCAGGAAGTGATTGTTTTTCCTGGATAATTTGGATTATTGGCATTAGAGATTTAGGAGGGAGTTGACGTGTTCTGCCTTTCTAATAAGGTTGTTACCTGCTCTCATCCATGAAGACAGCCCTTCCCATGTGGGGCCTTTGATATCTGTGTAAGGCACCACACAATCGCACACAGCAAAATCAGCAGTGAATTGCGATTCAGACAAAGATTTAAAAAAACAAAACAAAAAAAAGGTACTTTTAGTTGAAATAGTGCTAATAATACAGCACAAGTGCTGCCTCAGGGCTAATGGGGAGAATTAACTTTGCCGTCACAGCCTCTTTTCATTCTGTTGTTGTAGAAGCAATACTAACAAACCAAATTTGCCAAAGTAACATACACTGAAACATAAAACCTACACCACTGCAGTCATAAATCAAACCCCACTGGAATCAGATGTGTTTTCTCATTCTAGTAAAACTTGTTTCTTAAATGTTTATGTAGAATAAGCCCATAGCTTACTGGATAACTACGCAGCACTTGGCATGGAGGAATTTCTGAGTATCTTAAATTATTCTGAAGAACAAGATGATGTGACCTGCCTAGCTAGCAGATGAAGTGACCATGTCATAGTCCTGAGAATAAAGGAAAACTCAGGGTTAAGGGAACCAGAGGACATGAACATATGAGACTGACCAGAGAAACAACTGCATTGGTCGTCTGCTCAAATTCTTAAATGTTTTCATTTTGTAGACGAGGGACCAAAGATCACACCAATAACCAAAATAAAGACAGTGCAACAGTGCGGTATGATATTGATATTTTTGTCAGATATGCAGTGATAATGCATATCTGCAGTGATAATTGCTGGGTAATATGTATGTTGATAGGTCCAATGTCAAGTCTCTATTTATGTCAAGTCAATATATGCACTATATCTTGGTTATATAACCTTAACCAAGATTTTTAAACTTAAAATTTAAAAAATTTAAAAAGCCAAATAATCCAGAAATCCAAAATAATATTGTACTTCTTTAACGTTGTCAGACAGTTAAAACAAAATTCATGAAAAGAGATATTAATGCAGCAGAGATATGGTGTTTTTTTGCTTCACATTTTCTTACTTGTTTGTTTACAAGACCTGGAAACAAACTTTTATGTGTAAAAATTGGCATACTTATACTTCAATGCGCCTGCATGTACAATTTATTCTGTATCTTTTGGTGCTACCACTAAGAGTCGACAAAGTCAGAAATACTTAAGTCTTACACACAGGGGGCGTTAACTGTAGAGTGTAGTTTATGGGTTGTTCACGAATGTCACTGATGAACCATATTGTGCCATTTAGGTACGAGAACCTCCAAAATAAGACAACATAGGTAATGCCTGCAAGCAGCTTACTAGGATCCATATTTACAATGTTAGGCAGTGACCCCTAGTGGCTCAGTGAGCAAAGTTAGAAATCAGGTGGCGTAGTAAAAAGAGCAACAAAGTCCATGTAGGAAGGAGGCGAATAGATAGGTCAAACAAGCACAGGACGTTCACCCAGGAGACTGCTGTTCATGTCCTGTGTGAAACCAAAAGTCAGTGTTGAGTTATTTTAACAATGTACTATACAACGTTAACAACATTAACAAATGTACATACTTATTTTAACCCAAAACATTATCTTTTTTAACCCTAACCAAGTAGTTCACAACATTAAAACTGTGAACGTTAACGGTCATATAGATCCTATTCTACCATTTATGTATGACGACGCGTTGATTTCCTGGACACTTATTTAGGAAACGCTCCTGTGGTTTTGTATTAGAAGGTAGGAATAAAGGAGCTATGTTATTATATGGGTTGGAGGACTTGTTGCATTGTGCACATCATCTGTGGAAAAAAATGAACAACATTTGCTTGTGAGTCCATGGTTCTGTACCGGAAGTTTGTAGATTAGGATATCTGAGGGCATTTACACAACTGACTTGATGTAACTGAATTACTTGTAAGACACAGAGGTATTTGAAAGCTTACGGCTAAAACACATCCCTAGCTAGCTCCTGTATGAAATAACAACACCAAAATCAGCACGGTTGTATCCATCTCTGTCTTTAACTGCCTCTCTGCTCACCATGTTAGTCAGAAGGACATAGTTTTGTATCTTGATTACTCTAAGACACATCACTGTCGGCAAAACTTCAGTATGTGTTTTGTTTGAGAAGTCTGTCAGGGACAAAACTGTAAAAACGTAGCAGTCTGCTTTCAGGCTGTTGCAGGATTAGGTATCCTTGACTTCTTTCTTGGTCTTTTTTTTCACGAGGTATGTGAACTGCGCTTGGTTATTCATTCCATGCATTTTAAGTGTGCCCATGGAGAATCTCCCAACAGTCGCTCTCTACTCCAATCGACCTCTGGTTTGTTTCATGTCTACAAGACAGGAGGAGGCAGAATCCTAAGTATGAATTGATTTTTGAATGAGCATACATTTACTTTTAAACACCTGCAGAACACACCGGGGCCACGCTGTGCAGCAAACAGGCTGTCTTAATTGATTTGGGTAATGAACAAGGCCATGCTTTCTGTCTTTTGACTCAAGGTCACTTTGCCACCACAGTTTTAAGCTGTGTCCTCTGGTCTTTATAAAGGACCAACTCACCATGAAAGTGTATCTGGGCCGAGGTGAGAAGGTAGCTGCTGTAACTAATGGGTTTATTTAATTCAATTTATTGCTTCAGCCGCTGCATCATATGAGACATGCTGGTCACTGTAAGATTGAGGTTTCTTCATGAAAGAAAGAGAGATTAACCCCCTTTTCAAAAGGGCAGAATACACTCTCATGTCATGCTGGATTTTCGTGCCTAGATAGCTGGATGTATAAATCTGCAGAACTAAATGAATATAGGTTTGTGGTGAAATGGGGCTCTCAAGCTTATTTCGTACAAGCCTTCTAATCAGCGTCACGCTGAGGCCGTGCTCGCCAGGCTGGGAATCTGTAATAAATGAGGGCTTTGTCAACATGTCCACCGTCGAAACGGGGGAACCAGTGTCTTTTAATTTCAATGTGTCAGCCGAAAGGCACTCCGGCATATTTGTCCAAGCAAATGTTTAGCACTCGTTGCTATCTTTATCATCTATTATGTATTTCTATGGATTGAGGATGGCATTCTGTTTTCACCCTCAGCATATTGTAATAATTAATTCATCCTTAATACTATTATGTTGGCTACATGTCAGACCATATCTGCCTCTTAACACATTGTCTCCAATTAACATTTTCCAAATTTCTGATGCAATCTGTAGAATACAAATGAAGGCGTCCCGGCAGCTGCTGGCTCTGTTGTCTCAGCTCAGAGCGAATTGCTTTCTCTTAAATTTGTTTTGTAATACACCTCATTTTTACAGGAATAAACACGTACGCTCTGCACATTGGGTAAACTCAACAAAGGCTTCAGGGTTTAGAAAATTAATGTGCCATGATAATTAGTTAAGCAACGGAGCAATGCCAGAGGAAGGAATTTCACACCTTGAGTTTAATAATATATAGTGTAATTTGCCTCGGCTGTAATGTGCATATGTTTCTTCATGTTATTTCATGGTCCCGGTGCTGTGTTGTCACATCTGAACAGATGGATTGTCACATACTGCTACAATGGCACCTACTTATTTCAAAACATCTTTATTTGTGAGGATATTTAAGCTCAACTGTAACATGTTTGTATGTATTTCTCATGCATAGTATGGCCATGATTGCTACTCTCAATTTAAGTGTTTTATAGAATGTTTGCTCTTGTCACAGATTGTGCCTTCGTGCTTTTCTTGTGTGTGGTTTGAAGAGTGTAGAGTATCCTTGTGTTAACTAAGGACAAATGCCTTGGTTTATACATTTTGAAAACAAGCTGCAGCACACCAGAGTGCATTAACGCTTTTTTAAAATTCCTCTAAAACACCTCAAAATATAAAGATGTGGAATTCTAAACAACCTTAGCAGCAAACACCTTGTAACAAGATGTTCAACGCACCACTATTTTTTATTGCGAAACCATTTGCAACTCTGGTCTTGAGGACACACAGCACTGCTTCCTTCCATCCTGCCAGGTAGTTGATTGCAGGTAATTGCCTTCACCTGGCATCCCAGGTGTAAACCACTTCCTGATTACATGCTTAGAGTGAAAAGCAGCAGGTCTTTAGGTCCAGAGGGCTTGGATTGAGAAGTACTGCCTTAAACACTCATCTACCTCCAAACCCATCTACTTAATTGCTCTCCAGCAATTCAGAAAATGTTTTCTTTTAAAAAAGCATCATTTAGTGTTCCTTTTCTTCATAAATGCAGCTGGAACAATGTCAACAAAACACATATGTATTTTTTTTATTTTCAGAAACTTGCCACTCTTTAGTTCACAGAGGAATGTCTGCAGAGGTGCGATGGCAAATTATTCTGACTAATAATGAGACAGTGGGTTGCACAGACACTTTGACATCAGTGAGGCTTTGCCCCCTGCCCTGGATAAGTGCTAACCCACAGAGTCAGACATGGTTCTTTTTTCTCCGTGACTTCATTGCTCTTTGTTTCCAGAGCCATTTTTTTGCCACTCGCGGAAGCTCAAAATGTGAAAAGCACAACAATGTCCACCGCACGTTCTGTCAATTCTTGAAAGTCGCCAGAGAAACCGTGCAGTGAAAATTAATGTAATCATGCGGTCTCCTGTTGTTTTGACGCAATTAAAAAAAGAAGAATGTCAGGTCTTGAAGCAATGAGCATGTAAAACAGGGAGAGATCCCTCACTGCCAACTACTTTACCTATACGGCAGAATAAGTGTGACTGGAGAAAGTTTAGAGAACAACAGAACTTATGAACCCATGCTAAATGTGAAAGTGTTAAAAGGGAATAATATCTAGCATGTATACAAAAATAGCTTCTCCCCATTTTTTCCAGCAAAGTTGATTCAATGTGTATGAAATGCTGAAGAACACAGCACACATCTTTCTACATAGAACTGTGGAAACTCAGTGATAAACCATCATGCACTGCAAGCACTGTGGGCAAAAACATCCTGGAAATGTGTCAGGTATCATTTCTACCTACCTAAAAGGTTATTTGCATATGTAGCATGGATGGTGATTAGTACTGAATCTTCCTATAGGCAACATAGGCAGCTCAGCAAGCTCGACCATAAGGGGAAAATGATCTAAGGCTAAAGCACTGATGAGTATGGTGGAGAGGAGTGTGTGTGTGTGTGTGAAGAGCACGAGAGTACGAGACAATGAAAAGGCAAAAGCAATCCAGGATGCAGTACAAAAAGAAGTTAAAATTTGCACTGAATTCTTTTATTGTTTGATTTTTATTATTATTGTTAATTTGTGTTGATTACCCCTTTTTTTTGGTGACATATTTAAGACCATATTTCATCATGTCCCACAGCGCCATCATCAAGCCAAAGCTGCATTTGCATTTCTTCTTGAAAGCTGACGTTAAACTACTGTCACTGAAGTGAACATACTGTATATCTGCATATATTTTCTACACAGTTTTGATGTAGACATGTAAATTCTCACCCACAGACTTGATGGAGAGCAGCATATCCAAGGAAAATAAAAAAGACAATGGGTGTCGCTGCTATGAGGAACTTTGCATATTAGACGATGACTGCTGGAGCATCATAAAATCAAATATACTGAGCATATATGCATGGGCTTTATTGAGCATCGCAGAGTGTGTGAGTCAATAAGAGTGTAAAGGCTTGTGCAAACACTGTGAGTTGACACACAGATCAAGTAGGTGTGAATAGGAGTCAAGAAGCCATTTGGCTATTTGAAGGTTGCATCAAAACACCGATGCATGTGTACAGCGACAGCTCTGGGGAAGGAAATGAGGTGGCGCACGGTCTTGGCCATAATGACTACTTAGTCTGTGAGAGGGGAAGTTGTGGAGCAGATGGTTGCCGGGTGTGTGTGCACACTACTGTTGGCATTTGACCAAATTTACACAATGTCTGTGTGAAGTCTTGACAATTGAAACATTAATTTTGAGGCATTTTTGTGATCTTCGGGGAAATTTTTCTATATAGTTATCATTTTTGTCAAATCTATGAAAAAAAAAAAAAAGATTCTTTGAACTGAGTGTTGTGATTTTACCTCTGAATTATTGCTACGTCTCCCACCAGCATACAACTTGTTCAACAGGCTTTACAAGCACAATGTTGCAGACAGATTAGATGCTCTTCACAATGGCTCGGCTCCATATTCAATGTTTGAATGAGCAACAGTCCAACTTTTCATAGCCAATAGTAGTTCAACATAGCCATTTAAATTCTGCAACTGAAGAAGTGAGCAAATCTGCTGAGAAATGGCTGCCTTCACGTTACTGTGACACAAATATGAGAGTGAATGGATACATTTGGCCCAATTGGTCTCAGTTTTAAAGATCTAAAATAACACATGCTTATATTAATGCCTGTCTATACCCAGTTATGAAGTAATCCTAAAAAGTTAACTGAATTTTTGGTCCTGTTAGCCATGCTAGCAGAACAGCTACAGAGATCCATCTGTCAGTCAGTCAACTCCTTTTGATTGATTGTGATTTTGTAGACTTCATGCCACCTAAACGTTTGAATTGTAATGATTTCGACAATTTCTCAACTTTCTTGTAGTGCCATCTTTGGGTCAAAACTTTACCTATCCAGTGAAATATCTAAGCATCTACATGAGGGACAATATGGCACAATATTTTACAGAGGGCATAAAGGAGTTCTGCACACTTTGGGGCTGCAATTAAATTGTTTGTTTCTTCCCGATGAGTGCAGTCAGTTTCTGTCCCATGAATGGAGGCCTTTGTTCACTATCCTCTGAATTTACTGCTCAGCTGTCTCCTACTTCCTCTCCGCACGTGTACGTCTGTACATTTTGTGTGTGTGTGTGTGTGTGTGTGTGGCTGTAAGGGAGTGTCTGTTTATGTGTGAGTTTCAGTGCTGTGTTTGTGCACTACATTTGTTCATGTAGTGGCATCTGAGACAGACTTTTATCTCCCCTTTTTATGAATGGCGTACCAGGCTGCGACACACACACACAGTAAGGCTCGTGAGTCATTATTTAAAGAGTTGAGAAATTGGATGTTTGACTTGGCTTGTGTCTTCACAGCAGTCTTCAGGCTGAGGTCGATCTAGGAAACAGATAAGTGAGGCTGAGCAGGTGAATCCAGGTGAGAAAAAGTACCTGTTTACATGTATGTGTCAGTGCCTGCTCTTTCCCCGAGGACTACAGCATGACCCTGAGTGAGTCTCTTGATGTTCGCATTGCGCTTACATGAGCATCCATTTGATGGACCATCAAGTACATCCCACTAATGATGCTCCATTCATTACAGGTCATTACAGTGTGATCATTTATGGATGATAACAGGCCACTCCAGGACCGCGGCAGCAGAGAGGACTGATGACACCCTGGCAACAGCTCTGCAGGCTGGCCGGCCTTGGAGCGGCGCCAATGTAATGACAACAAAGACAGTGATATTGATGAAAGTTTTTCTCCTGCCCGCACCTGACATCATCACTGATAATCGCCCCTTCATCAATCAGCTATCTTGGCATGCAGTCCCATATGTGTGTAAATCAATGCGGACATTAGAAGTAGCGGCAGGCAGATGAGGCGAGGTGTGTGGGTGGGGAGCGGGGCTGACCTGTGCCTGTGAGAGAGATGAGACTTCAGGTAATCGTAATGACTCTGAGAGAGGGGGGGCATCTATCACTGTGTGGATTCCATTAATCACATCATGAGATGTCAGAGAGCAGCCGAGGGGTTAGATGTTGCTCTCCCAAGGGTAAAGTGTAGAAATACCACTAAAGCTACGCATCAAGGACCTGCACTGAAAATCATTTCACAGAATTCCACACTTCAACTTACGTATTGTCGGCAAATGCCGACTCTCACACACACCTGACTGTTAACAGATACCTGTAAGGTTAAAAACCTCCTCACCTGGCAGCTGTAAAAACATGCATGCACACATTCTTAAAGATAAAAGTTATCTTGTTTTTTACTATCTTGAGGTTCCCGACAGAGAGCACAAGCAAAGAAAGCTGTGTTGCCATGGGTTTGACACAGATTTTAGCTCTGCTGTGATGGCAAAGACAAAGATGTGACCTCTTAGTGCCCCACTTGAACACACACACACACACACACACACACACACACACACTGGTTTCTATAGGACCAGGACCTGTTGATACATGTGGCTTGTTTGCTCTATCATTTGTTTCTGATCGCTGTGTAACTATCTGTTAGGATCTTTTAACAAGCTTTTTAGAGCTCAAACTGGGCTCACAACAGAAGAGGAGGCATTTGTTGGCGAGTTATAGCCTTTATAAAGCAAAGATTTTAATTGGTTGGCTGGAGGTCTTTTATGTTAATTTCTTCATAAATAGAAGACATGATGCTGAGGGTATATGAGAGATGAAGCCTGCGCTGTAATGAGCTTAGCACTCCAACATCTTTTAAAATTAAAGCTGGGGTAGACAGTATATTTTTGCCTTTATTAAGCAAAATCTAATATTAAACTCTGCTCCTCTCTGTGACTGTGTTTTCAGGCTTTAGAAAATCTGGGCCGTGACGGAAGACAAACTGCCCACACTGCAACTGCAACCCAATAAAGGAAGACGGACTTATTCAAAAGAGAATCATATGAAATACAGTACATGTCAGTATTGAAGTGTGTCAGAGATAGAAAAAGAAATTTGCTAATAATTTAGCCTCCTGCTATGTGGAGCCAAAGGCTAATGGCTGTTCACACATGGCGTCCCAGAACATCAACGACAAAGCACCCAGGGTACCTTTCACATCGTACCTGGACATGAAAAGTCTATGACGAAATGTTGACATGTGACGAGGTTGGAGTGAGAATGTGTTGTTTGGAAAACACCCATGGTCATCTGGTGGGAGGGGCTTAGGACAGGGAGGAGAGAGGGGGAAGCTGTAGACGGAGGGTGTATTTTCAAATTCTGCCATTTTTTATCAACCATATCCAGATTTCTGCCTACCCCAGCTTTACATCAGGAAGACAATACTTTCATGCTCAGACTCTTAAGTTTCTTTCTCACCCTGCCTTTCGCTCCTTGCAGGCATGCTCACTCACTATCTCTAGGTGTCATTGTCTGGGTAGGTCAATTAAGTCATCAGCTGATTCACAATCATCTTACTATTCTCCATTTTAAATATGCGTGCCCTCCACCTCCCCATCACCACTCAGTCTTTATGGATTCATCAGCCTCATCTGCCTCAGCAGTCAGCAGCCTCAGAGTCATCAGCCACCACCACCTCCAGTGTCTGGACTCCATGGAAGGATTATCTTGCTGCCGCTCAGATGTCCCTCGACCACACAATACCTCCCTCTGGTGTCCAAGCGCCAAAGACTTCTGTTCAATCTTAGTAAGCACAAATCATCTGTTAATCTGTACACTTGTATTCTGTATTAAATATAATCTTTACTTCATGCTTCTGTCTCTCCTGATGGAAATGTTTTGTCTTGTCTGCCTGAAGTATTTGGAAATATTGATTATAGCCGTACACTTGTATTAAACAGCAAACACATTCATTTCAAAGGGAATGAACTGGTCTTTGTCTACAGAGGTAAGCTTGCTCTTTCCCTCTCATGCTGACCCAAATATATTTAGGGCATTTTGGATTTGAGGCGTTGGCAAAGTTATAATTTGGCAGACAGGCTACATTCTCTGATCCCCGCTGATAGAGTCAACTGGCACAATATCAAGTCAGGTGAAACAGTAACACAACCTGGCTTTTCTTTACTGGGGACCAACCCTCACCTAACTGTATCTGATAGAAAATCCTGCATTAATAATACTGTGTGACATAAAGATTTTGGTAGCAAGTATGATCGAAAAACTTTCATTACATATTATTAAAAGATCTGCCTTTGAACCTCGTTCGAGGCTTTATAAAACAAGTTAGCACCAGCAGAGTACTGTACTCGTCCTCTAGTACTGTACAGTCCTGGTTAAGAGGAGCTACAGAGTGAAACGATAAACCACTTGTGGGCAGGCCCCAGTACGGCTCTTATTAAAGACCTCATTGTTGACTGTTTGTTCCAGGTCATTTTGTTTCACTACACTTGAAAGGGACGGTAAAAACCCTGCAAGAAGAGGGAGACCCGGCCTTCGTTTGAGCGTGAATACAACCCCTTCACTTGAATAAGGGGATGGCTCTGTGTTTCTAGGTCACTGTGTGTCCCTGAAATGCACACCTTACTATCCACAGAGAGGGAGGGAAGAACGCAAACAGAGCCCAACATTTGGCAACTTCAAATTTGTATTTAATAGGGAGCTTAGGGATACCATCCCTGAAATTAAACACAGTGAACAGCTAAGTGTCAACATGACACAGTGACCAAAACCCTTGATCTTGTGCCCATCCTGATGACTGTGTCTTTGTTGACTGTCCTCCCAAAACCTAAAAAAAAAAAAATGACTAACTAAACTATGATGATTTTTTTTTATTTTTTTTTACATACTATACTATGAGCTTTTCTGACTTACTATGCTATGATGATTTTTTGACATACTATACTATGACAATTTTGGTACATATTATATAATGATATTTTGTGACATGCTACACTATGATGATTTTTTTTTACATATCGCACTATGATATATTTTGACATAATAAAACTTTGACAATGTTTTTTGACACACTGGTCTATGACATCTTTTGACATACTATACTATGATGATTTTTTTTAAACACTATACCATGATGGTTTTTTTAAATATTATATGATGATATATTTTGACATACTATACTATGACATTTTTTGACATACTAGACTGATGATTTTTTTTTAACAAATGATACTATGACATTTTGTGACATTAAACTATATTGTCTGACAATATACAGTGACAATGTTTTTTGATATGGTTTGTTATGATGATTTTGTTGACACACAATCTTTTACATTGTTTTTTATACTACACTATGATATCTTATGACATACTATACTATAATGATTTTTACGCTAAATTTACAAAGAAGGTTTTTGATATTCTACACTATGACATTTTTGGACATACTATACTATGATGATTTTATTGACAGACTATACCATGATGTGTTTTCATGATTTTTTATGACATGCTGCACTATGCACACTGCATGCTGACTTTTGATGACAAACTATAGTCTTACATGTTTTTCATGATTGTAGATGACACACTTTACAATGAATTTCTTTCACGGTATTTTGCGACAATCTGTACGATGACTTTTTTTTCAGGTTTTGATGACATGCTATAGAACAACTTTCTTTTCATATATTTAACAATATATTATCCGTCAACATTTTCTCATGATTTTTGACGACACAGTATGCTATGACATTTTTTCATGATTTCGGACGACATACTATACTATGACTTTTTTTCATGATTTCGGACGACTATATGACGACTATATGACTTTTTTATATGACTTTTTTATATGATTTCGGACGACATGCTAAACTATGACTATTTT
>JAPZEB010000009.1:9289906-9303922 GCA_029783705.1 Chaetodon striatus | reverse complement strand
CAATGCAGTAACAGAATCTTGATTCATTTTTGATCAGCGCTGCCTAGTTCAACTGAAGTATGTGAGCAGTGATTGACATGATTAACAGCTGAGATAGAGACTCCTCGGCTCTGATTGGTTGTTTCTGCCGTGTCGTGGTCTGATTCCAGCAAATACAATTAGAGGCAGAAGGAAGAGGAGGGACAAGATTTTCTTCACAGACTATCTGTCTCATGTCCTTTTAGAATAGTGTGACAGTTTCAGTAAGGCCAAGCGCTACAGGGCAATAGAGTAGGCAGAGAAATATGATTTTCTTTTTTTCAAACAGTTTATCTGTCATATTAAGTGTTGTGTGAATGTAGTGACAGTTTCAGCAAATATGAAAAAAAGTTATTTTTTATCGAAGCTACCAACCATAGTTCTAAGTTTATTACATTTAATTTTAAAGCATAACCCAAACTGATGATCTTGTGTGATTTGATGACTTTGTTTTAAAGCCCCAAAACCCTTCAAATATTAAGGTTTTGTGAGTATAATGAGCTTCTAATAATGTATTAGTGATGGTTTAGATGGTTTAATCAAGCTTCTTTATACAGTTAAGTTGCACATTCTCAGTCCATTACGGCCCAGGGCTAAAAAGCCAAATATGGCTTAAATAACTGAAAATATTTTGTTTAATTTAGGAGAAGAAAAAAAAATCAAACCACCAACCTCAGATCATAAACCAGAGAGGCACCAAAAAGGAAAATAATTTCTTACATAACAGCAAAATAGAATTATTTTAGTTAGCTCATGGGTTTGTTTGTTTAACTACTGTATGTAATAACTCAGCAGAGCGTGAAAAAACCCACAGATGAGTCTGGGTTTTGTGGTTTTTCTCTGATTCGCTTCCAGAGTTGGTCAGAGAATATCCTGTGGGGCTCGACCCTTGCTTTAAGGCTTATGGCCTACATTGTATTGCACAAAGTAAATCTTCTTTGTCCTCCCCTCTGAGGGCCTCTGAATCAGAAACATAATGGATACAAAAAGAAATGGTTTTGGAGGGAAAAAATGCTCTTGGGTATGGTGTCCTCTTGCTGTAGCTTCTGTCTGCATTATAATGATATCTTAGTGTGTCCTTGTTTTGGGCTCGGGGATGGATCCACACACTAAAACACTTCATTTAAATTGTAGCTGTATTCGTGGAGACCGGCCTGTGAAGTCAGTCAGTCTGAGATGAAAGCGTGACATAGCTTTCAAATCGTCTCATCTTTAGAACAAAGACACATCATACCGAAACACAGAAGTCTACGGTCTGTGGTAAATCTGACAGTTTTTATATGTACCAGAAGCTGGTCCAGTCAAAACTTTACACACATGGTTATCACACCACCATGCTTAAACTCTTTAAATTATTTAAATGAAGCAAAATTACATAATTTTACATTCAATTTATGAAAGAATTTACATGTTCTGTTGTATATCTTGTCTCCAGCTCGTCCATGGTGAAAAATAGTTTAATGTTAATTGGATTGTTTTTAACCACAAGGTTTATGTGTCTGCATCCGTAGCGATCTCTGTACGGCTGTTGACTGTAGCACCAGTAATAGCATTTTAAAGCTCGAAGCTGTACATCTGCCCTGCTGTTACAGGCTCTGACAGGTTTAGTGGCACAACTGCATTAACCCAATACCGAAGGAAAGAGCTGAGTCTGCCAGTCCCCGGCCCCATTTCCACAGGCTGATCTTCCGCCGGACAAAGCCTCGTACTTTGATCTGTTGAGTGAGTTCTGCCAGAACGTCTTAACTGCCTCTGACTTTTCTCTTTCTCTGTAGCTCAGACGTGTGCTTGTTTTGAAGGGAACAAAAGAAGAAAGCTAAAAAGATTTGGGTTAAAAATATGTTTGACTGCCACTGTAAAAAAAAACAGCTAATGTTCATCACTATTATAATTGATGCAAATTCAATCCGATATGCCTAGATTACCATGAGCTATCAGGCTCATTAGTGAAGGTAAAAAACAAACATTTATTAGCTCAGTCAGATCATGATTGATAGTGTTAAGTCTGTGATGGTGCGCACTTCATTCTAGCCGTGTTGTCACTTAAAACTACAATTTTAACACTTGAACTTTTGTACACAATTGTGCGCCTCAATTTACATCTGTTCTCAAAATGGCACATAATGATGTTAATGCCTTTTCAGTAAGAGTCTGTGCCAAGTATTGTGCTTAGTCATCTCCATTTCAGAGAGGCCGGCTCACTCTGTACAAAAACTTCACAAACGTTGCATATTTCTCTCCCTCTTTTGAATATATATAATAAATATTGATGATTTTTACCTCATTTAAATGTACGATACAATAAAGAAAACATAAAAGCGTTCTCTGAGTACACCACTCCACCAAGGTAGTTTAGGTCGTCGGTGTTTGACCGACAAATGGAAGCAAAGTCAAAGAGGTGCAACTTAAAGAGGGAAAAATCCCTTTTCCCTCATCTTCACACTCTCCTTTATCATTTTAAATAGAGTATAATTTCATTAATGAATAATTTCTTCCAGAGGACACCACAGCTATAGAGTTGCAATGCCAATTTGGTTACTGTTAACAGCATTGAAGGTCACATATTTGGAGTAATTGTTACTCAAAGTCTGTGTAATTATATCGTTGAATGGCCAATTAAAATCCTTGTTCGAGGTTGAGATATTCCTTTATTTACCTTCTCTCTGTGGACCCTCTTTGCTCTTGTCATTCCTTAAAGCTTTGCAAGAGCACACCCCTCTGCATACACACACACACACCACCGCTGCCGCTCCCACGTCTGCGCTTGTCATGCTGGTTTAATAAGAGATAGCATAGAATTAGAGAAAAGACAATACTGGGTGTTTGCACTCCCCCATACTGGGGTAATGGTCTGGGGAAGCTGATTAAATACCACGGGAGCTTCTGTCCAACCAGCTTAATCTGGACAATACAGTATGTGGGTGAACACTATTCCATAGTGTTCACACCCGCCTATACTAAAGAATGAAATTAGCCACACATCCCACACACTCAAGTCCTTTCTTTCTGTGCAATTCCTTTACGTATTTTGCTGTCACGCGCAGTAATTACATCAATTGCGGAAAAGCTTTATGTGTTAACATCGCAGTTTGTGTTATTTTAAGGAGGTGCAGCCAGCAGACACCTATAGCTACAGGAAGAATCCCGCTAATGTGTCAGCTCCTGCACCTACAGTAGTATCAGCGGTGAAATCCAGTCTCCAGGTGGTACTGTGAGGAAGTGGGAGGGGATGTGTGGATCTGAAAATAAACCTGCCGATGAGTAAAAAAGAGAGAGAAAAAAATAAAACAGACTGAACAAATGTGAAGGGCTCACTCAACGTATGTGCCTTTTATTATGACAGTGTGTGTGACAGATGATTTTTTTATTTGTCTAGCTGTGTTTGCGTGCTGACGTTAGGGATAATATAAGGCTGCTGTATAACCTATACAGTTTTCACAATTTCTATTGTTTCAGGCTTTTTTTTGCTTGCTATTAGATACTTGTTTGCAATACAATTCACAGCCCTGTCTCCCAGAAATTATATTTATATACACAAATTTAATACTGCAAATACGTTTTTGAGGAAAACATGATGCCAAGCAAACTACAGTTTCTATTTGAATATTGAGTAAATGTTGCCAAATATTGTATCTGGCAAATGGCAAAAATGTTAACACAAAACATAGCAGTAAAATGTTCAACACATTTCATTTGGTTACACCGAAACAGGCTCTTAAAATACAGTGTCTACTCAAAGAGACTACAGCATTATGATTTATTACTCTTTTAAATCATCATTTAAAGGACAACTTTGACATTTTTCAACCTGGACCCTACTTTCTTGTGGAAATTGGTCAAAGAGACTGATGTAAACAACAATTTTTGAAATTGGTCCAGTATTGAGGGCGTGGGCAGCAGCCGTCAGCCGTGGGCTGGCCTGCAATGGAAGCACATGGGGCAATTGAACACTGTCACTGCATGTCTATTAAAAGTGGTTATTTTTGCCAATAACAAACAGACCAGATCAGGTGAAAAGTAAAGAGACACTTCAGCCTCTTACAATAACAATCTGAGCTGCTCTCTGGCAAAAAATAACTGCTTCTAATAGACATACAGTGATGGTGTTCAGTTGCCTCATATGCTTCCATTGCAGCCAGTCTGCCTGCTCCCCATATACTGGACCAATGTGCATGTGTGGCCTAAACCTAATGCAGGATTCTCCCTATATGGTATCAGCCTCATTATAGCTTGACGCAGCGTAATATGGTGTCATCTCAGATCATAAATAACAATAAGTGTCATATGCGGTAATCCATTGTTTTATCTTGTGTTGTGTGTCATAGTAGACGACAACCAACACTTTGACAGAAAGTCTAGCATGTTTTCTTTGAGTCATTCATGGCATTTGCCGTCACAGCCGTCACTTTGACCAATAGAAACAGAGTGATCTGGACAACTGTATGTCAACAAACCCAAGCCTTTTTGATATTTCCTCTAGGGACTACCGCACAGAGTTAAAAAGGAAAAAATGATGGCGTGAAACAGCAGAGGCACTTTTCCAGCCCAGTGAGTGCTGCCATTAGCATCAGGCTAGCAAATAATGTTAATTCTTCATCATGGAGGATATAAAATAATAAAATTTAAAAAATAGAGGCAAGGCTTTTATTTACCACAATGGCAGAGCGTACCAGCTTCAACTGACACAGACTAAATTAGAAACTGTCTGTATTTTTCTATTTATACTTTTAATCCACTCCTGTTTGCCTTGTTAACTTGAATGCATTGTGCCCTCACTTCAAACTCAACACTTCCTGTATCCATTTAAAATTAAAAGCCCCTTATAATTTTTGTTGAGAGAATCCCTTCATTTTCTGAAAAGGCTTTTATTGTGAAACATTTGCAGGAACTTCTTGCAGAGGATTCAGTGACTTGCATAGTTTTCATGCAGTACTTAAAGTGTAGCTCCTCCCATCCAGTGGCACTTTTTACGTTACTACAGTAACATTTCCGTGGGGACATGAACAGAGACAGTGACTGAAACGACCAGCGATGATAGTCTCTCATGTCTGACAGCCAAGTCATGGCACGATTTTATGACTCCATAGTTGCCTAATAGTGGAACAGACAAAATGTCATGCAGTGAGAACCTGGCATGAGACAAGAGTCTGGACATAAACACTAGGATCTTGCGTCAAGGTCCTGCAGATGGTTCATCTGCTATCATCCCCAGCCACCTCCTACGGAAGTATACAGAGTACACGAATGTGTTTTTTTTTTGTTACCTGAAAATAAAGTTGTCTCTAAACAAAACTTAGGCAGTGATTACAATGCCTTAACAATGTCATTAAGAAAGCAGATCAGTAATTTATGTACAATATTTCTAGGAGATAGGGTTGCAATACAATAATCCTGCTATAAATACTATTTCCGGGGGGTAATCATAAGGCATGAAGGTCTGTGAGTGCGATATAAAAGGAGTACTTATTATATAACTGCATAACCCCAAATGGCATTTAAAATAATGTACATATCTGATATAAATTCAACAAAAGTGTGACATTAAATGCTTCACAGATGGGCTACTGTATTGGATTTCATTATATTTAAAGCCACTGCTTTTACTGTGTCCACCCCTGGATACTTTTAAAAGGTGCACTGTCCTATTTGCCTGCTTTAGTCAATAACAACCACACCATATATGCACGGCCACAGTGACCCCAGGGGGCCTCTCCAAAGATGCCACTGTATGCATGGCCAGTGATGCTATAGAAAGAGCTAGAAAGCTGCAGCTGATCCTTTCTCATTTCGGTGCACTCAGCACGTTGGGCCCATAATGCCTTGAGTGCTTGCCTGAGCTACATGACATCACTCAGCTCCGCCACTCTCCGATTCTAGTTACTCCTCCGATATCCAGGGACAGAATAACTGGTAGAGAAAGAGGTGGAATAAGGGTTTTGCGGCGGGGAAGTGTGGAGGTGGGGGGGGGGTGGTGGAAGGGGGGCGAAAGCAGGCAAAAGCTCGCCCGTGGCAGAGCACACCAGAAAGCTCTCTGTGGTACACACTAATCTGGCCGCCCACTAGTTGTGACCCATGTATTCCCTGTGTGAGCGGTGTACTCCAGGACAAGCCCAGCCTTCCATCACTGTCACACGCTGCACTAATGAGTGCCAGAGGCCACGAGGTCAATGACTGGGCTGATTTGCCTGCTGATAAGTGATCGCCAGGAGGAACTGCAGTGGAGAAACTGAAAAGAAGTCCCTACATTTGCCGCTCTCAGCTCTCAGTCTCCCTTCACAAAAATAAAAAATTATGAATCTGATCATCGCTCCATATTTTTAACAGCGAAACATCCAGGGAGCTAAAATAAGCAAATAACCAAATCACTGCTAATATTACTTCTGCATTATTTAGAGAACAAGACGTTACCGCCGGTGTAATCGCACCCCAGATATGTTTTAATCTTAAGAAGTGTTTGGTGCATTAAAACCCAGAGTCTTTATCGTATCTCCGTGCATGACTCTTTGTTATTCCTAATGGCAGAATAAGTGATTTGAGAGTCAAATTGCCCCTCCGTGATTCCAGCATGCCATTCATATAGGTAAGTGATATCAGCCGCCAAAACTAATTTACATGTGATTATGCAGCTGTTACTGTAGAAAAGAGAGGATAGCAGTAATTGTCTTACTTTTAGCATGTAATTACATAGCAATTTGCTTTCTGTAATCTGAGATGCTATAGTGAGAGCTGTGTGGCAGAATTAATTAAAGAAAGAGGTGTGTTGTCTTGACACACACCCCTGTTCTTTGTTCACATCACACCATTGCTCATATATTTCCTTTTTTTAATGAAGTGTGTTTTTCACCTTTATATAACACTCAGAAAGTTCTTTAGGGGCGCAGGTATGACTCTGAGCTTTCCTTTTATAATGTATTGGACTCCATATCCTGTCAGAGGCGACATCTAACACCGCCGTGGATGAAAGGAGTGGAAAAAAAACAAAACCGTGGAGTAATTATCCTATACCTTGTAGAGCTGAAAAGAGTTTTTTTCCTAGCTGCGTTCTATGGATAGCTCCTTATCATCGTGTTTCCAGCTTATCTTGCTCTCTTTTAACTTCACCAAAAGCAGCATCAAGCTGTTGATGACTTTAATCATCCCTAAAAATGAGGCCCAAATTCAAGAGAATGACGCCGCCTGGAGCATACGAACTTTAAGGCATCGGATGGGGATGAGTCTGCAGTCCACTTTCAGTGTGCCTCAGCTTTGTAATTGTAGACACATACTTGATGCCTTTATTTTGGCAAGACGGAGGATATTGGCAGTTCTCGGGAAGACTGGCAGTAGCTGTAATCAATCAGGTCATCTGGTGCCAGGGGGAGACAGCCGAGCCCAGGGGCTGTCTGTCCATCAGGGAGCGTAGCAGGACTCTACCTGCACTGCCTCCATACATGTGCATAAATGAAAAGGTTGTTTTAATTAGTCGGTTCCTCCTTGAAGTTTATTCAATTTTCAGGCCGTTTAGTGTCATTAGAAGGTGGTTCAATAATGCATCAGGTACACAGGGAAGAGTAGGTTTTTGTGTTCCCACTCAGAGGATTTGCAAATATCTCTGAAAGATTTAACAGTTTGCTCTAAAGCTTTCACATCAGAACAGTTCCAGCCTACTTCACAGGAAACTCATGTAGACATCAGTTTTAGTAGTTCACAGTTCATAAAGGGGGCTCTGCTTGGCGGGGGTGCTATTAAAGAGGCTCGACAGGGCAGGATCTAATTTAAAAGTTAAAAAAGAAATCAAAGATAAACTAACAAAAAAAAAATGTACAATGGCCTGCAGTCTGAAGTTTCCACAAAGCTGTAATCATCCAGAACTTTTTTAATTGACGTATTTTTGTCATAGACATTTTTTTTACAGTGCAGAGAATGTGCAGTAAAAGTTGTGTGCTCATTTTGGATTTATTTTGAGATCATTGCACTTGATTTATTCTAGCAGGAGGACGGAGGCAACATATGCCATTGCAGGTGGTGTTTGTTATGAACCTACCCAACAGCGAGTCCATAAAACTAAATCCATTAAAATTTCCTCTTGATTTTGTCGGTATTGAATAAACACACATACAAACATCTTGTAGATGCAGCTGTGAAAGTAAACACTGGCAATAAAAAATATTTGTTTTTTTATGCTTTTCAGATTCTGTATCCCTGCCACGTTGGAATGCATTCAAGATATATTTTTTTCAACAAAACTGAACGGACACACTTGAATTTATATTCTCATTTGTTCTTGCAAAGTCTCCTTACTCACATGCACTGACAAGTGGGCCTTTAAAATCAGTTTATAGCGTTTTTATTGCCCCAAAAAAGTGTCTAATTCATGATTAATATTTTTTTCTTTAAATTAATTATCAAATAACTTGATCATCAATCCACCTGTGCTTGCCTTCATGCATTTAGTGATGTGGTCTCTACTGGAGAAAGTCAGAAATCCCTTTAAAACTTGTATGAATTCTGTATGAATTTCTACCACCTGTGTCGACAAAAAGAGGTTTGACTCGTGTGGGTGTTTGTGCATATTTCTTCTGAAAGCTGGCACTCAGTTCCCAAAACTTTAGACAGCCAAAGTTTTCTTGGATTTAGGAACTGCGCCTACCTTAAAGGTCCAGCACAGGCTGTATCAGAAGGCCGAGAGATCAAAATAACACCAGAATTGATCATTTCAGAAAGTCTTATAGAGTTCCTTTAATTCAAAACATACGGTCATCTTTTCATAAGCTGCTATTATGCTCCCGTTTTCCCGGATTCTTATTCGGTGTGTGTATGCCGTTGCCAGCCCATGAATGATGCATGCACATGTAGAGCTGCAGGGGCTTTATAATAGTGACCCTGCGTCGCCTCGCTCGCAGGACTGCAAAGAGAAGAAAAGTGGCAGGCTGTAACCGTGTTGACATTTTGGAGTGAGTGATCCAAAACAAATGTCCATTAATGGCGTGTTGCGTTTCATGCGAGTCTGTTTTATTCTTCCAGCCCAACACAGGTCATCCCAGCCATGCCAGCAGAGGTGATGCTTCACCAAGCTGCACAAATCAGCTTTCCATTTCACTCTGCATGAAAGATGTTTTTAAAAAAAAAAAGATTTCCGGTTGATAGGTGTCGGCTTTCCATGATGGAAATACAAGTAATACTTCCACTTCCATGAGCAACAGCCACATGGCAACAGTCTCACATTGCCATGATGGTGAATTAATGCTCTGCTGGTGCAAAGTCTACACTGTGCATCCCACCTGCAGAGTGTTCAGTAATCAGTGCTTAGGACTGAAGGAGCGGGAGCCATTAAATGGAGTTTAATAGATATGAAAGAAGACATTCGTCTGCTCCCTCAGTCCCTCAAGAAAAGGATGGTTAATGTGGATATGACCTTAGCAATCTTTTATTTTAGCAGTGAGGCAATCAAGGCTGAGGAACATCACGCTACTACACATGCATGTTATGGTTTGCAAAATGAAAAGTGACATGCAGTAAACTTGCAAGACCACAGTCATCACACAATTTATAGCCTGTAGATGTGTCCTGCTCTACAACAGTGCTCCTAAACACTCATATTCCACCATGTGCTTTTAGCCGTTATACGTTTACAGTTTGGCAAATTTGCATTGTGGAATGTTTGAACTGCTACCATGGATTGATAAATAGTCCTGTCAGTTTCTTCTGTGAAAGAAAATTAATTAGCAGCCATTTTGGTGATCATGGGATCAATGTGATTGTAGTTTCTCGAAGATTTTCTGCTTTTGTTTTTCATATACGATGGTAAACTGAATGTCTTGTGTGGGACTGTTTGTCAAACAAGACAAGATATTTGGAGGTTTCATCACGGACTCTGAAAAATTATTAGGGCTGACCTAAATGCCTCAAAGCTTCGATTGTAGCCATGGTAATCAACATCAAAATCAATGTTTGAATGCTCTGCTTATACTCTCTATATACATATAGAGGGAGACAGAGGGAATCAATATTAATCAATATGCTGCAGCCTGCAAGTTTACCCATTTTAAATAGTTAAACAAACAAAAATTAAAAGGAAAATTTAAATTTGGCAAGTCAGTGTTGATATTGTGGCAGGCTGTCACAAATAAATCACTGTATAGGAAACACAAAGCTTTTATTTTTGTATTGAGGGACTCACTTACTTCAGTTACTTGTGTATAATACACTGACATGTCTGATTTGACAGATTAAGTCAAAGAATTTAATCTAAAATCTTGAGCAACTACCGATGTGCTTTAGATTTGGTTAGGTCAGGACTATAGAATATTAAATCATCCATATTTTGTTGCCTCATGTTAGCCTTTCTTACCCTCAGGTTATAAACTTCTTCTGAATGTGAGTTATTGGTTATCTTTTTAGTATTTACCACAAGATGTTGGTAATTATTGGCTATCTTTATTGGCTGAAAAAAATCCATATCATGCAGCCCTAATTGTCAGGTTATATCAGATGCTAGGAGTGATGTTCTTGACTTTCATTTCATCCCCATACCCCGCTGAAGCTTCGATTAATTGCAGATATTTATCACCGAAGCTGGACACCCCTAGAAATTACAATGGGTATGTTTCATTAGCTTCCAACAGGCTAATCACTGAGGGGAATTATCAACATCAGACTTAAGAATATATGTAATCATGATGATTATGATTTCAGTGTGGATCAACGTATGTTTATCCACAGTGAACACAGGAGGTCTCACCATCTCTGTAAAGTGTCGGCTGATTCCAAGAGAATGTGCATCATGTCTGTGTATTCACATTTGACTGAGTTACGCCGCTGAAAAGAAGGGGCGCCAAGGGAGCCCCAAGCTATTTTTTTCACCCGCTCCACGTGCCCTCCCCACCCCCGCCCCCAACCCTCTGGTGCCCTAGGCAATTGCCTGCGTCGCTTATACGGCAAACCGCCACTGGGTCCTCAAGCTGAGACACCCCGTGAATATGAAAGCCTACCTTCTAGATTATACTTAATTTGTGCCATTTATCCTCTGGGAAAAGAGAGATTCACACACTGTATTTTCTTCAAGAGCCTCAGATAAATCATGATAATGAGAATAACGTCGGCATATTGGAATAACATGTTATAATATTCCTTTGCAGGCATTCAGGCAAGACTTGAAGGAAGATTTTTTTTCAATGCAGCCACTCCTGTTATCGTGGAAAACTGATTCGTAGCAGATTATTTATCTAACTTGCTTTAATTGAAAACTAGTAATTTCTAATTGTTACCATGTTTAAGAGGGAAGATAAAACGAAGCTTCAGGTAACAGCTTGTGAGTCTAGTCCCAGTTATCTCGGCGTGTGAAAAGAATTCTTACATTCTCTGCTTTCATGCATACAAATAAAACCAACACAGGACATTATCCTGCCAAAGGTCCAAAAATACTAATTACCTGCTGTTTACTGGGCTCTGTGCACCCCACCTTTCTTGGGACAATCAATAATTACACACAAAGGCCGGGAGAATGAAATCACCCTGATAACCATTAGCATGAAACTGGATGAAGTTCATTAGCAATTCTGCGGGCATAGTGTGTAATATCCAATATCGGAGACAACTAGCTCTGTTATCCCTTTGTCTTTTATTCTCATCCTGTGTTGAAGGCACACAAATTGGTATTCTGTGACAATTCATTACAGCCTTACACAACATGCAGTCTAATATATTGCCTCATAACAGCAAGATGAGCTGTTTTTGATACATTTTTATGCTGTTTGCACATGCTGTCTCTCACACATTTCCTGTGTTGAATGGCTGTGCTGAATGACATGATTTCAGGTCATTTATATGGATTCTGAGTTACTAACAGGTAGATTTTAACCACGTACAATATGGATGGAAATGGGCTTAACACGGGCTTTTAGCCTAATTTAACTAATAGCTTAATAGTTGTAAGCATCTGGTGTGTGGTGAAAAAAGAAAAGAGGAGATTATCTGTGTTTGTTAAACCAGAAATCCTGTGTCTCACCGTGGATACTGTGCAGTTACTTAGGCCTGAGCTGCCTGCTGCATGCTCTAACATTACACTGCATGACTGGCTCCCTATGGCAGCGCACAAGAAAGCGCCTTTCAAGCTCGGGATGGACGACACAAAGGGACCATGCATGCAGAAAATAAATAAATGAAGAGACATGTTAAAAATTAACCATCTCTGCTCTTCCCCCCAAATGACCAAACCACCACTAAACCTCTGGATGGGCGAAGCAGGCCTGGTGCTCCGGATCGTCCTTTACTTGAGCCTCACTTGCTCTCAGTCGACCGTAATGACAGCAAACAAAGAATACTCTGATACTTTCTGGCCAAAAGTAAACTTCTTTAAAGTGGACCCTGAGCATTAATTTTCTGTTCAGCGTGCTTGTTTATCATCTCTGCGTGCTGGATTTTTACAATGTGGGGGAGTGAACCCCAATTTGCTCCCCTGTATAACCCACTGCAGTCATTTAATTAGATTGTGAGGGCACATTTACATTTACTGAATATTTATATTGAAACACATCCTATTAAATCTCATCAAAATATCTTATCAATTAGACTAATTATATGCACATGCCGCTCATTAAATCAAGCACACTGTAAGGCATAACTGAAAAACAGCAGAGACACAGCAAAGATCCTTTACTTAACAATTTAAAAATACTCCATTACAAGCAGTGTTGGGCAAGTTACTCTCAAAATGTAATACATTACTCATTACCTTTTACCATTTAAAATGGATGAGGGTCATGTTGTTTCACTGCAGGTAATCAAAGCACAGAAGCTCCAGTTTATTAAAGTTCATTTCAAATCCAGTGCTACCCAGTTCTGACCCATTCATGCTTTCACACACACTGGTTACCACTTTGTATTAAAATCCCCTGCTTCTATTAATAATAGAAGACAAGACAAGACCGCTTAAAATACATGGATAGCCTTGGACACAGAAAGCGTCCGGCAGAGGATCAAAGTCTGATAATTATGAGATAGGGATATATATTTGTGTGCCTATGATATGAAATACAATAAACAAAAATGAGGTTGGTACACCAAACAGAATGACATGCCATCGAGTCGCTATGACGAGTGCAAATGAACACACTGGAGCTGGAAGACCATTTGCTGGATGTGCCAGCTCCAACAGCACCTGAGAGAGAGTTATGCATAAGAACAGGACGGTGTGCTGGCCTTTATCTGTGGTTGTAGGGGATGTGAATGGAAATACCTCCAACATGAACTAACATCGCCCATGTTGATCACCGGGACGAGGGAAAAACAAACCGGAGGCCAGCTCCATATCCCTGCCTGCTGCTTTCAGGCAGCCTTAGGACGCAAAAGCAGAACAGGATATGGTGTATGTATATGAATGGAAACACACTGGACATGATAACACACACAATCACCAACACCCGTCTATAATGGAGAGTATAATGAATGACATGATGACACAACGACCTTCGGGGGATGTTTTTTTCCGGTCACGTACTGGCGAAGTGGAGTGGTGTGGATCAGTGTGGATGAATGAAAAATGAAAACAATAAACAGTTTATTTTGGGTGATAAAGTGTTACATGGCATTGTAAATGTAATAATATCACCCGAAATTTGGTCTGTTCCTTTTGTAATGCATTACCCCCAACACTGACTACAAGTAACAGCCCTGCATTTAAAATCCTATGATCAAAGCAGAGAAGAATTATGAGCAAAATGTACTGATGCATCAATGCGCAAGCAGCATTTCAAAGCTGTATCTTGTCAGAGAGGAGCTACGTTAGTTTTTACTACTTTGGGACATTTTACGGCGGCACGGTGGTGCTTCTGTGCGGAGTTTGCATGTTGTCAGCATGGTTTTTTTTCCAAGTACTCCGGCTTCCTCCCACAGTCCAAAGACATGCAGGTTAATTGGTGACTCTAATTTGCCTGTAGGTGTGAATGTGAGTGTGAATGGTTGTCTGTGTCTATGTGTAAGCCCTGCGCTAATCTGGCGACCTGTCCAGGGTGTTCTCTT
>JAPZEB010000009.1:9261715-9285839 GCA_029783705.1 Chaetodon striatus | reverse complement strand
TAGTTTTAGATTTTGCTTTATAAGGACAAATAGTGTACGTACTTCTTGTGCTCCTGTATTTAGTAATACACATAGTTGAGGACACAAATACAAAATTATTATATTTCTTTCCAGAAAAACAACATTCCTGTAATCCACAGTCCTCACTGTTAACAGTTTTTTAATACTACGTATTACCTTGACATCACGCATTGGTTTGTGGACACCCATTTTGAAGCCTCGAGTTTGACATTTTGGCTGTTGCCATCTCAGCTTTTTGCAGCCAGAAGAGCCCATGTTTGGACAAGAGGCTGGCACTGTGATGAAGCGAGGTGTGGATCTGACTGAGAAGCCGGCAGACAGCCTGTCAGTCAAAGCATCCTTAATTATGTGTAATTTCAAGCCTTAATAAAATGTGAGCAGATGAGTTACAAAAATGTTCACCCCCTGTACAGTTGTCATGAAGGGGAAAAAAATGTTTTTGTACCAGGCTGTTAACATGTTTATATCTGCTGTAAAGCTGAGCATTTTAACATGGGGGTCTACTGGGATTGACTGGCTTTTGCATCCAGCCTCAAGTGGCCATTAGAGGAACTGCAGTTTTTGGATCTTTTGTCTTCACTTCAGTTTTCAGCTTCGGAGGTTGCTGCTTGCTGTAGACCAACATCTCAGAGGTGGATATATATAAATTCTGGGTGAATCAGCCTTTTAAAAGGAAATTTACCCAGCTTTTATGTGAATGTTTAGTCAGTGTTGATGATAATTGTAGTCAACTGAGGCAAAAAATTCCTCAGTGCGTGCTGTATTGACCTAGAAAGTTGAATTCTCCTGCTCGCAGAGCTGTGCCAGCAGTGCATACATGTACCAGGATGCATTGCGTGCAAGCTGCTGGTGCCTGCTGAAAATAGGGTAGCCTGCTTAAAATAAAAAAAAAAAAAAACAACACAAAGGTTCCACAGTGTGCACCAGCATGAACCAAGATGGCGACAACTTATTATTTTCTACATTGTGAACAGCAGTGCACGACAACTTTTCTCCTTCCATTTTTATTGTTAACAATAAACTTAAATTCACTTAGCATTTTGCTGAGAGGCAACTAAACAAAATAACTTAAAATAGCATTACGTGACAAAGACATTATTCTTTGTGATCCTGAATTGGCTACCATTAGCGCAGTAATATTATTTTCTCGCACGTCATTCAAACTCAACACAAACCAAATAAAATTCACCCAAACCATCGTGGTTAGTCCTGTCACTGTTCCAACAGTCACCAACTCTTGTTTGGTTAAAATAAACTCCTAATTCACAGAGTAAGATGTAATATTATGTTGGCTGTACACGCTACCTCTCAGCTGACGACAGTGCAGCAGCTCTCACTCGTTCTTTGGAGACAGAATATACAAAATAAAATGACAAAAAAAACCCTCAGGTTGTTGTTGGCAACAGCATCCAACAAAACCTGCTCAAGCTGAAATTTGTTGCAGAGGAAAGATTCACTTTTCCATTGGCATTGGAGGTCAATGTGAGCAAAGACATCAGCAGCTGGTGTTTGGTCCCGGCAATTCAGGTACTGGAGGGTCCCCACCAGCCATATTCTCTTGTAAGGCTGCAGCTACAGCCTTGCGGTATGCTGGCTCCAGTAAATATGGCTGAATATCTGAGTCAGCCAAAACACTGTTTAATGTATCTACGTCCATTATGTTATCTGCTTTCCTCTTCGGGGTGCCATTTTCCCTGTTGGAAAAGTAGCTAGTTTTCAATACAGGAGACTAGAACAAGGAAGACGAGAGTCCACAGCACGCCCCTTGGCTAACGTCAATGAGCCAAGCTGAAAAAGCTTTCAGTTCTTCCTTGCCTCTAATTACATCACTCTCACATCACTGGATGCAAATACAACAGACTTTGCAGCTGCAAACTCAGCTTTCTCTGTCAATGTAGCATGCACTGAGAATGTATCGCTTCGATCAACTACATTTACCA
Organism: Chaetodon striatus; assembly: GCA_029783705.1. NCBI lineage: Eukaryota > Metazoa > Chordata > Actinopteri > Chaetodontiformes > Chaetodontidae > Chaetodon > Chaetodon striatus. Next base: position 9,283,878 of record JAPZEB010000009.1, on the reverse strand, counting down.
TCAACACTGACTGGTGATTGGTGTGTGAAAAAGTGGCAAATTTTTTCCTTTAAAGTAAACAGAGCTTTGAGGAGGGCACGACATCCTTGAAGAACTTCAAATACACACTTGACACAGCGTTCAGCGATCTGGATGCTGTGTCAGGCACACTGCAACGTCACACGGCAGGACAAAAGTTCATCAGCTGCAAATCTCTGTGACTGTTTGATATTCCAACTTCATGCTGGATCAAAATATTGTCAAGTATTTCCTTGACACTTTCATCTGAAGGATGGACACCGGAGGTAAAAGGTCGTCCCGGCGCATCAAACTCTATTTGTCGAGGCGAAGCTGTGATTCAGACTCCGTCAAAGAACACATATCACAGCGAGCTGCGACTCTCTCATTGCATGTGTCTGTATTGCCTTCCCAAATCTGAAGCACTTATTTACACACATGCTGCACTACCAAGAATACCCTCGCACTTAGTAATGACTTGTAACATCTCTGGTAATGGCTTTCTCACCCAAGCAACTTCTAGCTGACGGCTGTGGTTGTTGTAATTTACACCGCAGGTTTCTGGATCTCAGTTATGCTAAAAGGGACTCTCTGTATGAAGCACAAACATAACACTGTACTGTGCTACATGGTGGCTGGGCCCAAAACCAAAACTGAACGTCATCCTCTAAAGTGCTACATCACCAAAAAGAAAAAAGGGAAAAAAAAAAAAAAAAGCGGTGCTCTCTTCATGTACAGCTTTGGGGAGTAATTAAACCCGCTGCGTATGTAGCAACGGAGTATTTAATTATATCAGTTGTACACTGTGAGGCACTGCTCCTTCTGGCTGTGTTGATGTTTAAATAAAATTAGCCCATATTGTCCGGTGTTTAGCAGACACTTTGTGTTATTTTCCATCTTTTGTTTGCCATCAATATTTCATACTCGCTTCATACTGCTTTTATCTAGGGAGGGTAATTAGCCGATTAGTGAGATCAGCGTCACACAAACTGTCCAAAACGAATGACCCACTTAAGAGGTTTCAGAAATATACCGAAGGTGGGAATGTGAACAAAAATGACTGCCTCTTCTCTATCCAGTTTCTATTCCCCAAACTCTGCTTTTCCTTCCCCTGATCCTCCCTCTAACAGTTTTTTTTTCCCCTCTCTTGCTTTTAGTTTTATATGACAAACCCCATTCTCTGCCTCTCAGTCTCTCCCCGCTTATAAAGCTTTTAAACATTGATAGCGCCTGCAGAGGGCACGGAGGCCCACGCGGGAGGAGAGTTGGTGACCTCAGGTGATTTCGAGCACCTGGCTCTCAGAGGAGACGTGCGCGCAGAGAGGCTCCGTATAGTTCCTACTTTTGCTTTTAGACAGACGTGTGCGCAGCAGACCCACTTTCTCCGACTGCTGATGAATTCTTTTTCTTCTCACCAGTCCCAGATGTGCCTTTGATCACTGTGTCTATTTTTACAGTCTTTCATTGTCACCAAGAAGTAAAACTAATAGAGCACATATAAAGACCAGTATTTTGCGGTATGGAAATCTGGAGGAAGGAGTGTATCTCAGGCTCAGATGTTTGACATCAGTGCTGTAAATTAGTGATAGTATTTTCATCTGCATTCCCTGTGTGTGACTGCCTTCAGCGCTTCTTGGAAGCTCAACAGACAGCACATCACAGCGTAATGAAAAAGACAGGCAAACACAGCACACAGCTTATTTAGGATTTCCATCATAGTCACAGCATATTTAGAAATCACGGGGTCGTTCTTTGGCACGCAGTTTTCTGCTGATTGCTGATTTTACGTATCTGGCACGAAACCATATGCCTCTGCATGCAGCGCCGTTTGGTAAAGAATGCAATGACTCTTTGTTTTCCGAAACCTAATGCAGCTTCATATTTCCAAGGATGCATTTAGTCATACCTCATTTGGTTTGAGGACACTTAACACGCTCAATTAGTTGGTTTTTGCTGTCATTCATTTTAATAACTATCACTGTCTGCTTTATTCTCAACTAAAATAATCATAGTTTACAATGCAAACTGATGGTCATGTATGATATTTTCCAGCAGCGTGTTGTAGCCACGCTCTACAACTGACTGCCCCCCCACAGACACACGCATGTGCTGACAAACAACGATTTAGATGTCAAAACCAGCTGTGTTCACTACGTTGCTGTGCTAAAGCAGCATAGGCATATCAGAGCGGTCAAGCATGGCATTAGTTTCCCAAATTCCCTTGAATTTGTTGGGTTTTAAAGGATTACCAGGGAGCACACAGCTCAGTGCTGCTCTACAATTTCCAGATTTTGCATTTGTAATGGTTGATATTTACAGCCTTTTTTTTTTTTTTTAATCTGTGGCTGTCTGTGCTAATCTACTCACGTTATGTATCAGTGGCAAACCTTCACTCCACAACATGTTTAGCACTGCACTGCAAATAGAACATGTGATTATCAAACAAACCTTGTTATAAAAGGAAAAGAAACATCCATCTTTGTTATGTTTCTTTTGCGATCTGTCTAGAGGAAAAACAATATGTAAGATTAATAAAACACTCACAGAAACCATAGTTGATTTAGTCTGAAAAGGGTAAGCAATCATTTCATGACTCAGCTGCATGACACACTCATTTCTTATATCAAGAGACAAGATTATTTCCATAATAATTCAACTTTGGAGGAGATGATAGCGTTCCCCCTTTTGGCCATTGAAATAAAACCATTCCCTGAGAAAATGTAAATATATTTCATAAACTACTTAATGTACATTATTCTTCATAGCCACACTCATAAATATACTCATGAAGGTTTATAATTCAACAACAATCCATTAAATGCCGTCTCTAAACTATCGCTCATTAACGGTTGCTGAAAAATTCATAGTGTTAGCATTTAAGCAGCAGTTTGCAGTTAAGGGGCAATGTAAGGACAGGCACTGCAGATTAGCTCGAGGCTATGAATGCTATCATATGTGGCGTCAGTCTAATCGATGATTATTCTGATTCTGTTCCTAGAAAAAAAAACAAAGAGTTGATCATTTTGACCTCCTTATTAACACAAACAACTGGGCAGTATATTGTGTTTTTACAGCATATTAACTACATGTGTCACACTGGTTCAAATGGTCTGTTGACTTTAACCAACATGGTTAAAGGCATGCTTCACCCCCTGAAGATTCATTTGTATGTCAATTACTCAACCTGTATTATCTGAATTTGGAAAGCAAACTTTGTATGTCTTGCCTGCCTCTCTGATGAATGAAGAATCCAAAAGTGGAGAAAATTCTTGATTAATTGAAGTCATAGGGGTCCACATTTTAAAACAGCAAAATTATATCAAAACATCCATTCACAAACTCTTACGCAGCTCATACAGTATAATCCAAGTCTTATTTATCCAGTGGTATACTTAGTACTAAAATGATAGTATTTAAAACTGAACTAAAAAACAGTAGTTTTACCTAAGTGAACATGAGAGCTGCTGGTCTATCACTTCCTGGAGTCTGGCTTCGAAGACTGCATAGATAAGTTTAATTTTTATTTTGATTTCCTCTTGGGCTGTCTGTTTGGAAGGTATGAAGCATATGACTGGATAAATTAGACTTGAACTATACTGCACAAGATGTGAGAGTTTGTAAATGTATTTCCCACAGTCTAAAGACATGGAGGCTAGGTTAACTGGTGACTCTAAATTGTCTGTAGGTGTGAATGCGAGTGTGAATAGTTGTCTGCCTCTATGTGTCAGCCCTGTGATAGTCTGGCGGCCTGTCCAGGATGTACTCCGCCTCTCGGCCAGTCTCAGCTGGGATAGGCTCCACCCCCAGCCCAACCTCGAACAGGATAAGCTTTACGAAAAATGAATGAATGACTGAATGTTTTCAAATGCTGACCTTATGACTTCAGTTCATCAAGAATTTTCTCCATTTTTGGAGTTTTTGTTCACTGTGGATACATGCTAGACAAAGAGAATTTTTCTCACTAAGTCAGCGTAACACCTGGGTCCATCCCAATACTCACACTTCCCCTCAAAATTGGCCCTAGCGCTTGTTTTTGCACGTTCCCGCGAAGGGCCGTGCGATGCACACTACGTACCGAGGCAAGTGTATTTACATTGCAGCTATCATATCAAAATAGTTCTAACATGTGTTACATTACTTAACAATACGATCTTAATGAGTGGGTCGTCAATTTAGCGACACAAACAACAGCTGCAACACTTCGTGGAATTTATTTTTATTTTTTTATCAACATAACTGAAACAAATTGACCAGGAGAAGAAGGCGGTGAAGGCGTCTTCTATTTGGTGCGTTTCTTCTCTGTTGAATTGTAAACGAAGAAGGATGAGGACAGCCAATGAAAGAGGCAATACAACCACTGGAGCCAGCATTTTGGAAATGAGTGCAAGAAGCCTACAGTATGTTGACGATATGCGAGATGTAGGTGAACAGGTCTGTTGCGCTAATTTGCATGAAGTGGCATCCCAATTCATAGGTAAAATTCCCTACCCCTAAACACTACCCTGTTGTCGTTGAGGGGAATCTACCTGGCAAGTGCACTCAAAACCAAGGAGTAAGGTTAAGGGAAGAGAATTGGGATTGGCCCAGGGTGAGTAATCGATATAGAAATGGTCATTTGGAGGGTGAAGTGTTCTTTTAAACAAAGCAATTCTTTGCTAGAAGAGGCATGGTCTCTTACTGGAAATTCTAGTTTGAACGTTCTAAGTGTCTGCTGCTGCTGCTCAGGTCCAGTGGGTCATTACTGCCATCTTTGTATCAGCATATGCTAAAGCGGTTCTTTTCCCAAAACAGCTGAAATGCTATCTCATTACACCGCAGTGCTAATTTGTTGTATATTTGTCAAAGCAATTACAACATTGTTTTCTCTATGATTTGCATTTGTTATTTTTTTCAGTATAAACAGCAAGACACTAAAATGAGAATCTAACAAGTTACACATGCTTCAGTGAAACTTTCTGCGGTTTAAATTCATGATGGGAAGTTTTGGTGACAGCTCGCTAAAATAAAAGTCATGTTTTCTTGTTTTGTTTTGTTTTTTTCATCTCAGTAGATTATTTTCTTATATTGTGCTTCAAGATGAGCAACAGCTGAAGTCTCATGAGCTTGGAGTAGTGAAGAATAGTCCTTAACAAAAAGGGTTTTTTTTTTGTTTGTTTACTTTGTAAATATGTGGACTTAATGTGTAATGAGCATTTTCATATTTAGTCATAACATTTACATATAATGCAAGGTATCTTTTAAGTCGCTGTGTAATGAGTGTGCCACTACTTTTGAAGAATTAGCTAATTGCAGAGTATTATAAATGCACATTTTTAATAGTGGTTAACAGTTAAATTCAATTATTCATTATCTTTTCACACATACTTTATTTTTACCTCATTATATTTTGAAAGAAATGTCGGCCTACGTTTGAACCTTACACCAGCTGAAAATTAATGCCCATAGTAACAAATGTTTTGAATGTGTTCTTGTTCTCTTGCTTTGTCTTCATGTCTTTTTTGTTCCCCCTCCTATAAACAGATGGCCCTTGTATGATCCCCCTTCTTATTGTCACCATGGTAACATAACCTCGTGGTGCAGGTGCAAACTTATCCCTCACCGGGGTCTTGGTAGATATGAGGTTTGAACAGGTTTATATGAACAGGATATGTACATATACTGCTCCTTTTTTAAACATTAGCCACACTAGACATGTCAGCGCTTTGCCTTTTATCGTGGCTGCCATGGCTGTCATTATCAGGCACATTTCATTTTTCCAATCATTTTGCCATGCCATTTCATTTCTCCTTCCCCTAGATGAAGTGATAAGAGTTTAAAAGTGTTTTTGACATGTAGATGATGGACGAGGGGAGTGAATAAGCCCCGCGGCTGCACACTTCAGACAGGGTCTCAAAGTAAAACCGAATGGAGGTTATGTCTTCTACTGGAGATAAAACAGATTATATTCTTAAATATTGCATAAGACTCTATTGTTGATCATCAAATTAGGCAAAAACAGAGCATAAAAAGGATTTTCAACCTTGATGTTAAGATATTAAATAAAAAGAGGGATATTTATAGATTATCTGGATGAGCGAGTTGTTATTGTATATTAAAATGCAACATGGAAGACAAATATCACACCTCATAAACAAGAAAGATGGTGGCAATAACCGATAGCAGATAAATCCATATTGAGGTCACTGCCATTTGACCCCAGTGGTCTCACACTTCTGCTAGCTCACCTTAAGTGAACTGCAGAAAGGCTCAGTTATGACACTGATACTTTTTTAGTTTGAGGCACGTACTCAATATGTTTAATTTAATTTTACAGCCGAAATACGCCGTCTTTTCAATATTCAGATATTCAGACCTTTTACTGTCATCACAGTAAGTGAAAAATCAATACATCCACATCTATTAGTGTCATTGGTGCTGTGGATTATTCACTTATGCCAATTAGTGGGCTGAAAGGAAAATAGAGGAGGCCCGTCAGACAAAAGCATGTGTCTAACATTGCTCTGAAGATTATCCGTCCAGACAGGTTGTTTTTTGGGCCCTGGCCACAAAGGGTGCAGCCGTAGTCTCAGACGAGCAGAGTCTAGCAGTTTTTATGGGAGCAAAGAGGGTGCAGCATGATATATTAATTTCCCTGTTCAAGTTTGATGTGCTACACTGTTTCAACTTAATCCACTGTTTGCATTCTTGTGTCTGCGCCGAAGAAAATGTAGCCTGAGTTGCAACATTTGGAGCCGAGCTGTAAGCTATTGGAGATCTGTAGATATTGAATGGTATTGCATTTATTATGAGTGAACCGTTGTTAATGGCTACATTGTGTTGTTTACATTTAAGAACCATGCGCACACACAAGAGTGTATTGCATTAAAGTGCAGTACATTGATCAATGGGCTCAGGCTTCATTATTCACATCAAGTGTGGTGGAACATAGAAAGTGCATTCTAACAGATGTACACTCTGGGATTGTAACTGAGAGCAGCCAGCCTGTATTATTGAGCCTCTGCAACACAGCACAGCTCCAAGACTGTGAAAGATCATTTGAAGCAGTGGTGGATGTTACTAAGTACATTTACACAAGTACTGCACTAATGGAGAAACTCAAGTTATTTTAATTAAGTATTTCCAGAAACAAATCTCAAAGACAAATGTTATACTTTTTACTCCACTACATTTATGTGACAGCTTGAGGTACTTTCCAGATTACAATTTTCCCTTCCCTTTCTGTCTAGTGAAAACTTTTCTTCATGTGGTGATGAATATGTCTGATGTTAAACTTCCCAATAGTAAATCAAGGAGTTAAAATTAGCACAACCATAAACATCTACAGCATTAAAATGAAACATGCACCTTATTACAGTAGTAATATGAATCCAAAGTCACAATATTTAAAACACTGACAGGGAACGTTTTGCTGCACAATGACAGCTTTTACTTTTCATACTTTAGAATACATTATGCCGATAATACATAGGTTTATTTAAAGGTCCAGTGTGTAGGATTTAGTGACATCTAGTGGAGAGGTTGCAGAAATGAGACTTTTCCAGTGTGCAAAGCGTTTAAGATAACTATAGTGGCCGATGCTAAAACACAAATGGCCCAATCTAGAGTCATTGTTTTGATTGTCCATTCTGGGCTACTGTAGAATCAAGATGGTGGACTCCGTGGAAGAGAACCTGCTCTATATGGACAAATAGCTCATTCAAAAGTAAGAAAAACCAACACATTCTAACTCTGACTGCGTCACATATTGACATTTGGTCATGGGCTTTCCATGTCCACATACAACATGCAAATTACCCTGGGTGCATTGGAAATTGGACATTAACATTTACTTACAGTATCTTTAAAAATAAACACTACGTTGGTACAAATCCACCAATTAACTTTATTTTTTCTTCGACAACAAACACGTCGTTGGGTTTAGGCAATGAAAGCAAGTTGTTCTGTTTTGGAAAAAGAACAGGGTTTGGTTTTAGAATCTTACGGGAAGCAAACACTGCTCTCTTGGGTGAAAATCAGTGTTTGTTGGACCCATCCGTCACCTTAACTTTCGTCCTTGTCCCACCATGTTTACCCGTGATGCTGCCAGGCGCCATTAAACTATAACGGCAACCGGCCACGTAATGTGCCTACATTAGAAGACGCCTTTTTTCTCTGACATTGGGAGTCACTGCCCAAGTGCCAGACATCATTAACTTTGGACTCAGACCGGGCTCCAAAAACACAATGATTCTTAGTTTCAGTTGATTGTAAACAGTGATGTAGTGGTGAGTATACACACCTCTTTTTCTGGCCGTTTACAGTATACCCACCTAAAAGCCATTGGAATATATAGGAGACTATACCCACTTCCTCCTTGGTAACCTACCCATCTATCTAGGAGTACACCCACCTCATCGACTACCACTACACCCCTGATTATAAACTAATGGAATTTCTGCCAATAGGTGCCCCTAAATCCCACACACTGGACCTTTAAGTAAGGTTTTGAATGCAGGACTTCTACTTCTAATGCAGTATTTCTACAATGATATTAGTAATTTTGGGGCAGCCGTGGCTCAGAAGGTAGAGTGGGTCATCCACTAAGTATGATCCCCAGCTCCTCCAGTCCACATGTCAAAGTATCCTTGAGCAAAATACTGAACCCTAAATTGCCCCCGATGGCTGTTCTGTCGGTGTGTGAGTGTGTTAAAAAAAACGGAGTAGCCAGTGGCACCTTCCATGATAGCCTCAGCCACCAGTGTATGAATATGTGTGTGTGCATGGGTGAATGTGACTCACAAGGCACTATACAAGTGCAGGTCCATTTACCATTTACTCAAGTAAAGGATCTAAAAACTTCTTCTTCCACCACTAATTTTAATTAGGAGACTTGATGAATAGTGACCGTCAGAATAAAATCACAAGTTAAAATGTAACGGCTGTAGTCAAACCTTGTGAAACTACCAAAATCCTGTGAGTGTGTGTGCATTTCTACCAAGCACTTCCACTACAGCGTCTCCCTGCTGCTGAGTTGTAACCCGAAATGTTTAAGATATGCACTATTTTTCACCGCGATCATATCCTCTCAAAGGGCCGTATTGTTTTGCTTGAATAGCCTTTGTGCCTCAATCGCTACGTGAACAATCCATTACTTGGTCAAATGCGTTGTTTTAGAGGAGAAGACAAACATCTATATTTAATGGTATTGTTTGTTTCCGACTCTCTTTCTCTCCAGAGGGCCATATCGGCTGGTGTACTGTATGTATAGCATCAGATCATCCAAATTTAAGTGCATTTTTTTTGTGTGTCAATCTGTGGAAATCTGGACTTTAATGTGGCTGAGTGATTAACCTGTTCAACTCCAGGCAGAGTGGGATGACTGCTTCACAAAACTGACAAAAGTCATTAATAATTCAGTATCTGGTGAGTGGAACGCTACAGGCTGGAGATTAATGTTGCATTCTTTGTTTAGTTGTAGCTACTGCAGTACATAAACTCTGATATTGCACAGGGGACATCAGGTTTTATGACAAAACAGCCTCTGGAGCATTAAGGTCCCAAAAAGTATGTTTTTTTTTTTTTTTTTCCTTTGCAGGAGCCAATGCAAAGACAGTTGCAAATAAAATATTCAGGCATATAACTTTCAGCAATAATGGTTAGATGTTAGTACGCATAGAGAGTAGAAGCTAAGAAAATAAAGCAATCAGGGCACAGTAACAGTGTCCGATGTGTGTAGGTCAGTGCAATTCAGCAGAACTGTCAAATTAATCCTAACACCGGTTCAATCAATAAGAACACTTCATTTAAATACCCGTCACTTCCTACCTAATCAATCAAGGTTTGCTTCTTTTATGCGCCATGCATTTGCTACTTATTATCTAATCAGTTTAAATCTCCAAAAGGCAGCGTCCCCTCAGTTTAAACCACCCAGTCAGCTTATCTTCTTTCTCCACCGCTGGGGAATTAACTGATTTTTATTTCCATCAGCTGTTTGTCGCCGTCAGTCCTCTGGTTGCTGCTGTTCATTCGTCTCCCCAAAAAGCAATCGCTTCAAGTGCAATCCGTGCCAAAGTTTCAAATAGTTTAATACAATAAAGGTTTTTTTTTTTTTTTTTTTTTTCAATTAGTCTCTCCTGATGAAATGAGCAAAGACTCTTTGCCGCTAATGTAATAATGTCACAGAAGTGTAAATACGTGATCGTTTCTGTGGCATTTGTTATTTCAGAGCTGTGAAAAACAGGAACAGAGGGTTCACGTACATTGGCCTTTCCACTCTGTACAAATTGTACAAATTTCATTCACAGTTGCTGTGTCTATAATAGTGATGTTAGCTTTATATTTAAACCTGAGCAAAGGTTAATCGAGTGCAGGGAACGGAACAAGCATGAGGTGAAACCGAATGTGCCGCCTTGCTCATATGTCGATGCCAGATCATTATATTTCTCTCAAAGACATAAAAAGATTCATGAAAAAAACTGTCTTTTTTTTAATAAGCAAATCCATCACTGTATTTATGGTGCTATTGTTAATGTACATTAATTGACACACTATCGCCTTGTGTTTCATGCCCTTTATTTTTCCTGCACCGAGTAGGCAAATAATTGGAACCACAGGTCAGTTTTAATGGCAATGCTGGAGCATTCAAAAGGTCACGGAGGGTATTTTTTCATCTTTCAACCTTATAAAGGCCCTGTGTTGTAAACATGAAGGGCATCAACAAGCCAGGGGTAAAAAGTGGCCTGGGGGTCAAGGGATCTGCCCTCACTGTGATATTACACGCTACAATCATAAGAAGCAGCGCACAAAAAAACTCAACAATCTTTGAAGCAGCAAAGGTCAGAGGCTTTGATGCCAGCTAACTGATGTCATGTGCCAGGTCTGCAGAGCTCCTCACACTGTGCCGAGCAGCTCAGTCTTCACAAGAACTTTGACTGTACAGCGGACTAATTGCTATGAAATGAAAACGACCTGATAACCTAACGTCTCTCTTATCAGTCCTTGGCATATTTATCTTTAATTGGCCGCAATGAAGTTTTAGCCCCCCCCGTTCTGTCCTGTATTTTAGATGACATTTAAATGCTTTGACTGACATTTTCTTGGTATTTTTATTCACAAGATTTCACATGACCACCCTATCAAGACAGCTATCAAAACACCCCTGCCTATGCGGGTAATAGCCTCACCATCCCTTTGTGCCAACCTTTGAAATAGCTCTACTCTGGAGGAATGACAGCAGTTTAGACAAGATTTATTCTTATGTTAAAGTACAACAAGTAGTTCACTCAGGAACAAGACAGAACAGAAATGCAGGATAACCTTCTACAAAATAAAGACAGAAAAGTCTAACTTATTTTCTCTGTGGCCCTCGGATAGACAAGGATCGCAGAATGACAATATGCTTAAAACATGGTTAGACAAAAGCATAAGCGTTTGTCTTTTTTTTTCTGTTACCAAGTCTTGACAGATTTAAAAATACTCTTGGATTTGCAATTGTTATTCAGAACGAGAAGGCTATTTCAGACAATCTCTTTATGTGAAGGAGCGCTATTCCCTATAGAAATCCTGAGTTTGTTGATCAGTCTCTGCTGACTCTCGTTCTAATGACTATGAGACTCTGTGAAATGTGCAGTCAAACCGCTGAAATAACTAGGTGTAGGAAGGAGAGTAATGTGCTCAGCTGTTAGCTTTGGCACGGCAAGCTTCACCTACACTGTTAACGAGAGAAGGTACAAATGTGTGTGAGAGGCAGCTGCTTGATTAGTACAACAGCAATGGCCTTGGTCTGGGAGGTGGTTTGAGTGGTGAAATGGACAAAAGGTGTACATTTGACAAAGCAGCCACATCCAGTAACTTCATCGCTAAAATAGCCTATGTGTCACCAGTAGAATGATTAATGATTTATCAGTGTTTGCTGTGTAGGCCATCATGTCCTTCAGTTCAACTTTAGACACTAAAGAATGTAATGTTTAAAGGAATAGTTTGACATTTTCTTGCAGAAAGTTTGATCAAACAGAAACAGAAAACTATGAGGCTACAGTCTTGCATGCAGTTACTTTAGTTTAGCAAAGCGGGCAGCTAGCCTGGCTCTGTCCAGTTGTTAAAAAAAAAATCTACCTGAAAGCACAGCTAAAGCTCAATAATTAACATATTCATACTTGTTTCTTAATTTGTACAAAACTGAGGTGTTTGGCCAGTTGCAGTAACTTCCTGGAGACTCTACTTGTTGCCTAGCCACCACACTGTTGACAGGAATCCAGGGGACCACAACGGCTGGCCAAGAAATATTCTGGCACATAAACCCTGTCAAACCACAACTTGTTGTTTTTACACTTTTAGTGTTTTAGTACACATTAAACAAACAACATATAATGTGTTGGTAAGCTTTATGCCCAGTTCAGACCGATGATTCACCACCAGATGAGTCGAAGCCTGCATCATTCTGAGAACATGACAGTTTACACCCGCATGACTAGACAATACGGTGTATTCGCTCAATAGAAATAACTCTCTGTACCTTCGTTCTAACTTCTAGCTTCTCAGGCTTTTTTTGTTATTGAATATAATTTGAAATATTTAATTTACTATATGGATAATGATAGTGATAGTGGGATACTTGGTACAGGTGCATTTCTAGTCGCCTAGTAATGAAATGGCAAAATCGTAAACGAGATAAGCTGACCTTTAGATGGAAAGTGCTCATTATATACATGCCACAATAATATAAATCAGTGGTTCCTTACTGGTAGGCCGTGGACCTCGAACTAATGACTGAGAAAACATCTGGACCCTGTGGCTGGACCAGTTAGGAACTACTTTAAATAACCAGCAGTGTGTAATCAGTCAGTGAGTATGTGCGTGACATGCGGCAGCAGCTGCATTGATTCGTCATCCAACCCCAACACCTTGACGACAGAGACCGACGTACTTGTCAGCAGCCGCAGGGATGTAAGCTAAATAAGATGGGCTGTTGTCAGGGAATGCTGCAGCAAGCGAACACGCTGTCTACTGACTGTTTGTAACTGACTTGGCCCGCGGACTTTGCTACAAGCTGATTGGCTGTTACAACAGGTGACTTGCCTTAAACCAGCCACTGGCAACTTAGCAAGCTGAGTCGCAGGTGACACCATCAGCCGGCCTGAGTCGAACTGAGACAGGCCAGTTCACACCACTGCAATTTTTTGAATGTGTAGTCTGAATTAGGCTTTCAAGATGCTGGTGATTTTTTTTTTTAGCGTTAGCCTCAGATCGCTGTTTCCCTGTTTCCACTCTTTATGCTAAGCTAAGCTAGGCTACAGTAACTGGCTGCTGGCTGTAGCTTCATATTTACCATGCAGACATGAGAGTGTGTCAATTCTCTCATCTAACTCTCAACAAGAAATGGAACAAGCGTATTTTCCAAACATGTGTAACCCTCTTTTCTTTATTGTAGGTGTTCCCCAGTTCTTCCGACCTGTGGGTAATAAGCAGGCTACAACATTTGTTTCTTCCTCTGCGTTTCATTTTTACCAACACAGCAAGACAGTGCTGTCACATTCCAATTTAGGGGTACAGCACCTTCTCTTTACTGGTTGGCATGAGGCTCTTACTCTCAGTGTGTCACTCATACCTGTCCCCACAAGACAAGGGCAGTTAGGAACCACTTAGCTTATAACCATCTAACTCAATGACTCCACTTAAACACTGCACATGAAAATGCAAATAAAACAATACGCAGAGTACTTCAAATGACAATGAAATAATAATTTACCAGTTACTGTTAAGATAGTAAAAATGACCCAAAAATATGATGTGTGCAGTTATTATGGTTACAACCTGATTATTCTTGTTACTTCCTGTATTATTTGAGACGTGACAGAAAACAAATGCATCATAGGTCAGATCATGTGTCTCCATGGGAGTTGTTAAGCTTTTTGTTTTTTAACCCTGAGACAAAATCCATATCCGACCATATATTTATCCTGTCATGGCATCGTTTAGTCAAGTTATGTATGTTTACATGGCGTATGCAATTTCCAAATAGTTAAATGTTTACCATTTCCTGTTTGATCTCGGCGGAGATGACACAGCCTAATGATTTTGACACAGATAATGAAAACAGTAAAACGCCACAGATTTAAGTGTCAGCACAGCTGTTAATTATTTTGTTCTCTAAGGCATTGCCCCTGGGGTGGTATTGAAGAAGACTAGTGTTCAGCATATTTAGGACAGCTTATGTTAATTGAAACAAAACAGTGACAACTAGCTTAGTGCTATGTTCTTGCCAACAACTGTGAGTGTCCTGGCAAGTGATGTGTTGAATTAAAATCAAGTTTAGAGGTCACTAGAACAACTTCATTAATGGTAACATACTCTTGGCAAAAGTCTGTTTGGCTACACTAAAGCAAATTGTTTATTGTACTCACAGTGGAGTCCAGTGAAAGACAATGTAAATGTAAAAAATTAAAATGATTCTGTAAAATGACAAAGAAGACGGAGCATAAGAGAATATGTTTTGAAAGTTTTCCAGATAGCTATATTTGGATGTTTGGGATTACACTGTTCTTGTATGGATATGTTTGTATGAGGGGGTTGCTGTTCCTTCAGGACAACAGACCACCAGCTGATGAGTCTGTCAGTTGCAGGGCAGGGGGGGGGTTTCTGGGCTGTATGAGCCTCCATTGTGTTTCTTGTGCTGTTGCTTTAGTTAAAATTGCCAAAAGGAACAACAATGATGTGTGTTGACAGGTATTCAGAGCCACCTCAAAAACTACTTCTGTTACAGACAGTAGCATTGGCTTTCAGAGTCTGAACACAGCTCATTCGAGCCGAGATAGAGTGTCAATGTCATAGCATAGGCAAGATTCAAAGCAGAGAAATGTGTATGCAGCCTGCAGCCATATGTTTCTCTGTCATGGTCAGGCCAAATGACAGCCAGACGGGACTCTCTGTCACTCAGCTCGCAGTGCGAGGTGGAGGATTGTCTGGGGCCAAGAAGCAAGGATGTCATATCATCAAAACATCACAAAACATCTCTCGCTGCAAGTCAGAGAAGCCTTGTGGAGAACTTCAAACATCTAATTATGGCTGAGGAAGAGAGTGCTCTGTGTTAAATAATGGATAAAAGATATTAGGGATAAGACAGTAACTTATCTAATTAATCACGCACTAAACCCCGCCCACAAAATTGTGACAATCCAATTATAATTAAGTAACAATAACTAGGCACAGGGGGCCTGTCAAGTTTTGGATTTTTGTGGCTTCTCCAAAATATATATATATAAAAAAAAAGTGCACAAGAGCAAAGAATAGATTAAACTCTGTGTTTATCTGATCAAACTTAAAGGGACAAATCACCACATAATCCAAAATACATATTTGTTCTCTTACCTGTAGTACAATTTGTCAGTCTAGATAGTTTAAGTCTGAGTTTCGGAGTGTTTGAGATATCAGCCACGGAGATTACTGCTCTCTCTTGAATATAATGGAACTAGTTGGCACTCCACTTGTGGTGCTCAAACCAAACAAAAGATATCTGAAAAACTTAAACACAATGTCTCTCTTAGAAATCATGACCTTGTAACTCAACATAATCCACAGACCTTGTAGTGAGCAGTTTTATGTATAAACTATTTCTTTCTACCAAACTACACCTGCCAACCATATCACCATGCAGAAGAAAGCTTTAAACTACTCATGGAAGAAAGGCTTATACTTGTGACAGCATGGGATGTAAACATTAGTAACATCCTCTTCAGCTGAGGTGTAATGTCAGCTAGCTCAGGTGGGCTAGTAGTAGCCTCTCATCCATTGATAGATACACACTTATCCTGTGTAGTAGTCGTAAACGGGTAATGATTTCTGGGGAACAAAAAGACATTGCTTTTGAGTTCTATGAATGCTTTTTGGCTTCTTTTTTTTTAACACTACGAATCGAGTGCTAGTTTTATGACATTCAAGAGAAGGAAGACATCTCTACGGCGGATATCTCCAACAATCAGCAATGCACACCAAAACAATCCAAACTGATGAACAGCACTACAGGTAAGATAAAAAATGTGTTTTAGTCAGGAACACTTTAGCCAAAGAAAACGTAATTTCCATTTGCAGTATTATATTTGGCGGTATGGCTCTGCTCTGGGGCCTCTCTGCCTTTCCTTGGGCCTACGCAGAAAGACTCTTCCACGCATCTATGTGGAAAGCCTTAAGGCTGAGAGAGCACACCTATCTGCCCTTCCACGTGCAAATGAGGAAAGTCTGAGGCGGAGAGAGCAAACCTCCCTGCCCTTCCATGTGCCTTCATGATAAGCCTAGGGCAGGGAGAGCAGCAGCAAAGACCCCCTCGGGAACAGAACAGAGCAGCATCAATGACAAACCGCAATGACATTGATAAGTCAGACACAGCATGAAAAGGAGGAGCTTGCAAAGCAGCTTGCAGAGGGAGGAAGTAGCAACAGTAGGCAGGCCACAGCAGTTTAAATAGGGGGCCCTGAATAAGGTTTGTTTGAGATCAACTGATGTAGCTGGGATGTGAGCTGAGCTTTACATTGTGTCCTGCCTGAACTAATGCTATGCTCAATTTTTTTTTTACTCCAACTATAGCCACTGCGAGAGCCAGCAAAACAACCTTTATTTTTATGGTTACAGTCTACTAATAAAACTCTCCACAGTATGAACAGTGGTTACATGAGCCACCAAACTGAACTGTACTGTACCTTACTGCTCGGTGGAAATGGGCTTTAGGTCATGAAACACAATCACTGCGATATTAAATGTGTTGCGATATGCTGAGTATTGTGATGAAATCTACATATTGACTCTAATACTTTTATTGTTGCAAAATGTGATGCAAGGCAGACAGACTGCACATGTGACAGCACCTGACATTCAGGTATCCTGCTCACTGAATGTCAACACATGTTGGAAGTGTTGTCTGTTACAAAAACAATCCGTCATTCTTGTGCTGCATTTTGCAAGAGGTCTGCAACGTTTGCTCTGGTGTGGCTTTTGTGTACTGCTCTAGTTTTGAGAACATAAGACAGCAGTCGCCAGTCACATATGAATCCACTGACCTTGAAGTCCAGGCGCCACAAATTTATGCCATCCTTCCTGTTGTATTCAAAGATTCCTCAACTTTAGGTGTTGGTGGCTGGCTGTGTTGGTGAAAAAAATGTCGGGACAGAGTCACATGCCTTACTTCCAGTGTTTCTGGCATGTAACAAAAGTCTTTGTTTTTAACGATGCTGTATGGACACAGATCTTTGCACATAAGGTAGTTGATGGACTGTGTTAGTTTCTTGGCTGTCTTGGATGGTAGTTTTGTCAAGCAAGGTGTTTCCAGAGTCAATTGATTTTATTTTAGCATTAGCTTGGCCGTCAACAGGTAATGCTATCTCTGGATAGTGGGGTGTGAGGTAAGCCCTCGAATTGGTAACATTCCCAGAGTATTATTCAGACGTTTTATTTAAATGCCGATGGCACATTTCTGATTTCTCTCTCCAGTGCCTCCATCTTTGTTATGATGAACTTCCTGCCAAATGCCGCTTAGTGAGACCTAAAAAACATCAGCACCATCTAGTGGACTGAAAAAGCAACTGATTTTGTTATTTTGTTTTAAAATGTAATGCATACAGTAAGAAGTTGATATTTGATGACTGTGTATCAATACAATATAACCAATATCACAAAACTATGCTGTTAAGATTTTTTCTCACCACCCCTAATGGGCAGTGATGACATTTCTGTCACATGGACCAAAGCGGACCCTTGTGGACACAGGGATGCATAAATTATGAATTGGTCTTTAGGGGCCAAATGGATTGCAGCTGCTATTAACACTATGAATTTTATGTCAGTTATCACAAACTGCTGAAAGCTGGAGATGCTTATAATTTCATTGTAACTGTGTATGGCTGCTAGCGGTGATCTTTGTGAATTGGACTGTTTTTGCAGTTAGGCTCATTTGTATAAAAAAGGGTACAGTTTGCACGACAGCACAGTTAAGGGTGCATTTCACCATTTGTGGGTACTTTGAGAATTACATGGTTCAAGCCACACCATTGTTTTTGGAATTTTCCCGGCAGTATTGCACAATAGATGAATAGACAACAAAGCTCATGCTCACAATTGTGGTCGGCAATAACAGTATGATTCAATAATAACTAAGCATGTCATACTTGCATTGTCACATGGCCAAAATATATAGTGCGTAGACTTGTGTGGTAAGGAAGTAAAAGCACATTTATTCATTAGAAAACCTGTGCTATGCCATGGAAATCATTTGACACCTTAATAGTTTTGTTCTTATCTGCCAAATCACATAAGATGAGGTACTTCCTTGTGACTTTTCCTTACTTCCTTACATTCAAACATCTGCCTGTTGAGACAGATCAGAACATTCTACAAAATGGATGAACTGTGAGTAAGGCTACATGCAATAATTGCTGTGACTCATACCCATCCTCTTACCTGTGACTTTCTCATTTTAGATCTGTGAATCCAGGCTCCAGCCCTATCCATGCAGGCGTAGCTACTGTCCCTGGGGCAGTCCCAGAAGATGAGTCTGCATCACTTATGTCTAAAACAGATGGCAGCTGTTTGAAGCAGTCACATGCAGGAGTTGCATCAAGTTGTGGCACTCTTCAAACATGCCCAGAACATGCAGGACCAGGCAGTGACACAGCTGAACTTCCAGACTTCAGGGCCCAAAACCGACGTTTACTGCCCAACTTAAAGAATCCTCTGCATGTCATTGATGGGCCTGAGCAGCGTTACTTCATCGGCATCATTGACATTTTCACAGTTTACAGTTTTAAGAAGAAGCTGGAGCATTTGTGGAAGAGGTTGAGACATCCGGGCCGGTCCTTCTCCACCGTCAGTCCACAGACTTACTGCCTCAGGTTATGTAACTGGGTACAGGATCATACTAAATAGAACCTGGTGGAAACTTATCACCAACTCTCGCTGAGCATGTCTAAACAACTAAATGACCAACCAAAGTCCTCTCACATGCATAGACATGAAACAAGTTTATCTACATCTATGGCATCATATTTGTGCCTTGCGAAAACACTCTGAGCACTGAAAAATATTACCTGCAAGCAAAATACATTGAGACTGATGATTCGAGTTTGAATTTGAGCAAACAAAAAATGCTTCTGACTTCAGTTCTCGTCTTGGCTGAAGTTGCAATACATTGCAACACTTTACACCCAGGTGAAAAAGCTGGAGAAGTTGAGAGCATGTAGATTGTAGCAGGGATGTTGAGAGAGGGTTAAAGAGGGCATAGAGCAGGTAAAGAGAGGAAATTAGTTAAACTAAGCAAGAGAGAGAATATTATTTAAGATTATGTGGAAAATGGGAAACACACAATTACATTTAGAACAGAAGACATTTTCATTCGCTCAAGTAGGATTAGGATTTAGGGGCATCTATGGGCAGAGATGGTATATAATATTCATAACTATGTTTTAATTAGTTTATAATCACCTGAAAATAAGGAGTGTTGTGATTTTGTTACCTTAGAATGAGCCATTTATATCTCCATATGGAGTGGACCCTTTTCTGTGGAGTTTACCATGTTGTTCTACAGTAACCCGGGATGGACAAACCAAACACAGGCTCGAGATAGACGCATTTGCGTTTTCACTCTGGCCACCATAGTTCTCCTACACCCTGGAACCTTACCGTTAGATGCCACTAAATCCTACACACTGGACCTCTAAAAGATTATATATGGTTGTAATTTCCCTACAATCTATAATTTTGCTAAAAACTTTGTGTTCAAAGTGTTCCATTGTGTACCCAGGTATCTGACATAAATATAATTCCATAAACAGTATATTTTTCTGTCAGTAGTTTTACAGTGGATGTAAGATACAATGGATAAAACTGGCTTCCAAATGTGCCCCATGAGATGCATCATAAAGAAGAATAAAGAAGAAAAAAAACTTGCTCCTGATGTGCTCTTATAAAGAAAAGCATAAAATAAACAGGCTTCAGAGGCTTTACATGCTGATGTTTGCCTGCATGTACTTCCAAAACCTATTCTATGGTCATTTAATGGTTTAACAACTCTTTCTTTTTGGGAGCAATGAGCATCCTGAAGCAACAGTATTGGCTCTGGATGCATTTTCTCTTAAAGGTTAAGTGTGTAAGATATAGCGGTGAGGATTGCACATTGCAACCAGCTGAAACTTCTCGAGGTTGAAATTCCTTTTGTGTTCATTGTTTAGGAGGTTTTTAATGGGGGCCTAATTATGCACAGAGGTCTCTTACTCTCCAAAACAAATGGCCCTGGTGATTTAAACTGGTAAAAAATGTGAATAAAGCAGTTCCAGTCCCAATACAAAAGTTTATACATCTGAAATGTTGTAACTCCAATCCAGAGAGTTGTATCTCTGAAGAGGCCTGTTGTCTTTGAACTGAAAATCAGCGCTGAAATATCCTATCGAGATATTGTTGCTCTGACTCCGAAATCACATGGTAATTTCTGCAACCGGTTTTGTGTGGGTGGTTTTGTTCATTTTTTTTTTTTTTTAAACTTGCAAGTTCCCAGAAACTACAGGATAAAGTTTCCTAGTAGAGACCCTGGATTCCTTTGAAAAATCCCCTTCCACTGACCAAAAGGAAAATAGCATATGAAGGATAGCTCATTTCTCCTCAAAGGCAGTTTTTGCTCTTTGAATGAAACCAGTCACTGGATCCAATTATCTCCCTTGAATGGTAGCTTCTTTCCTCTATGAACTGTTATGTGTGTAGGTTCATTCCCCATTGTACCAATGAAGGCCTCCCCCTGATGTCTTTACCCATCTCTGACTGTGACACCTGTCATCTTCTTTACTTGAATAACCTCACACTCATGAACTGTGCCCAGTTCCACCTTTGATAAGAACCTCTTCCTGCAAAATGCCTACAAGCAAATGTTAAACATGTACCGATGTCCCCAGTGCCATTCCTCTCAGGATAGTTCCATGACCAGTGGTGTGTCAGAGGCACTGGGGGTGGTGTTCTCCAATACCAAGAAAGTTTTCTAGAATTTAGACTTCAGATCTCCAGCCTACAGCTTTTATTACACTAGATGCTTAGTGACCACGGCAGTGTCTTTCTGCACTTCCAAGTATGCAGTCTAGGCTATCCAGTTCCAGCAATGTGAGCTGGGACTGGATAGTCTAGAATGCACGCCCACTCAAAGACATATTAAAGCCATCTACTGTGGTTAGGTTTAGGAAAAGAAACATGGAGAGGACAAACCGTAAAATGGCTCAAAGTTCATATGGTTCTGAGTATGGAAATTGGGAAAGTCCTGGGCGAAAGTCCACAGTTTATGACCCATCCATCACCCCAGCCTGCCTCCCAACAAGACTGCTCAGGACTGCTTCCTTGTTCGCTCCCATTAGCGCATTGGTCATGAGATCACAGCCTTTCAGCATACCTGGGATATGTGCGAATTTGGGTGCATTACTTTTCATAGGAAAACATATAAACAGTTTATGAAAACACCCTGCAATGCTAGCCTCTCTGGTATTATTTCACAAATTAAACACAATGCTGATCAGGTACACACCATTGATATTAGCAACCGTTTTGAATGTTTGCAAATAATTATTGGCCATTGGGGCACACAGATATTGTTCATTATGTTTTTGTTGGAATAATTGGTTTTATTTTCTTTGCAATTATTTTTACTTGTATCAGATCAATGTACAGTATAAGACTGCTGGTAAGATGACTACTAAAATGATGGTTCAGTGAGAATGTCTTACAGATTTAACTACTTACTTACCTGTCTCTGCTGCACAGTGAATAAAACCTTATCTAAATGAGCCACATTATTGGATGTAAAGATCAGCATTAAGAACAAGACATTATGAAAAACAGTTTAACGGTCTAACTCCATGGTTCAGTGCTACAAAGCTCACATGATTTCAACAAGTTTTTTCTAACATGCATAGACCCTTTTACTGCTAGTAAACACTATGACTTTTTTTGGTGGACTGGGCTCAGCTGGACGCAAAACAATTTTCCATTCAGTTGGCTTGTTTTCGACAATGGAGGACAATGATACAAGCCTCTCTGAATGGGGTACGTTTGGAAATATTCATTCCAAGTGCCGGGGTACACTTTTGCACAAACTGGACCATGGATAAATTTGAAGTGCTGTCGGCTATACGCAGCACCGCACTCTCAGAGTGGCAGACAGTATTGCCAGA
>JAPZEB010000009.1:9235325-9252446 GCA_029783705.1 Chaetodon striatus | reverse complement strand
GTATTTAAACAGTAAATTTCCGGTGAAAACTGAAGTGTATTTTGAAAGAAGATAATGTGTGTAACGGGCACAACTTCACACAGCGTCCCAGAACCAGTGCACCCAGGGTACCTTTTACATCTTATCTGGACCTGGAAAGTCCATGACCACACGTCGATATGTGACGAGGTCTGAGTGAGAATGTGTTGTCATGCGCCACTTAGCAACTTTTATAGGAATACACAGGGTCCCCCCTCCAATGCTATATCCAGGTCTCTTTATACATCTATGCTGTGGGTTGGTAGCATACAAGCAATGCCAAACACTGTGCTGTCTCTCTATTTCAGTCCTTTTAAATGTATTAAAAAGTGGAAGACTAGAATTAAATATGAGCGTTTTGTAGGCTCTCGACTGTGATGATTTTTGAAAAGTCTTAAATGGTTATTTACTCGCAATGTTATGCTAAATTCCTCTAGAAAGCTAGCTAGCGCAGAGCTGATACATTTTGAGCAAGTTCCACCAGCTAGCTTTGTGAAAAGTTATGATCCATAAATGTTTCCATCAGTTTTTGATTGGAAACTTACGTATTATTGTATAACATCGAACCAGTATTAGTGCTTCACTTAAGTCAGGACATGAAAAGAAAACATTAATGTCAGTACAGCAGATTTGGCCATCCCTAATGATGACTTCATGGCCTTGAGTAAAAGTACAAAACAACATGAGAAAAAAGCACCATAAACGAGCTTTTTGTCTGACACAGGAGAAAACACTCATGCACTTCTATAAGTAAACACAGTAAATCTTACATAAAAGAACTTTTTCTGTGCTTGTGCCTGTCTGCAGTCGTAAATGTAACTGTCACTCAGCACATTTGAGTATGATGTAAGTATGGCAGCTGGGGCTGTTAAGCTTGTGTCAAATGAAAGCGCGCTTAAGGCACTCTGGACTGGTCATAGCTGGCATTTATATGGTAAGCAAATAGAAAATCCACCATGGAAATGAGCTTTTCTGACTTAAGAAAAAAAATTGCTCAGCGTTTGTGCACATATGATACAGGGAGATAAATATCTCATAAATGATAGCAGCTCACATGGCAGGTGAACTATTTTAGCTTTTTTTTTTTTTTTCTTTTTTTTTCCCAGCAGACCGTTTGAATTGAGCAATCTCTGCCAGCTAAAGCACAATTTTGATTAGCAAAAGCCCCACTGATAGGTCAGCTTAGCCCGTAATGGAGCAGCTTAGGCCTTGTCTGCATGATTATAACATTCTTAGCAGCCTATTTCCATGAATCCAGATGTTACAGTACAAACATCTCTGCCTCCCTTTAAGCCTGACACAAATTTAGATCACAGGGACATAAAATGATGCTTTTGAAATGTCTCTGCATATATGATGAATTTTGACAAGAGACCTAATTGTATGTCTTAATCATCTCTTGTAGCTGTAAAAGATTTCAAGAAATGCTCATTTATTTGCTACATTTAATTTGTTGTACAAGTTATTATCTTGGACATAATTCAAAGCATCATCATGTCAACTTTAGCAACATTTTTCACCACTTTCGACACACCAGGCATTTCAGCTGTGACACTTCACTGAGAAACGCTGGCATATGAAGAATGTCTTTTAGTTAATTGACATTTAGCAGCTCAGTCATTTTGTTCGCACTTTGCTTTTAAATTGCCATAAATCCTTGTTCGGAAACTATATTTCTCCAACCTTTCACTTGTAATTTATTTTCAACAGCTCAGTTTGTGGCTGTGCTTTAAATAAGAGCTCCCACTAGACTGTTCCAGCTGTTCTGATGAAACACTCTGATGATAAAGTGAATTATCCCTCATGTCACAGATACGAGTGCGTGCGTGTGTGTGTGTGTGTGTGTGTGTGTGGTGTGTGCAAACCTCCGTGCACTCACCTACGCCAAGGATTCAAGGGTGTATTGTTAATAATAATACATATGCTTGGCAGCGTTTTCAGCACAATCGATGAACAGGCACAACAGGCCAGGACGAGGTTAAAGGTTTTAAAGGTTCATAAGTGGTGTTGTCAATGATGGAAATTAGTTGAACAGGAGACTACCTGGAAAAAATCAATTGTTTTTTTTTCTTGCAAATGACAGTCCAAATGAGTGTGTGAACTACTGTGTGGTGGACTCATTTTCCATGTGCAGTCTAGTTTAAAAGGTCGCCCGTGCTCTTCTGATCCTCCCTCACATTAGGAAATGAGTTAACAACCTTTTGTTTATGGGTTAATATCTTACATTAAAAGTTTTATTTTAAAGCTTCAAACAGTAAAGGAGCTGTATGCGGCATACGGAGTATATCAGAGTTGGATTTAGGTTGACACAGCTCTCAACATGGAAGTGGCTGAGCCGGAGGCTAGCAGCTAATGGGGCTAACAGCACAAACAGTGCTTACAGTGACAACAGTACTGGTAGCGCTAATGGTGTGATCGTGGGGGGAACCAGAGGGTGGGTGCTTCGCTTCTGTGATGAAGCCATCCAGACCCATGGTGGTGTCAGCGGTAACCGACGAGTGCAGTGCAGAGCGGTGGTGATTAGCTAACCAGTGGGATACACACAAAGGGACTTGCATGCAGCTAGTAAGTCTACCGTAACAAAGAACAGAGAAGCTTGGATCACAACACAGACAGAGAGAATGTGACTTCATTCTCGTCTCAGGACGCCATTACTCCACTTTGTCTTTATATAGCAAACAGTTGTTTGCTGCTGTAAAAGCTGTGAAAGCTTCTGAGTGGCACATGCAGGCAGCAACACTTTTCCAGCAGATTGCTGCAGGGCAGCCCACAGCCTTAAGAATGCAGAGCATCTAGGAGGCGATGACAAAAATATTGTGAATATCCTTTGGATGCACGACATAATTGCTTGGCCTCAGACTGCTGGGGTTATCCTTCACAAATTAATCGGGATAATCTTCTCTTTTTCATTTCTTTGCAGTTTTTGAAAGAAAAAAAAGAAATTATTTTGTTTTGAAAAGGTGGGTGCTCATCATCTGGACATGCAGCCCTCTGTGGGGTTTAATTGATTCACTAATTGATTCACTGATTGACTTAATGATTGATTGGTGGTGTTTTCAGCTATGTTGGTGTCATTACTATTAGCCCTTATAAGGAATGTAGTTTAAAGGTTCAGTGTGCAGGATTCAGTGTTGGGCGTTTGTAATGCGATACAGTAGTAATATTACTTTTTCCAGTAATGAGTAGCATAACTAGTTACTAATACAATTCCAGTAATAATATTGCAGTTACTCCAAAAACCAAACAACTCATTACAACACAACTTTTGTTATTACATCACTACTGACTTGAAATAAAACATCACATCAACAAACTCACTTTGGTAATCACTTCACTGTGCAGGCACATCACGAAGCAGCAAGCTAGTTTAAAGAGATGGAAACGCTCACCTTAGCGACTGGAAATATTCCCATTACTTTGATTCTGTTGCTAAAATGACCAGAACAGTGCTGCTGCAGGCAGCCGCACTAAAACTCTTTGCACTGCAGGCAGCCGCACTAAAACTCTTTGCACTGCGAAAAAAAACAAATCCTCAAACCTCCAGTCTGAAACGCCTACTGCGACAGACAGCACAACAACGTGAAGCTCCAGGAAATAGACCCCACCAAAGGTGTGCGCCCTCCTTGGACATGGAGCTCAGCTGTAGCGCTACACTGGCTAAAAAACCTAAACTGGATTTTCCTCATGGGTTGCTGCAGGACACAAAGAGCTGATGAAGCTTGTAGCTGGATATGTGGTGGATGAAATGTTGCTCCACGAGTGACCTTCTGTCTTTCAGGCAGAGCCTTGGGAAAACACCAGCTTTATGGGGTGTAATGAATTACTGTTGGCATGTAGTAATAAGTGAAGTAATATTCATTACTTTTGAACTGGCGGGATTTAGGGGATAAACTGATAAAAATGGAATAGTATATAATCGCTTGAAAATAAGAATTGTTGTGTTTTCGTTACTCTAGAATGAGCCGTTTATATGTACATGTGTAGCGTGTCCTCTTCTGCGAAGTTGGCCATGTTGTTTCTACAGTATCCCAGAACGCACAAACCGAACACTTGCTCTAGATAGGGCTATTTACGTTTCATGTCAGCCACCGAAGTTCACCTGCACTCCTGACATACGGGAGAAGTTTCAGTTGGTTGCATTCTGCAACCTCACCACTAGATGCCACTAAATCCCACACACTGGACCTTCAATACCTGATAAAGGTCATAACTCAGATTTCTAAGGATGAGATACTTTTTGAGATTTTTTTAAACCCTCTAATTAATGTGGAATCAAACAGATTGACATGGAGAAGAATGAGGAATGAGACTGTAAATATTTTGGCTATGTTGTTTTCATAGTGTTAGAGATTTATATACACTGGCTTAGGTGCCCCAGGCCTTAGCTGATGAGCTGTGTTATTCTCGTTTAGAGGGGATGAACTTTTGCTATTGTTTCAGATGAGTTTTATGTAAAAATATATTTGGATGAATTAACAAAAAAAAGAGAAGAGCAAATGTACTGAACGATCAGTTGATATAGCTCTGTCCTGGTGTTTAGAAACAATAACAAATCCTGTATTCAAGAAGCTCCTGGGGATTCTAAAATTGGCACTGATAACCTCCCAATGTCAGCTTCACCACATTTTAGCCTTTCCCCGTATCTGCCGAGGACCCATTTCCATCCCTTTTCTCTCCTCTATCGCTACAGCCAACATCAATATTTTACAGCGAGTACCTGGGTGGGCCAACCTGCCCAGATGACCTGCCACAGCAGCTGAAAAGAATTTAACTTGTGCCACAGTGTTTGATTGGTATTTAAGGTGCCTTTGCAGCGCACTACACACCATTGTGCATTTTGTGTGTATTAAGCATATGTGAGAGATCTTTGGGCAAAGAAATAGAGACAGGGAGCTGGTAAATCTCTCGTAAAAAAGTAATAGATTTACTTGCCTCCTTCTCTCTGGTTGTCTGGAGGCTTTCCAAATGCAAAGACTGAAGTACAACACTATTGTATATGGGAGATACTCCTCGGCATAAATACATATCTATGTATTGCATATGTGAGAATGTTTAACAGGCTAAAAACATACCTCCAGTGCTCACTGAGGATGCCAACAACAGGCTGATAATTTACTGACAGTGTCAACATACAGTAACTTATCACACACACTTCACGCCATGTTTAAAATGATATACATACATATTTACAAAGAGCTATCAGCACAGCATCATATACATAATGGTGATCTAAAATCACACATTCCAGCAGGCTGCCACACTTCACTAGAACAGTCTCACATAGTCCTGCTGGAGGGGAAATAATTTCCGTTTGTCACATTTAGTTGCTGACCAGTTGCAGCCGGAAACTGCTGAACAAACTATTCACACGTGCGTTTTCTTTAAAAAAAAAAAAAATACCCTTCATAAGGCACTATTTAAATAGCAAGATCAATACGCATACGACCATTCTATGTCAGTGTGCTGCAGCAGATGTGGCCATTACAACAAGGGGTCAAACAGGAGTCACAATGCATTGCTGCCGCAGTGGAAATACGGAGGAATTACAATTCAATGACATTTCTCGTCAGTTATGAGTCCACTACTGTTAATCATTATATCACCTCAATGAATCGATTCAGAAGGAAAGAAATTCTAATAGAAAATGTGAACATTGTAGGAATGGAAAAAGATCAGGAAGGAACACTGTAGATATAGGCCTGAGATGTTAACAATGAGGTAATACACGTCATTACAGAATCTTCCGAGGCTTTTTCACTTTTTTTTGCCAGACGAGCTTTTCACACAATCTGATCAAAATCTGACCTCGTCTTCACTGGCTCAGGAATAAAGAGAGTTACATGCTAGAGGCACTTCTCATCACTGTTAAGGTTGGACATTCAACACCATCGTGATTTGTTCACTGAGGAATTCAAGCATTAAACTGAAGGCTGCAGACTCTATATAGGCAGAGAGTCTTCACTCATAATGTATTCCTCTTTAATTTGAATTTAAAGTTATGCATCGGCAAATTAGCTAAACTGGCTAAGCCTTCTCTTTTGATCATTGTATAAATATTTCAGGGCTGTGGATGAAATTTGTCTTTGTCATTGTTGTTTCATTACTCGTTTCAATTCATGACAAAGTACAAGACTCCCACACCATTTATCCCTGTGAGATTCCTGCTGAGCCTGAAGAATGGAAGAAAGCTCTTGTCTGTTACAGACAGTAAAACGCAGCAAAATGATGCATTTTAAGTCTAAGTATCCATTTTAACTTGTTAATATGTTGACCATGTTAAATCTTCTCAGAAAATCGTCTTGTTTTGATTTAAAATCAAGGCAAAAGTCTGGCATGAAATGTATTGTACATATTATGTGTCCTTTGATGTCTTTTTTTAGCTTTAAAATTAATACACAGCTTAAAAGTTTAACATACAGTTAGGCATGGAAGTTAATTCTCTTAAATACTATTGGTACAAAACAAATCAGTCAAAATGTAGCTTGTAAAACGGGAGCTGTGCTTGAGAACCATCTTGCAAACGTGCTTGTGTGGCTCATAGCAACTAAGAAATGGATGCTGACATGCAGTGAACAGCACTACTTAGCTTTTGACGGCAGCATTGAGACAAACTTGAGAAGACAGAATGAACTGAGGTTGAAATGCTGCCATGAGCAGACTTGAACTCTCTGCTACCATTTTGCTAATAAACTCCCCAAAGCATTCTGTATTATTCAGAACTGGCCCTGGAATATTTATAGTCCATTTGATTTAGTTATCAACCACAGCGTCGTCGAGACAGCTGGAATTGTTTTCACCTTGTGAGTCTGTGTGTGTTTTATCCTGGCAAAATGTGGTCCTGGAGACACCTACTATAACTGGAACTACTTCAAGGTTTTCAATAGTCAGGTGTTAGTCAATAAGATAGTGTTCCAACCATACAAGATGCAGTCACCAAACTTTACAGGCATGGAGCTGAGCTCACAATGAAGACTGAGTTTGAAGATGGAGGGCTGCAAGCAGGAGTGCCTGAAGTGGGCGGGTAAGAAGTAGGGTTGAGCTGAATACTTGGATGAAACGAGATGATGTATTTTAAGAGTACAAATATCATGAGTTTAAAATGTCCGTATCCATATTTGTGATGACGATTCTCGTGGTTAAAATGTAACCAATAAGCCACACCCACTCCCTGATTGAACTCCACCCATTTCCAGGAACAAAACAAATAACAACTAAAATCAAGATGATAAATGGGCATTAAAGAGCAATGAGACAGCCGTAAAATAGACAGACAGCTCAGATAAAGTCAGGATGTGCTTTCCGATAGAAGTATGTTCTTTGTGGAGACTTGAATGAAGCCAGTGACTCAGACAGCCTTACACCTTAGTGAAGGTCATTTCAGAGCCTCCAGGCCTTGATTGCAAAAGCTCTGTCCCCTTTGGTCTTCAGTCTTGGTGCAATGAGTTTGTGACAATTTTTTTTGTTCTTACTCTGTTTTTGTCCTAATTTTGGGTTGATACTGAATTCTATTGTCTCCTTGATATCGTGTGATTTTTAAATTGGTGTACTTTTAATGTTGCTTTGTGAGTGGACCCCAGGAAGACTAGCGGCCACTTTGTAGTAGCTAATGGGGATCCGAATAAAGAATAAAGAATAAAGTCTGGACTCTGGGACATGCAGAAGACCTCTGCCTGAGGATCTCAGACTACCTAAAGCTTAATAAGGGAGTAACAGCTCTAAAATGTAATCTGGAGCCAGGCCATGAAAAGCCTTAAAAGTAATCAATAAGATTTTAAAGGCAAGGTGTGATGTGGTCGTGCTTCTTGGTTTTAGCTTAAAGCCTTGCGACTGAGCTCTGAACAGTCTGAAGTTGTTGCAAGGTTTTTTTAATTGAGACAGGAATGTATGTATAACAGTTTCTGTATCTCTACAGTTACAGATATAGATAATTAAGTTGGTTGAACAGATACAGATAATGGTGTACTAGCTCATCTCTAGTACTTAGTAGAGAGTGATGAATGATAAATGAACTGCACTTGTATAGTGCTTTTTTTAGTCTTCCAGCCACTCAAAGTACTTTTACACTACATGTCACATTCACCCATTCACACACAGTCTCAAGCTAACCATTCACATGCACTCACACACCATGGGGAGCAGTATGGGGTTCCGTATCTTGACCAAGGATATTGGTCAAGGCATGTGGAGCGGTGATGCCAGGGATCGAACTACTGATCCTCTGATTAGTGGACGATCCGATCTACCTGGATCGGCGGTAGATCAGATCCCAACCCACAAAAGAAACCCCCCGTGGTCCACATTCCTTTTGAGTCATGGATTGCTGTACTGATGGTGTACAGCTGGAGTAATCACTACAAGACAATCTCTAGTTTTAGATTTGTCTTGCATTGTTGCTTTTTGTGCTCATTGGATACTTTGGACATGTTTGTAGCATTCAGGGAACAAATACAGCCAATGATCAGTACCTAGCCAACTCAAAGTCTAGCCTTTCTCTGTGGAAATTGTAAATACATTAAGGTAGATAGAATATGTCAACCTAGCTGTAAACCTTTAATTGGACAGAGACCAACACTGACATTTTCCCAACAGTCTTATGGCACAGATTGCCAATTTTTGCAGTATGAGAAAAGTTACAAGTTTGCCTGCCGTAATCTTCCCCTGATATTCATTCTGACATTTTGTGAGTTACCTTAAACTTCTATAAAAGGAGAAAAGTGCCAAATTCTCTGAATCAAGTTCTGTCTGTATTACTGGATATATGCTCTAATGTCCCGCACGGAGCATGGACAGAGTTTGTGCAGCCTCCTCCTTTGTGGTGTCACACTGACCTACAGCTCCATAATGAATTGGAAAAAATTGAGAAAAAAGTGACTGTGATAGGTAATTTCCTGGAAAGGTTCATGTTCAGGTCTTTAACTGATAGTGCTGCCAAAAAATAACCTCGTGGATATGAAAGAAGAAGGGGAAAAAAGACACACAACCTCTTTTTCCTGTAAGCTTTCTCTACACTAAGTTCATCATACCTCAGGAAATATCAGGTATCCGATCGTCTATCGGGATCTATATATATTCAAAATTAAACAAAAATCGTTTTTACTCTCTGTTGCACAGAATGAAACCAGACACAGATGCTGTTTAATGTGCCTTTAATGACCGGTTTTATTCCATTTGTTTCAGATGATGGCTTCAGCCATATGGCTTTGCTCTGATGGAAAGCAGTTTTTTATCTTCTGTAGCCACTTGTTTATCCACACAGTAATTGATGCCCTTCAATCTTGTCATCTTGTCAGACGCTGTATCACTGCAGGCTTGGTACACAGCATGTGGCCGGGTTGCCAGGAATTTTCTCATTTGGAAACTACAATTTTAACTCATACTGTAGAACAGTCACCTCAGATGAACCCATATCATTGAAGTATATGCCTTATAAAATCTCATGCATATGTCATGTACTGAGTAAGCATAAACGAGCGACACAGGAGAATTCATGTAAAATGTTGCTGTGTATGTCAGGCGGTGCAGAGTTTCCTCTGCGGTCAACTTCAGAGAAAATGATTGGATCCTGAGGTGCTGGACATTTTTCTCAGACAAGGAAATCTATCATGTTCAAACTGTCATATTAATTGGTTCCGCTTAACTGAGCCGGATCTGCAACATTTCCAGGATGTAAATTTTAGCCTTTGACTCTGATGTATTCAGGTGTGACTTCCAATTACAGTTGGCCATTTTGTGCTTTTATTCGAGCTAATACACACTTTAAAAGAGTGTTGGAAGATGCAGAGATAAATGGAAGATAATTTGCTGTCTTATATGATTGATAAAAATCAAACCTTTAACTTCACTAACAGGATATTTAGGTTAGCTGTACTAAACAAAATCTATTGATGGAGTCTGCTCATTTTGTAATCCTGTGCATGTATTTAAAATATCAGGAGGTATGTTCTGTTTCAGGTAATCGTTTTCTGTCTGTGTTCCAACCACATCAATAAATGACACTGACATTTCTTCTAGGGGTGTGTTTGCTGCCACTGCAGAGCAGAGACCAAGCACATCACGACTGCTTGTTTTTGTAGTGGCAACATCAATAACGTTGAATATTGAGGGCAATTGTGATCAAATTGAATGAGCTCTCATCAGCTCATCCAAAGGACAATAAACAAACAAGCAAAAAACAATAAAGGAAGAAAATCATCTTTCAGACGAGTGGCAGACTGCTGTTGTTTTATTACAGCGCAGATGAGCCATTATGTAAGAATTTTATTTTTGGGTTTAGGGTTTGTACTGTACAGTATATTTATTTCTAGGCTTGTGAGGAAAATCAGAGCCTTTTTATAGCCAGTAATGTTAAAACTAGACACTGAAGTTGAAAAAAGCAATATCCTCTGAGTTTCAGATGTGAGATAAGATTGCCTCCATGTTCCTGTTGGACTCCAATATAGTTAAAAATAGACTAATTTTCCAGCTCATATACAGTGTTACGGACTAATGATGCCGGGTGCTACAGCATCCCAAACATCCCCATAGTTTCCCTCGTCAACACGCTTTATTTCATGATGTTTTATGTCCAAAGGGCATCTGAACACAGCTTTAGATCTCTGCACTGCAGCCTGGTGATGTGGGGAGAGAAGTACCTGGCTCGCCCACTGTTGGAAGTGGGACGGTCTTTAGGGGATCTCGGGAAGAGAGCTGGGAATAAGGTTTTGATCAGGACCAGCTGTCACTTCCATCCTCAACTATTCTGTTGAAGCCCACAGTCCTCCAGAAACACAAGTATAATGGGCTTATTTAGAGTGGGGAGGCTGTGTTGTGTTTTAATTAGTCTCACCGTTTTGTTTTTTTTTCAACAGACATGGTTTACTTGTCACCAAAGAAAACTTTACTCAGGAGAGATCAACAATAATAATAATAGATGTATTTATTCATGACAGGAGGGTTTGGCTTGTATCCCACCATCAGGCTCAAAAACATTGAATTCAATTACTGAGAAATGTCCAAGTGAGTTTGTGTAGGTAAGATGGATTCAAAAGACCCATTTCCACTAAACTCTTTCGGTATGGTACCTTTGGAACCAAAAGTAACCCCTGCAAATATGGTATCTAGACCCTTGTGTTTCCACCGCAAACATTACCCTTAAACGTGGGCAGAGTTGTTGTCACTCACTGCTCCATCCAGCACTCACTGTATTTCCTCATTATCAGTGAAACAGATGGAAGTCTGCACTTTGTTTACCATCCACAGAACGGAGTTACACGCAGACATTTTCAGATCAAAATAAAACAAGCTGCAATGAGAGTCTCTCTCCATGGGATATTTATTATATTCCATTGTTACCATCCACAATTGTTTTCACAGTGAAAACGGAACAAAACAGTACTGAACTGAACTGAACTGTACCGTAACGTACTTCTGGGGGGAAACAGGGCTCTAATGTTGCTTTGTCAGTGGCCTTTCACGTCTACACATCACGCACTAGGTACCCTTCTGCGCTGATGTTCCAGAGCATGCTAGCAACACGGGATGTCAAAAAAAGTACATGGTCAGGTTTAGAACAAAACATCTTGGTTTTGGCATTTGAGAAGCAAACACCAGCAGCATATCATCACAACGCGCAAAGTCACATGTGTTGCCTTTTGTGGTTGGCATTGGATGGTTGTGGCGTGTGGCTGTGAGTCAGTCGTTGAAATGTGGACATCAACTCACCAGTCTGTAAACTCTCCTTCTGCTGACACTGCTAGCTAGCCAAGTAAAGGTTTTCAAATGTAAACATCAGTAGACATCGAGGGGAAGTTGGGCACCAGTCAAACTAGCGTCCTGTGAGTCATTTGGTCAGATGTTGGATAATAAACTGGATGACCCCCATGCCTGCAATAGTTTTAAACAGGATATTAGGAACTGTAATTTCCTTTGTTTCACCAAAATTTGGCTCAATCCTGTACAACACCATTCAACCAGGAGACTCTTTTTCTATATGCCAATCTGACAAAGCAGAGGACTCTAGCGAGAGAAGGAAATGAGGAGTGTGCTTTATCCTGATTAAGGACTGGTGTGACAGTGGGAATGAGAGGTGCTACCCTCTTCCTGGTCGCCCTGCACCAAGGGGAATAAGCACTCCATACCACAGCTGTACACAGTTAAGAGGTGGCTACAGAGTGAAGTCGCTGCCTGTGTTCAGAGGGAGCGACCATGTAGCCATCTTTTTCAGGTCAAGATATGTAAACAAACCACCATGCAAGAGGCAAATAAAGACAAAATTACACTGAAGTTGTGCCTTTTGACTCCATATGAAAAAAAATACTGATTGATTGATTAATTCATTGATCTTATTGCTCAGTGTACTTCAGATCATCTGGATGGGACAGCAGTAAGGTGGGGTAGAGGTGCAGACAGAGGGGGACAAGTGTTTTAAAAGGAGAGTGCTGCAGAGTGGGACAGCAGATATGAGATCAAGCAGGAGAATGTGTAGGACGCAGCTCTGGCTGTTGGCCTTTCTGGTCTTTTCCTCTCTGACTTTTCTGGCTGATGGATCTCCAATGTAAGTAGATCTGCTTTTTCACACTCTTCCTTGAATGTCTGCTCAAAGAGGCAGAGCAACTTAAAAACAAAGAACAGGAGAGAGAGACGTAAGGAGAAAACATGCGTGTGTGCTGCCTGCATGCATGTAGGGAGTAGCTGCACGATTGCCAGGACATGTGTTCTGTAAGCACAAATATTGATGTGAAGTTGATGAAATACTGTTGTCACATAGAGGAGCATGTGCATGGCAAACTGATTTTATAAATCTAGTTCAGGTCCCCAGTTTACATGCAACAGCATTATTTTTTTGTATTTTACATTACTGTTACTATTGTTAATGCTTTTTTTATATTGTTTAGTTGTAGAATGCATACCAAACACAATCCCTTCTTATCAGTAGCCCTTTTTAAATAGGAATTGTGCAAATTTGCAGGAAAGCCCGATCAGTCTTCGTTCAGCACGGGCAGTATAAAAACAAAATCGGGGAGTGCAGCGCAATGCCACCTGTCTATTTTTGTTCAAACAGAATTTGCCTTTTTCGGGGCAATGGGGGGCGTGAGCAAGTAACAAAACGTGTACTGTAGTTCAGCGTGTGACGTGAACAGTGACACACAATACATGCATTGAAGGCCTATAAGGAGGGAGTGCAATTCCTTGTCTCCCCAGTTGCTCATCTTTACAGTTTCTTTCAGGTCGGTGTCGATGTGGTTTGCGTTTCCCTCTTGCTACTAGCAGCTAATTCCCGCTATTAGCTGTTTCCTGTTTTCAAGTCCACCCAACCTGTGGGTCGCACGCGCGGCGTCATCAACAGCTCCTCCCACAAGTCATCATCAGCCCCTCTCGTGGCGGAAGGGCCCCTCGTTTTTTTTTAAACCAAAAAGGTTCCGCTATTATGATTACCCCTACACTGCGGAAAATTAGGAACCTCGGATCAACTTGCCAATCCAGCACTGCCCAACATTCGTCGAAAAATCTGGCACTGTAAAAGGGGCTACTATTTCATGACCCAAGCCAAGGAGGCCAAGAAAAACGAAGAAACGTGTACGAAGAAACGTGTACATTGACAGTGTAAAACATATCAACAGACTTTTTGGTGAAAGTGTAACACAGGCTTTAGTGAATACTCTTCAATTAGCTTGATAGAAAACTTGACTTTACTTTGACTGACGAGGGAAATACAGAAGCACAATATCAGTGGATGTGCAATCAACATAATTCCTTTACAAACCTTTAAAATGAGCCATTTATATGTACATACAGAGCTGGTTCTCTCCGACAGAGTCTGCCATATTGTTTCTACAGTAGCCCACAGTGGACAAATCAAACACTGGCTCTAGACAGGGCCATCTGCGATTTCGTGTCAGCCACCTTAGTTCCCCCACGATTGACACAGAGAAGTTTCAGTTCTGCAACCTGACTAGGAGATGCCATTAAATCCTATACTCTGGACCTTTAAGCCACAATAAAGGAATACTTCATATAGGGATTAACTTATTGTTGAATTTATCTAATACTGAAACACTGCTTTGAGGCTTTGATGGGGTGTTTTAACAGAGCCTTTTTAAACCACAAACAAAAGGTTGTCCTGCAGGATACATGGACATGATGATTATACATAATGTTTTGAGACTGTAACAAAGCAGTTAAGAGCAACTGTAATGGGAGCAAGAAAGAGGCCAGGTATTACCAATATCTGCAAACAATTAAAAAAAATACTGGTTAGGAGTGAAGATAGAGAATGTTTGTTTCACTTCAATTTAGTCTAAAGTTACATGTCACCAGTGTCTTACGTAATGAGGAGCTCCGGTAAATCATGTGATGTGGTCCTTCAAATGATGCCAGTAAACTGACCTGAGCCAGAGCCAGCAAACAGACTTCACAGTAATGATGAAATGTTCTGTTGATCTAGTGCTGGAACTTTGTCAAGGTAACCAATAGATTACTCATTATAGGTGAAGTCCAGTTCTGCTGGAGCAGAAGATCCTCATCTGCAAAAATATATGTTGCAGATTGGGATAACCAGATTCGTAAAAACACTCACATCAGTAAAAAATAGTTGTGTGTTCCTCAGTTTGTCAGCAGGTTTCAGTACATTCTAAACAGCATGTGGTTCTTTCTGCACACTGACTATACTCTTAATATAATTTTCCTACTGCTGTGTAGGAAGATAATGTCTGCCCCCAACCTGTTGCGGGTAGGAACACCAGTGAACATCTTTGTGGAGTGTCAAGACTGCACCGAAGATAATGACATCATAGTAGAAATCATCGTAGAAAACTATCCAACGAAAAGTAAAAGGCTGGCATCCACATCGGTGACCCTTACCAGTGCAAAAAAGTTCCAAGACTTTGGAGAAATTGTGGTAATGTAGAAATACTGAAATACATCTCACTGTTACTTGGTGTTGCCAAAATACTATAAATTAGCTATATAGTATATAAGAAGCCTGAATGTATGAGATAAACCTGTCCTGCTCCTCACACACTGCTTGTGTCTCTCAGATCCCTGCTGAAGACTTCAGTCCGGACCCCAACCAGAAGCAGTATGTTTATTTAAAGGCTCGGTTCCCTGATATAGAGCTTGAGAAACTCATCTTACTGTCCTTCCAGTCCGGATACATCTACATCCAGACAGACAAGACCCTCTACACCCCCAACAGCAAAGGTGGGTTCAATACAAATACCCACCTTTGTTAAAACACTTTTGTCCTTATCGTTTTCTTTTTCTTTTTCTTTTTTCAAGCTTCATTCAAACTTTAACACATATATTAATGTCCTTCTGTTAGTTCATTACAGGATGTTTGCAGTGACGCCCAGCATGGAGCCCATAGAGAGGGATAACAAAACCCAAACTGATGCTTCTATTTCCATTGAGATTGTGGTATTGTATTTTATCTTTAATATGCAATAGAATTTCAATATTCATCTTAGTTTAGCGTGTTAGCATGCTATCTTTCACAAATTAGCACTGAGCTAAAAGTAGCAATGAGATTGATGCCAATGTTTTTCAAGTATTTGGCTATAAACAAAAATATCAAAAATGATGTTAACACTAACACTAAACCAAAAAGTATGGACATTTCATAACAGTCCATCCAGTAGATGTTCACCCCAAACCAGGAGGAAAAGTTAGGAGATCCTTCACGGTGATCTGTACAATCCATCCAAAAGTTGTTGAGATATTTCAGACTGGATCAAAGCGGTGGACCAACAGACTGACAGACAGACCTTACTTGATATGAGATACAAATTACCCTTCACTAAGTCCTGCCCCTCGAATGCAGACTGGCCAATCAAAGCGTAGCATTGGCCAGCTCCGCCAAGGGTCCAACAACAACACGGATGTGCTATATAGACTATAGCAATGGTTTCAGACTTTCCTCATTTTCAGGCTGGTTTTGTGGATTTTAAACTAAGTATTATGCCTAGGGCACATTGCGTATCAATGAAATTTGTTATCTGGCGAGGTTGGAAGCAAATATGCGTTTCCTTCAAATTCCAAAAGCAAAATCAGACCCTGAAAAGCAAAGGGGCAGTTAAATAGCTAGCTAGGTAAAGCTTATTGAATGCATACACATGTTACTTTTGCTAGTTAATGATTATAACAGTGAATAAAGACCTATCTTGCTCTGCAGGAACCAATGAAGTGAAGCAGGGAAACTTTGCCGACATTCAACCAGCTGTGTGTCATCGCAGTGTGTGCAGATGAACAGGGATCTCCGAACGCTGTTGGTGGCACATGGGGAAGCCAAACACCGTTCATCTGCACACAATGCAATGACACACAGCTGGTTAAATATCAATGAAGTTTCCCTTTATATTCATTGTCTTCTGTCTCGATCACCAGTGATGTGGAGGTTCACTTTTACACTGTGATCTGTACATTAGGCTTTGGCTTCTATAGTTATCACTTTAACCTGTTGTTGCTGCTGAGTCAGTTTGACGTCCTGGATATACCCTTCAAACACAGACTGTAGACCCCTCTGTCTGCTTCTCTCTGGAATCACTTTTTAAATTTCCGGAAAATGTGATAATATTTCATCAGGGAGTGCAGTTAGTGACAGTGTGGGCTCCATGCTTACTCTGACAGCTTAACAGACCATCACAAAGGGGCAGGGTTAAGCCAAGGGTTAAGTGTCAACTCGTGATACATAGCCATGCCAATATACCGGTTCCGTCACGTTTTTAAAAGTGGATCAGAGTGAAGTAAAACTAACTATGATGTCAGGCAATGGGAGAAGAAATGTCAGTTCATTTACTATCATTGGCTACCCCTCACTGGTTCTGGCACACCACTTGACAACAGCTTAACAATGGTGTTAGCCCCGCTCATGGCATTGATTGGCAAATCGAGTCCCCCAGCCACACTCATTGGTCATTTTTTATTTCAACCAAGAAATAGCTGTTTCCACCAATGCAAAGGTGGTGTACTCGAACAAATGGTCCCCCTCCTCTCATCTGAGTAATGTGATTGACAGTGACAGGCCACTGAGGTCAGTAGGTTCAGCTTAATACACAATGACTAATAACTGATGACCAGTTTATTACAACAAGGGTAAAACTTTTTTCTATTTCAATCATTATTTTGTGA
>JAPZEB010000009.1:9208185-9235225 GCA_029783705.1 Chaetodon striatus | reverse complement strand
AAGTCGCTGGCAGTTCACCCAGTGAATTAAGTTATTTTTTCTCCGACTCCAGCTGCTGCAAGAGGCAGCAAAACATCATTTCGTTTTAGTAACAGTCTTCTAATAAAACTCTCCACAGTATGAACAGTTACAGTACATGAGCGAGTAACAGTCGGCTACTGACCAATTAACGGACTGCAGTGTTCACAATTCCACCTTTTAGTTGCATGTGTGCTAGGTACCCCAACAGAAGGGGTACCAAAAATGGGGACAGTACGGAACGATTCCATTGGTACCATCCACAACTTTTTACAAACAAAACAGCATACCGAACTGAACTGTGCTGTACTACATGGTGGAAAGAGGGCTAAAGATACAGAGTGTGTAATCCATCAAGGTCCTAAACTGGAGGTGGTATAAAGCAGAGTACTTTAGCCCTTTGAAGGACAACAGTGGTAAGAATATAGAATGTAAAACCAAGCAGCAAATGCTGAACTGCCAAAGACTGCAATTCCTCAAATGGCCACTTGAGGCTTGCTCCAAAAGCAATCAATCTCTATCGACCCCCATGTTAAAATAATCAACTTAGCAGCAGAAAAACACATGCACAGCCTGGTGCAAAAACAGTGTTGGTCTCTATAGCTTATTTCCCCCTTCATAACAGCTGTACAGTGGGTGAGCTGCCATGTAACTCACCTGTTTAAATGTTACTAAGGCTGAAAGTTATGTATAATTAAAGGCATGTTCGCTTTAAAAGACAGGCTTTCTGTTCAACGTCACTTCATGCTCTCAGTCAGATCTAACCCTTACTCTCCCACAGCTTCACCATCTCCTCCAAATATATGTCACTTCTGGCTCCAAAAAATCTTCGATGGTGATGGCCACATTGCCAAAGTCAAGGCTTCAAAGTAGGAGTCAACAAACCAATGGGTAACAAACTGGCTATATTTATTATTTGTCGTTATTTATTCAGATTCTGATTCATGTATTGCTAAATCCTGATTGGTGTACAGAGGGTAGTGACATGTCCACCCACTTTAAACCACTCACCACCCAAGAGAGAAAAAAGAATTATATAGAAATCCCTTAAGTAATGAGTTCACATAAAGAATGAGTTAAAATAATGAGTTAAATTTCACAGAAAAGTGTGTGTTCATGTAGGATTCTATCTCTTGTAATAGGAAGGTGATTGAGAAAATATGCTTTGAGGGCCTATGTTTACATTTACCTGACAGGAAGCTCTTATGGAAATGAAAACGTAACTATTGTGTCTCAGAATCAAAGGCATTGGCAATGTGAACATTGTAGGATGTTGTATTAGACTGAGTTAATAATGATAAATCTAAGAGATTGTTGTCACCATGTTTGGAGGACTTGGATTTGGAAGTGACCAAAGAAAGAGATACTGGGAAAATGATTCCGCAGGAGCCATGATAAGCAAAGAAATGGACTGTCTGGTTTGGGAATAAAAGTGTGAAGAATTCCGAAGCACACTAATTGGATAAAAGGATATGAAGAAGTAATAGGTGTAAGTGAGGAGTGTCAG
The DNA here is from genome assembly GCA_029783705.1 of Chaetodon striatus. NCBI lineage: Eukaryota > Metazoa > Chordata > Actinopteri > Chaetodontiformes > Chaetodontidae > Chaetodon > Chaetodon striatus. The sequence continues at coordinate 9,233,700 of JAPZEB010000009.1, read as the reverse complement.
GGCAAGGAGGCCTTTGTAGTTTCCACCAGAGCTTCATTACATGTCCAATGTATATATTAAAGAAGAAAAGTGCACTCAGCAGAGGGTAGATCTCTGCCAGGTGTGTCTGGGGGCACCATATAGGAGGGGAACAGGGACTGCATGGTGAGCTGGGTTTCCAACATGTATATATACCAGTTGTGAAATGAAGGGGAGACAAAAGAGACATGGTTACATAATCAAAGTGTAACCACAGTGGACTGGTTATATGGAGACACACCTTGGACACAATGTCCAGTAAAATCCCTCCTTACCTCCCTTATCCCTCCAAAACAAAGAAAAGTCGATAAAGTGGTCACAATCAGCTCTTGCAGCGGGAATACGGTGCAGCTGCCCCATGGGTATATAGAGAGAACTGGATGCAAAATTGGAGACAGATTCCTATGAAAGTTGCTCAGTGGCTTATGAAGCCAAAAAAGTTTGAATTCCCGGGAGTAAAATTAATGTTTTGCATTCATAGGCCCACAGAGCAAGCACATGCGTGACTATTGCTGGCTGAGCACCTAACTTTCAGTTTAACTTCCAGCTATCTTGAACAGGGATAAATGATTTAATCATATGGCTCTTCTAGACTTTAGAAATTTAATCGGACTGAATGGATTAAATCCTAATAGTGGAAGTTCATTTTATTGGAATTTTCATGCTCAAAAAATGTATCTACTGATATACAGACATACCTTTTACAACACAAGTCTATGGGTAAAAGTCTTTCTGGGCCCAATGACATCACATGATGGACCTGGAAGTTGTAATTCCACAGTTTGGCCACTATGTCAATTTGGCCTCAAAGTCCAGCCCTGCTCCTGGGGGCACAAGCTATGATCCGTGAACTCCAGGGGAAACAGTCAAGATGGGATTTATTTATTCTGTATCGTACCTAACTTCAGTGGATTATAGCATATCGAGTATGCCAATTTTCATTTCCTAGAATCATGAAGGCATGGTCCGCCCTACTCTCGCTACAACTGCCCACTACTCATTGCCTTTGTTTGGGCAAGAGGAGTGAGAGTGGTTAGGGTAAGGGTAAGAATGTCAGGATAACCCAATAATAAGGCAAAGTAGGATGGCACATTCCTGGAAATGTACATCTGCATTGGATGTGGTGTTAATCTGCAGATGTTCTAGTCCAAAATGAGACACAACTCTTTATGAAAGTCAATTTTTTAACCAAGATAAAGGCAAAAATGTTCCTGCAACAGACTAGGTAAGGCTCCTTTTCTGCCTAGCCAATTGCCAGAAATGCCTTTAGCTACATGATCTTGTTGATCACTGACAGCCCCTACCATCATTGAAGAGGCGTGAGGAGTCAGCAGTCAGTGACGGTATGAAACAAAGCAGTCAATTAAATAGGTTACTTAATTATTGTGAATCAGCACAACCACCAGAGCCCCTTAAGCACACAGTTATAAATGCGCACACAAAATATTAGGCCTATGGGTCCAGTAGTGTGAGAGATTAACAGTGGATAGACACACATGCACGCAACTAAACATATGATCCCATTCAGGCTTATGCCTGGCAGAGATAATAATCTGAAGACAGCAGAAAACATAATGAAACATATTGTTGCGTAATTCCACTTTAAGAGTCTGCTCTAAATATTATAGTCACAGTCAGTGTTTTTTTCAGATGCATGGGGTACACATCTCTCTCTGTGCAAAAAAAAAAAAAAAAACACAATTTAACCCTCAGTAGGTCACGTATGTTGCATAACTAGATCCAATGGATAGCTTGAAGGCAAGCAAAGGATCCTTCCACTACACCGAGGTGGAAAGGTCAGATTCAGGTTGAGAAAAACAAAAACAAACCAAACTCTCCTCCATTACTTGAGCCTGATCTGATCACTGAGAATGGCAGCATACTCTGTATTTGTTTTCCTCCTTAAAGCTGCACCTTAACCGTGACAAAACAATGCCTCCCACTCCATAACAGACCCACTAAGACCCTTTGCTCTGGCCTGTAGGATTGTTTTTTTTTATGTGTGCCAAACATGTTCGCATCCACTTGTTGAGAGCCGAGTGAAGAATGACTCATTTGACCGACCGTTTTTTTTTTTTTCTCCCTCTCTCTCTCTCTCTCTCTCTCTCCACCTCTCAGTAAAACCAATGTCTTTGTTCATTGTACTGCTGTAATCACAAACATGTCACTCAGGGTGTAATAATGGGATTATTCATTGCAAACTGACCACAGTATCTCTCACTTCAAATGTCCTGACTGACTGTTGTTGATGAATAGCCGCTTACACCCTCGATTGATATTTGAAATCGGACTCAGAGTAACACCTCAACACAAATGCCTTTCATTATCCTTTCTATTGTCTGCCTGCACTGACAGTTAAGGCCTCAGAGAAAATGCTAGACTTTTTCAGAAAACACTTGTACGTAAAATTAAATGTAGCTTTCATCTTTTATCACCTCTTTTGCAAAATGTAATTGAAATATGTTTCTCCTGCAAAGGGCAAAGATTCCTACGGCTTTCTGCAGAAGGATTACTGCCTGTCTCTACTGTACAATTCACACCTCAATTTCATCATATTATTTTTTAGGAATCATTTAGTGGATCACAGTAGTCTGCCCACATCACTGGCACCGTCTCCAAAATGTGCTCTCCGAGGACTCAGGAGCTTATTATGAGTGGACTCCTTTAGAATAATTGATTGTATTTGACATGACATGGAGGGAGCTCGGCGGATTGATACTCTGCAGCAGAGCCCTGATCAATCCAAATGAGAGACTGGGGGAGCTTTTATTTCTCTGCCAGAGTTTATTAGAAACAACTCGGCTTCTCTGGAGAAACTCTCTTCCTCCAGAAACAGCTTGGACCTATTAGTATCTGGGAATGTAAATTAGCGTGATCCCTCACCTCATCATGCTTCGAAATATTCCCTGTACACTAGTTTGACAGAACATAATGAAACATTGAGTTAAACGCCGGGCCATGTTCCAGAGCGCTTTTGCGGTGGGCGTTAAGGCATGAAGAGTTGTGATTATCTGTGAAGATTAGTTTCTGTCTTAACAAACACAAAGATTTGCTGTGATTTGGTATACTGCACGTTCTGAATGATGAATCAACCTTTGGTGATGACGGGGCGTCCTCTGGATCTGAATATCATGTGGAATGGGTGTGAAATGGATTTCCCTCCTAAGTTAAAGTACACAACCTTAATACAAACTGGAGAGATGTAGTTTTAAAGGTTGATTTTCTGCTTTGTTTTTTATTTGTGTGACTTGGATAATGTTTTAGCTGCATTAAATGGATCTGGTTGCGTGCATTGTTTTTTTTTATTATGTATTACAGAACAGTAATGAGACTGCATTCAGCTGCTTTTCAAGGAAATTTAATGGCACTCAACTAGTTTCTGTTCAGTGAAGTATCACAGTCATATTAGTCTGTATTATTTACTTGCATCCACTATGTCTCTCAAAGCAACAAAGGTAATTCTCCTGCAGGCTGTAGCATGCCTCTCACAGCATATATCATTAAAGGTTACTCCAAGTGTGGGGCGCCTTCATCTTCACACTTATGTAAATAAAGCTTTGGACAAGTGTAGAAATGCAAGAAAGTAAATGTTATGTGGTATGTCCTCAGTCTGAAGCAGTAAACAGCAGATGGTTCGCAGGGCCTCTTTAGCGCTATGGATTTTATTTACCTACCCACCTGAATGACCTGTGTTGAGCTGTGCATCTGATGCGGAGAAAAGAGAAGCAAGACTTAACGGTTTGCTCTTGTTTACTCCAGTTCCACTAGACTGCAAGGCCAGAGGAGTCATTTGCCATGCACGGAGAAATTAGCTTGTTTATCAGCATTTTGATTTCCGTCCCGCCTCGTCGTCCCGCTGACATTTTATGTAGACGTACATGATCCATGACTGATTCCCAATCAAAATGGTGCCTGGGTAACATAGCAAAGTATTTGGCTTGTGCAGTTTCCGTTGTTTTATAATTAAATGCATGATGATTAGCGTTGAGCCCACGAGGACAATAGCTTGTTATGTGCACGCCTTCAAAAAGGTAACCTTGAACATTGTACATCTGTCCTGTCAATTGGACATGCTCCAAAGATGCACAGCACATTACCAGTGAGACACTGCAGCTCAGGTCCATACAGTAGGATATCGGATGTTTCAAGGTGATTTGCTGTGGTACATGTGGGCTTTTTTTTTTTCTAACCATACATGGTGATGCTGCTCCCTCAGACCACCTACTGTACTTTGGAGTTAAATAGTAGACAGCGCTTGGAGTCCTTGAAAGGTTAAAAAAATCTTTAGCCATTCATTACTGTAAAGGAGGAAGTGTGGAAAGTGATGGAATATAATGAAAACGAATACTCTTTCTAGTCACTGTGCTATCAGTAGATATGTTTAATATCCCATTACAGGCCCAGAAGTAACCACAGTTCTATGCTGTCAAGAGACAAACATAATCCAGAGGGAAATTACCCATCAGGAAGGCAATACTGTTACTGAGATGCAATTACCAGGCCACTTGTGAGACTTTCAGCCCAGTATCCATGGGTGCATGTGCATGTGTGTGTGTGAGGGTGGTCGATATGTGCATAACAGCTCTTATGTTTTGCAGAGTAAATTGGATTCTTTGCTGGAGAACAGTTAATTTAGAATATGTCCAAGATGCAAATGATTGATGTGACTATATCGTTACAACTGTAGGTTTGTGGTGCAGGGCAGCCTAATGGAAAAAATATTGCAGTGAGAAGGAAATAGCTTTTATCCGAGAATTATGGAGAATTTCTCTGCACTAACTCTGTGAGTCTCCAGATGGAATAATTTGGATTTTTCTGGTTGGCTGTTTATACATTAATTTCCAAGCAAACATTACTTAATTTGGGTAGTAGGAAAAAAAACTGTGTGCATGCTTGGATTTAGTTGCACTTTATATTATATTGTGGAGCTCCTGTGCTCGTATTTGTTAGTAGTGAAATAAACGGCGTGTCTCACAGCGGATTTAATGTACCAATTTAGCACTGAATCACATAGCCTACAAACAAAGAAAACAGCTCGGATTGGAATGAACATCAGTGTAAACATTTGATAAGGATTTGCCTGAGGCGAATGCTATGCTTTATTATTGATACAAAAATAGAAAGTGTAGAAACAAGACTTGCTTCTATGATATACTCGGCACTGTCTTATCCCTACAAAACCACGTTGAACGCAATATTTGTGGATGTGGCAAATGGCCTCCCATTGTTCCTGAGATAAATTTCTCAAGTAGGGGACATTTCTATTGTACTAAAAATTATCACCTTGAATCTCATAATTAATCACTGCTGCCTTCAATGAACAGCCCCTAACCTTAAACGTAGCACAGAGAGGAGAAGAAAAGCCTGCACCCATTGCAGAGGAAGCGCATGTGCATAAGAAATAAAACTGCCTGCACAGAGTGTGAGCCTTGCATGCATAATAAATGTATGACAAAACAATACCCCAGGCACCCCAGTATTAATGATATGCAGCGAACTCATTATTAAAGTTCCAAAACAGCTCCTGGAGTAACACAGATGGAGTCAATTAAGCAATGAGCATACTTGCTTGCCTTCCGTTTCATCTTCTTTCTTTTATCTCTTGCATATTACTCCATGGATGTAATTAGCTGTATGTTTCTCCTCACAACATAATGTCCAGTGATAATAACAGTTATTTTCACTTGTAATTTCAAGTAATGTACTGCTTAATAAATGTACCAAATTTGCTTGCGCTGTGTCCTTGGGTATTTCATTTGCACCGCGAGAGGTGTTGAGGATAATACTGTGCTAAGCCGCTTTTTTTCTTTCTCTCTCTTTTTCCTTGTTTGTGTTTCCAGAGACCTGATGCCTTCAACGCTGGAAGGGCAGATCACCATGGAGAAGACACCCAGCTACTTTGTGACTAACCATGCCCCAAAGCGCATCCACTCCATGGCCAGAGACATCAAGCTTATTATAGTGGTGCGTAATCCTGTCACTAGAGCAATTTCAGACTACACACAGACTTTGTCCAAGAAACCTGAGATCCCCACCTTTGAGGTTCTTGCTTTTAAGAACCGGACGCTGGGTCTTATAGACGCCTCATGGAGTGCGTTGCGTATAGGAATATATGCGCTCCACTTGGAGAGCTGGATGCAGTATTTCCCTCTCTCCCAAATGCACTTTGTCAGCGGGGAAAGGCTCATCGTGGATCCCGCGGGAGAGATGGCCAAAGTGCAGGACTTCTTGGGACTCAAACGGATCGTCACAGACAAACACTTTTACTTCAATAAAACGAAAGGATTTCCGTGTCTGAAGAAGCCGGAGGACAGCAGCACTCCCAGATGCCTCGGCAAGTCTAAAGGGAGAACTCACCCTAAAATTGATCCGGACGTGATTCGGCGGCTGCACAAGTTCTACAAACCCTTTAACATGATGTTCTACCAAATGACCGGGCAGAACTTTGAATGGGAGCTGGAGGAGGACAGTGAATCTCGTAGCTCTCAGGACTAGTAGACTGCGGCATGGCACGGCGCAGCCACACAACCAGCCTTCTTCAATAAAACTACTATTGTCTCGCTTCGTCTTCAGAGAGAGTGCTTGAGCACGCCAATCAATCATGGCTGTCTTTGCAGTGTCTGTATCCATTAGCAAGAGTTTACTGACATGCTTTTTCTCTCCCTTCAATACTAATGTTGTTGATGATGGCAAATCATTATTGTATATACTAAACATAAAATATATTTATATTTGTGAAAAGGAGATGATTTATTCCTTTTGTTTTTAAAGCATAGAGCTGATATAAAAATCATGTTGACTATGGCAATGCATGCGATAAGTTAAGTGTCCTTACCTCATGAGCCCTAAGGGTAAACTCTGCCTGTTTCTTCTCCCTTTACTTTCCTGCAGTTTGTTGCCCTCACACCCACTCACCAGCATTCAGTACAAAAAGATATTCTATTTCAATGGCTAAGGCCATGAAGTGCTCTGTATTATGTCTTTCCCACACTGTCCTGCTGCTTTAGAAGAGAGAGAAAAGAGAAAAATGATAGACATATAATACAATAATCCTCTGACATGTGCTCATCTTTTCAGTTGTCCATATTCTGAGTGGAGACAATCCTGTTTTTGTCCGTCTAAGTTTACCAAAGTGTTAATTTACTCAGTGTCAGTGTTCTAGTTGCTCTGCACTCATTAATTGCACACATATTCAATAAGAGAGCTGATGTACAGTGGCCATCATTCAATAATTGGATTGTTTCACTGCATAGTTGAGCATTAGCATACTGATGACCATGCACTCAGATGTGGCGCAGTATCAGTGATTTTGGCATAATTTGACAAATGAATCCATGTACTACAAATATCAAGGGTTAGCTGTGGATCAAACAACTCTGCATCTTGACAAAAACAATTTCCTGTCGCCCATAAAAAAAAAATAAAAAAAACCCCAAAACATCAGTTAACTCTCGCAGTCCTCGACTGTTTGCCTCGTGACCCTCCTCTTGTCGCAGTAATACATGTCAATGAGGGTGAAGAACAACAGCGGAGGACCGAGCAGAAGTTTGTTAACAAACATCTGCTGCGGCGCGGTCTTCTGTCGTTAGAGATTAATGGCGTGTTAAATAAACCGCTGCCGCTGGAACAATGTCAATGTCAGAGAGAATTTGCTGTCAAGGAAAAGCTACATACATGCCCAGGTAAATTACCAAGCCATTATTGTATGTATTTAACCTGAATGAGATCATGTGTGGCAGGGAAATGTGCTGTAATCAGAGGTTTACTTGTGATCAGCAAGACTAACCGGGCTTGTGTCGAGAATTACAGGGTTTTGCTGTGAAATGCTCCTTTACTCATGCAATGAAATAACGACCTGACCCATCATCTTTATTCTTTTTTTTATTTTTGCATAACTCGCTGTGCGTCTGTCTGTTGTCTCTGGACTTTTCATCAATTGAGACAATCAATACAGCCAATGAGTCAATAAATACAGTCTGCTACACATCACTGGTTGCTACAGCTATGATGCATTGCTCTGTTAATCCTCCCTGTTCTCTGGCCATGGATGGCTGGATTGGTTCACTCTCCGCAGACCTCTCTGTCACCCTGGGGAGGCCGGCACCAGCAGCTACTTACACAGAGCAATTGATTCAATCAAAGTAAGCACTATACTGCCCTTTGTAGCGCCAAGCCTGAACACTTACCTCTGAGTCTCGCCATCCCAGAGTCACAACTTCCACTTTGAGGCTTTTCTGTGCAGCCATCCCTTGGTGTTTTCTTGACAATCCCTCTGTCTCTCTGCACTTTTACCTCCTCTCTTTTCTGTCTTCATGCGCACACCATCCTCTGAGCCGATATGGCACGGTGGGAAGACATTTCACAAAAGGCGCAGCACTCTGTATAAAGATAACTGCAAGACAAGCTAATCATACATTTAAGAAAAGGCCTTTATCATTATTTATTTATTCACGTTTTCGTCCCCCCCAAGCTTTAGAACATGTATAATCCACCTTCCAAACCAGACAGTCCCTCCTACTCAGTGTTGAGACTCTCAAAGAAATCCACAGAAGGCACCCTACAGTGTTATTAGGACAGATGAGGACTCCATTTTCCCATCTATGAATATGCACTCCTGCTGTCATTTGCATTTCCAGGATCACACGCATGAGGGAATTCCTCTCCGAAGTTAAAACTTGGATCCAACCTCTCATTAACTGAAAACACACACACACGCACACACTCACACACACACATACACGCACCCTTTTTCTTTTGTACCTCTTGCTTGTTTTAGGTACAGGCGGAGTACTGTGATACATCCTGTGAGAGTTGCGACGCATGAAAGGCATGCTAAGCTGTCCTTCATGTGTTCCTCCCGTTGGGGGTCACGCCGCGCTATTTGGTTCATCAGCGTCAAGTAAAGAAGGCTGTGATGATAGACGAGCATCGCCTGCTCATCAAACTGTCACTGCTCGAGTGCCATCATTTCAAATTGGAGTACAAATACATATTTGTCAGTCATTACTGACAATTTGGCAAAGAGCTGAAACAGTGATTCATGGTGTGAAACAGCTACCTGGATGTACCTTGAAATGATTTGCGGTTGCAGCTTTGTGTGTTTATCTGGGGTTGAAAGGCTGTAATCTGTGTATGAGAGGTGCTTTAAAGTGTTCACTTTCCTGTTATATGATCTATAATTATATAGCACCGTAGGGCGTAATGAAGGGGTGCAGCAAAACTAAGCTGTTAGAAGCACACCAGTGTGAATAGTTTGGCCGTAAAAAAGTGTATGTTTGTAGAAGTAGTAGAGGTAGAAGTCTTCATTACTACCAACTAATTGGTTTTTCACTTCATTTGAGTGAATGATTACCAGCTGTGTAGAAAGGCACATTGGTGTCGACTTCAACAACTAACTTTCCACTAAACCACTCTGAATTAGCCTCTAATGTCCTTCGTTTAATGCCTACTGGCTTCCAAAATCCTAAAAGACAGATTCATGTTGTGCAGTTTTAGTAGAGCTTTGATATTCAGTTTAAAAAAATAAAAATAAACAATGCGTATTTGTTCATCGTTAACATACAGTCAGGGTTTTCTCCAACAGCTGTGAATCATTGCACAACAAATATCCACAAAATGAAATAAGCCGAAAATGAGATGCAACTGTACACTCTCCCACAGCGCTCGTCTTTCTCATCCGTAATGAAATCATTCATTTATCCATACTGCAATTGTATCTGCATGGAAATGTTCCCAAGGTGGCTTAGTCACTCATTGAATTTAGCTGCTACCCATGCAGCAGAATCTTATTGATCACCAAATTAAGGATTAAGCACAATTGCTGCCTCGCTCTGTGCAGTCATATTTTTTTGTCTTCAGGTGTTTGGGGAGGGTGAAGGAGGGGAGTAAAAAAATGAGGACAATGCATCCACTGGTTGCCAAAGACAAACTGTGCATTGGGGGCTGATCATATTAAGATTCACAACACAAACATAAACATCTTTCTCCCGTTTCTTCAGCAAAATCCCCATTTACCTACTGCTAAATTTTATATAACAAAGTGAGTAAAATGTATCTGTACAGCACTTTTTACAAACAAGGGCATTACAGCATTCAAGAAAGAAAGAAATCACAGAAGATGATATGACTAACCAAGCTATGTATTTAAAGGTACAAAACTAAGAGCACAGTACACCATGAAAAAACACACAACCAGAGTAAATTATATATAAATATATAAAGCAAGACCTAGTTCAAATAGGTTAACCAATCAACAGTCTAAACAGGTATATCTTTAGATGGCTTTAAAAGAAACCACAAGTCAGCAGATCACCAGGGTGCAGGCAGAGCATTCCATAATTTAGGTGCTATGGCATCATAAGCTGAATCACAACTGGTTTTGAAGATCTAAGATCATCTGAGTGTCTGGTTTTGAGGATTGGAGATGAAACTTCTCCTGGCAAGAATTCCTTCAGTGTTCATTGTTTAAAGGGTTTTTACCATGAGCCGAATAATCTACAGACATCTTTTCCTCTCCAAAACAAACACACCAGGTGAAACCAGTAAAGACACTGATTAAAGCACTGTTCAGCACATCATCGACGGCCTGCTTGCCAAGCACCTGCAAATGTGCTCACCTATTTTCTCTGATAATTTAAGACTCAGACGTCCGGGAGGTTTTTACCAGGAGCCAAATTATATGCAGAGGTCTACTGTTCTCCAAAACAAATGCACCTGGTGATTTAAACTAGTGTGCTAATGTGTGCTTACCTTATTTCTGATCCTGACTTTCAGGAGGCTGAATTATCCGCAGAAGTCTCTTCCTCTGCAAAACAAATGGACCCAGTGATTTAAAGAGATAAAAACACCTAATAAAGCAGTTTCACATTACAAACACATTCAGTGTTTCTCCAAAACTGTTTGGGATGTCAGAGACAGACCACTAGCTTAGCACCTGCTGATATTTTAAGATCCAAACATTCAGGAGGTTTTTACAAGGAGCCAAATTATATGCAGGGGTCTTTTCTTCTCCAAAACGAATGCACCCAATGATTTAAACCAGTAAAAACACTGAATAAAGCGGCTACAAGTTTTAAAGCATCAGTGTTTTTCTGATGCTCTTTACGCTGAGGGGCTGCAAACTATGGTAGTTAATGCAAAAACACAATAAATACGAATGGAACTGGCTAGAGTCAGTGTTTGGTTTGTCCATTCTGGGCTACTGTAGAAATATGGTGGTGCACCATGGCAATTTTCAAGGACAAGGACCCGCTCCCTGTGCAGATATAAATGCCCCATTCTATGGTGCCGAAAACATGATTCTTATTTTCAGGTGATTATACACCAAAGACAACATACCTATTATATAATCCCCCAAAACCTAAACACTGGACCTTTGAGAAAAACAAGATTTAGTCAGCTACAAAACATGGGTGTTAAAGAAATAATGAAATATAACCTGTAAAAGATGGAGGTTTGAGTGGGCAGCAGAGGAAAGAGACTCATTGCATGATCAGACAACCTTTTCTGGAGCAGTAATTGGAACCTTCATCAAATCAATGCTGAGCTGTAAAAAGTTTTCTTCAGTCCAGTCCCTAATAGCATCTGGAAGCCTTGATAGCCTAAAAAGCTCACTAGGTTTGTGGAGTTGGATGTCATCTGCATATAAATGATGTGCAATATAAAATCTGTTCATTATCTGTCTCAAGGGCTGCAAATATAAAGAGAATAACAGAGGCCCCAGAACCAAGCCCTGCGGGACACCACAAGACAGTAAAAAGGAATCAGACAAAAAGTCTCCAGCAGAGAAAAAGATACTCCTGTCAGTGAGATAAGATGAAAACCAGTCTAATGCTTTGCCTGATATGCCAACCCAATCACGTAACCTCTTAAATTTTCCATGAAGCTTAAATCAGTTTAAGTGTCGCCCTGCTTTGTGGAGAAGAAATGACATTTTTATCCCATTTCAGCACTGAAACTAGGACTGAAGTTACTGCAATAATCACTTCGAAGTCCAAAACAACAGAACTGAAACTATTTTTAAAAAATGCCTTCAATCACACATGGTTCCTATATCCTCAGATCAACATCCCTGCCATTTCCACAGACCAGAGTCAGTACCAGAAGTAATCATTTCATCTGCTGCTGCTTCCTGAATCAGGACCATCCTCTTCAACCACCTCAGGAGAGGAACAGCATCCTCTCATAAATCTTGACTCAAAACCTATTCTCTCCTCTGTGCTGTTGGGGTGATTTCGCTTCCCCACTCTCCTGCCTCGACTCACAAAAAGGCCTGTGTAAGGTCTTTGCAGCAACTAAAATTTGAGTCATCTTGTGTGTTTTAGCCTTTGCCAGAATATTCTAACTGATATAGCTCTCTGATCAGAATCATAATAACTGCACATGTTAATGATGTTAGAAATAAAGAGACGGTGTTCAAAATTACTAAAATATCAATTTGATTGTGAGTGATTTTACAGAAAAACAGGCTGCAGAAAAGTCCAGCACACTAAGTGTTTACTTCTAAACTATTTTTACTCATCTTGCGTTGTGTACCACCCCTTCAGTTTTCTGTGGTTTGTTAATTAATGAGATGCTGTGTGCTCAGTGCAGGTATTGTGGGATGTTTACAAGGGTCCGCTTGAGCTTCAGCAAAGACGGTTTAAGAAAAAAAAAAAAAAAAATGTCATGCAGCGTCACACTTATCATCTAATCACCAATTAAACAGTAATCACTGAAAGATAAACCTGTTGATAATGAAGACCAATAAATTAGGCATACATAATTAATGTATGTTTAATGAAATCGGCAGAAAATTGCATTGGCTCCTCAAACTGTGCTATGATAATGTGCCGTAATCCAGTTGCAACTGAATAATATTAACCCAGTATAGTCCCATCCCTCCTCCTTTATTAATACTCACAGTAACAACAACAACAACTCTCTCACATGCATACGCACACTCAGAGGAGCTGATTCTGCTGCTTTGAGTTCACTTTTTAAGACAATTCTCATGCATGACTGGTTAAAGCTGGCATGTTCAGTCCTATTTTGGATTTGTTTCATCACAATATCATCATGAATTCAGTGGTAGTGAAGGAAATATAAAAGATAAAGGATATCTTTGCAATACTCAACCACTGTTTCCAGTGTCAAATTTCCCATTGCTTTTAGTTGGTAAATCAATAGAATCATAACCCAGCACAAACTTCTGAGTGTTTATAAGATTTTTAGTTACCTGCAGCATAATTTCAATGTATAATACTACTTATTAAAACTGTCTACATGACCAGAGGGGAAACTGTGTATACTGATATAATTCATAGTTAGAAGCAAAATCAGGATTTTGCATTTTCCTTGAATGGCCTCCCCTGACTATACAATGTTTAACAACTGAAAACTAGATGATCACTCCTTTATGTGTTTTGCTCACTAAATAGTGTCATAAACCCTCAGTATAGTGATACTTATGAGAAAGAATACAGTAAAAAAGGAAGAACAAATAAGATGGAGTGTGCAGTGTAGAGACAGAAACATTGGGTCTCATTTATGAAATGTTAGTAAGTATGTATGTTAGCACATTAAAAACCTTGTTGGTAAAAACCTACTCTAGATACATTAGCCCAGTCTCACTCTGAAGTTGTTAAAATCCGGCCCTTGGGCAGTGAGTTGCAGCATCAGAAACCAACAAAAAAAGGCATCCTGTAACGTTGGCGTAATACGCAGGCAGATGCTGTTAGAGTTTAATGGCTCCCGCAGGCATCAGGGGGAAATGCGGCGGGACAAGGATGAAAGTTTAGGCAGCGAAAGTCCAACTGTGGTGGGTTGTTCCAACAAACACCAACTTTCACCCAAGGCAGTGGTGGTCACGTCCCATATGATTCTAAAGCCAAATCCTGTTAGTTTTTTCCTAAACCTAACCACGTGTGTTTGTTGTTGAAAGAAAAAAGACGTCAGTTGTACCTATGTGGTGCGTTTTTTTTTGAAAGAGACAGTATGTAAACGTTAAATTTTCTATGAAAATAAAAGTGTATCTCGAAAGAAGAGAACTTGACATGGTGTCCCAGAATATCAACAACCCATGCACCCAAGGTACCTTGCATGGCGTATGCGGACGTGGAAAGTCCATGACCAAAACATCAATATGTGACGAGGTCGGAGTGAGAATGTGTTGGACTCAGAAAACTTAAATTTGATCATAGGCACATGTCTATTTCCATGAATGCCAATCAATTGTAATTTCACAGCACGCTCCCGTTTGTCAGCAAGACGCATACATTCCATGAACAGCCAGTGACCACCATATATCGAGGTGATAGTTACTATGGATAGGTGCATCCTATAGAGCTGTGAGCATGGTGCAAACAAAGAAAGAGAATGACAGAAAAAGAAAAAACTTGTCTGACGCTGGGACTGAAGCTATTTCAGGTGAAGTGGGGTTGAGAAAAACATTTTATTTTCTTCAGATATTAGTAATGTGACAGAGACAGGTAAATCAAAGGCTTGGAAGGAGGTAACAGATGCGGTTAACTTCATGTCATCTGTTGTAAGAACCATCCAAAAAGTACAACGAAAATGGTTTGACATGAAACTTGATGTAAAAAAAAAAATGCACAAGTACACACAAAACAAGCACAGCAACCACCTCTGTCAGTTTGCCCTAAGCCTCAGCATTGTTTGTCTCTGTTGTGAAATTAACCACTATTAAAACATCTTAATACAGGTGTCTAAGGTAGGCAATAACCCACCATTAAGTTAACACTAAATAAGATGGCGTAAAACCACACCGTCTCACGACAACTCTCTGCCAGACTCAGGTTCACCAACTGTCCGGTGTGAGCGGAGACAGAACAAAAATGATATGCAGTTTGGGGCTGCAGTTGAGTATAGAGGGTTGGTTTGTTATTTTATTTATTCAGAGAACAGCCTTTTCCACTTTTGTATTAGGTCAATTTAAATAACTCATTCATGTTTAAGAACCCTAATCTGAAACTAAAACTGCTAAAGTCCAACTAATAGAACTAAATGTGTTACGCACAATACGAAATAAAATTATAATTCCTTACAATGACAAGCAACATTTATGTGCAATATCTTTTTTACACAACCTCTATAAGCAGTCACAAGCAGGTGTAGATCTTGTTGGTACCTATGAAAAGATTGGAGCTACTAAGGTGATGATGAATGCAGAAATACACATACATTTCCTCCTGGGAGCGGTTTACACACATATTAGTTCTGCTCAAGTTTCATGAATTAGAACCAACATGTGTAACTATATTGTGTGATTCCCATTATTTTATCCATCCATTAAGATTCATTCTTGTTTTTGTACTGAAATGAAATGTCCAATGTCCCCCTGTGAGGAGGAGAAAGCTCAGTTTCTTTTCCTCTTGTGACTTGGACACACAATCAACAGGCAACTAGACTGTGAAACTGCCAAAAGACATGTTACATTTAACCTCCCCTCCCCACTCTCTGTAGGGAGAAATGAAACATTTCTACCTCTCTAGCCTCTAGGTACCTTAATCTGGTCCTCCAGGGGCCAGTGTCCTGCAAATGTCTGATCCTCCTTGACGGTTAACAAGCCACACCTGGTCTGTATCTACTGTACTTGGCACCAAGTGGGACACATTAACTATCAAGGAGGATCAGAAGGAGGATCAAAAACCTGGAGGACACCAGCCCTCAAGGAGCAGAATTGAGTGTTTTGGCTGCAGGCCAAAGCAGGGGCTTGTCGTGAAGCCCAGCACTCCACTGACAGAAATGCTCTTCTAAGGTGGTCCTCTGTCACCTTGAATTGAAGGCCTTCATATTGCAGAGTAGAAAGCGGTGGTGTCTAGTTTTTCAAGGTCTTGAGAAAATACACTGCAGGAACAGAAACTCTGGTGAACTTGAAGGCTTGGCATTGGACAGCCCTGCAGAGTTTGCAGCCTCAGTTTATTTCATGTCCTCTGTGAACCTCAGAGCAGTTTTCACACAGGATTAGATCCCCAAATGACATCTAAGAAATATTACTCATGGAAGACATTTGAATGGGTGTAAAATTGTTGTAATTTCTAGGGCTGGAGTCAACTGAAGAAAAATCATGGTCCACTGAAATTCCACCCTACTCTGCAAGCGATTGATTGGTCGAATGGGGAAAAAGAATGTGCATGTTTTTCTAGATTAACTAAATTGTGTGGTAGAGTGCACTCTGCTTGGTTGGACTGTGTATCCACCAAAGCATGTCTTCCAAAAGCCTGCGTATTTTTTGAATTCTTTGCAATGGGCGCACCCATATTTACACTATGCCTCCAATGCCAGCAGCGGCACAAGGCTTGGAGAGTGTATTCTGCATGTTTGGTGGGGTTTTTTTCTGGTTGCCAAGAGTTGAAAAATGCTCAACCTTGGGTGAAATGCTGTGCTCAACACTGCCATTTCCTATCCAGCGGTCCAATCACAATGGAGGAGGGGTGGCACAAGTACTACCTGCTGAACAACAACAACAATGGAGGAGAAATTCATACTCTACCTTTGTGCTTCAGCCATCCCTTCATCCAGAGCAAGGACCAAAGCAAATTCTTTGTCTTGTCCCACCATATAAAATTCCATTGACATCATAGCAACCACACGCAACCAAAGGGCCTCAGCCAAAAAAAGCCGCACCAGTGCTCTCTGCTTGGTGTTTTCAGAAGAGTGCCTGGTGGTTTCAGCTCGTAAAAAACCTCTGGTGGACATAAGAAAGTAACAAGTGACCAATTAGAATTTCGTCACACAAGAGGATATTGACCAACCAACCAGCCAGAAGGTGTCGGCCCTCGTAATTTCTGCAAAATATTACACAAGTGAGAGTAGAATTATTGAGGACATTGCACAAGTGAGCTTTTTTTTAAAAATAATTTTCTACTCATTTATTTAATTCTGATAATGGCAAGCCCTCAGCAGGCAGAATGAGTCAGCCGGAGGCAACTTTGTCATAGCTGGATTCAGTTGGAGTCTTATCCAGAAGCCAAGCCTCAGTGTTAATGAACATACTCTGAAGTCTCTGCTCAGAGTTGGCTGAAGGACAGTCATGTTTTTATGAGCTGTGGTGTTAAAAAATCCAAGCCAGAGGACAAACAAGCAAACATCAGTGTCATAAAATAGTAAATTTTGAAGCTACTGTGCTTGTGTTAAAAAGAAAGAGCCCAATTACAGCGTTAACAGTGTGATGTATGTGTTTATTCACAAAGTGAGTATGATCACTGGTATCAATGCTGAACAGTTGTAGCTTTGTTTGGGTGATTATTGAAATCACTGATGGTAAAACTTCAGAGTCTGGGAAGAAAAAAAAAAAATTGGGACATTTTCTTCTAAGAAATTAGAAGCAGACATTTGCTGAATACTGAAAAAATGGGAAACATTTGCATAACTGGAGTCATTTGGAACAAAACAAATCCTCAAATGAACCAGATGTAATATTAGTGTTGTGTGTCAGACAAAGATTTCAGCTTTAATGGCACAAAACAACAGTAGAAACTATATTTCTCCAGGATAGAAGAATACAAAAAGTTTTAATTATCTTTGAGTCACTGAAGATTTAGAGAAAATTTAACACTTAAAGATGCGGAAGTTAGGAGGCCAAGTGCTAATGACAATATATGACTAATGCAGCTAAGACAGCTGTTAATGCTATTTAAGGGGCCAGGTCAGACTTAACGTCAGAGGAGCTTTTAAGTAATTGTTTTTGTGTTTTTTTGTACATTAGGGCTAAAGCAAAGTAATAAAAGAAGCCGTTTCAATCTAAAAACAAACTGCAATTCAGTACTTGAGTCAATATTAACATAACAAACATCATAGATATTTTCTGAAGATATGACCTAGTTTTGAAAAAGACAGATCAGTTTAAATAAATGGAGAAAAAAAAAACCTAAACCAAATGAAAAACGATGAAAAACAGTGTCGGAAATGCACACGACCTCTGTCTGACCTTTTTTTCCCCTGTTTTCCACCTTTATAAACATAACCTCGTTATAAACCTTTTGTCAAAATGGAGTACCCTTTTGACATATCAGCGTTTCCTTCTTTTAAAAGTCCTTATTATGATCACTCACTGCTATTTACTCCTCTCTGTCTGCTCCCCACCTCACAGCAGATCGGCTGCTGCTCTGCCTCAGTCTCTGCACAGTGTTATATCATTTACATAAACGCACACACTAGGATGAGATGCAGCATATCTAGACTACAGCGTAAACCTCTGCTTGCATACATCAAAACTACACTACAAGTGTTACAAAAAGATGTAAAACACCAGCTATGGCCATAAAGGGTAATAATAAGTAAAAAAAAAAATCAATATAGTCTAATAAAAATCTTGAAACAGTGCTAAATTTATTTAATTGATGACTTTGGTTGGTTTAGTGCAACTGTTTTATGTTCCACTCGCATTGGTGTTTGATGCATTTGATGTACTGATTATCTTTTGCACTACCAGAGCTGCCCACAGAAATAGCTGGGCCCCAGGAGCGGTCTAGTGATAAAGCCCTTCCAGCCTGTTCGCATCCCAGCTCGCCAAATACTGCGGCTTTGTCAGTGGATGTCAGCATCACATCAATGCACTGAGAAAGTCTTCACAACAGTATGATACACACCAGGCTATGGCTATATCTGACGCCACAGGTAACTACTGTGGTATGAAGAGTAAGAAAATCCGTATAGGACAGTTGGGACACAAACACTGGACTTTCACCCAGGAATCTACTGTTTGTTTCCTGTGTGAAACCAAAAGTCAATGGATTTATTTAAATAAATCTATTTAAATAGTCTGTGTAGCATGCTACACTAAAGACGTATGTCACATGACAAGACAGAACATTAGTAAGAACCATATTTATTTTCAGCGAAGTCATGATGTTTCTTTCTAAACCTAACCATGTGCTTTTGTTGCCTAAACCTAAAGAAATAAATGTAAAATTAGCTGTTTTACCTACATTGTAAGTTTATTTTGAAAAATGCTGTATACATGTAACAAACAGAAACTTAATGTTACCTATGAAAACGAAAATATATTTTAAAAAGGCACGATGTGTGTAGCAAGCATTATTTGAGTCACCATTTCTGAACATAGGAGGCTACCTAGCACTTCATATTTTGACATTTAGGTCCACTGGCAAAGCAGCAGTATATGATGAGTTGAGATGAGAAGAGCCTTCCCCAAATCTCCTCTTATCAACGCATGCATGTGCTCTCTCTCTCCTAGTTTAGATCAGTACATTTTTTACATCATGAGGCCGTCTGGTTGCAGACGCTTTGTTTTTGTTTGCTACAGTTGCATATAAAAAATGGCTCATGTCAGTTTAAGGAGAGGGGGTGATTATTATCTTAAGAAATGCTAAGCAGCAGAAATTTTAAACTAGTAATAGGGAATATTTTGGTTATAGGGCTGCTGTGGAACTCCGCCCACTTAGGGCAACAAAAACCTTTATCTTAGGTGTGTTGGTACAATGGACAACCAAGGAAGGACAGCAGAGGAAATACTCGCACACCAAGCAACTGGGCTGGACAGCCACAAAAAGGTTCACAGGCTGAGAGTAATCAAAAAAAAAAAATTGTAAAAATCAATTTATTTAGGACATCCGTGCACAAAAAGAGGTGCTCAAAGTGCAGTCCTTGACTATTATCAGTGATGATAGTCAAGGACTGAAACATTTGCTGCTGTTTTCATTCACTTTTTTATTATTTTTTGCACTTTGAGCACCTTTCTTATTCTGAACAGATGTCCAAAATAAACTGACTTTTTGCTGCACTGTCCTCAGCCTGTGAACCTTTCCTGTGGCTGTCAAGCCCAGTTGCATTGGTGTGTGGGTATTTCCTCCACTGTCCTTTCTTGCATATTTTGGTTTAAAAATAAAACTTTGTTATCTTTGCTAATGAATAAACGTGATTTTTGCTGGCCTCCGTGGGCCCCCTAGCAACTGGGACCCTCCTTTCCCCCCTTGTGGGTGGCCCAAGTGGTAGTCTAATAATAAAAACACAAGTGAACAATGAACCACGGCCATAGCCAAGAGTTTAGAATCATTAAGGACAATAGTCAAAGTCCGTCCAACCTTATGGACACCAAAAAGAACAACACTATCTTGACTCACTAAGCACTACTAAGTTATAAAATCATTTCCAAGTAAGTTAATTCATGAAAAAATTTGCCATCATGAAGGCTGAAATGCTGTTTCAGGCCGTCACCATGCTAGCGGGCAGAATACTGAATCCTTCATTTTATTTTAATTCATGAGCCTAATAGTATTCAAATTGAATGTAAACTTCCCACGGTTGCAAAAAAAGAAAACACAAATTCCAAATTAGGCTGATGACAGAAAAAGGGAGGTAACCAGCTGTCTCTCTTGCAAACATTTATGTTTATGATCTTGTGAAAACTGTAAAGCTCTCTCCAGCTACAGGCCGGTACTAATGTGAAATTTCAGTTCCTTTGCAGATTCAGTTTGACTGGTTAACTTTGAAGTGCTGCTCAAATGAAGAATTGAAAGATGAATCAACCCATCCCTGGAGTCTTCTCTAAGTACTGTCTGACTCCCTGCCAATTAATAACCCAGCACAATTTTCTGCAGAGACATATTTCATGTGTATGAATCACTCCTGAAATTACTGTGGGGACCTGCTGATAGTTTAGCTCCTCAAGACTGCAAAAACAGGCCGCAGCAAGAAAAACCTGGAGTCTCATCAGCAAGACGAGAACTTTTACATTTTTTTCATGTTTATTAAATTCAAACCCCAAAACCAGATTTTTTTTTATATATTGGGGTCAGTTAAACATGACATTTCTTATTAATCATATTAAATGATTTCAAGTTTTAACGGGTACGAAGGACGTTTTTTTCCAGCTCTAGCAGCTATTTCATTGGCTGCGACCTCCAACAGTCAGGATCGCTCAGCGCAGGCCATCTGGTCAAGGGCTTCACCAACAGATGCATTATTTTTCAAGTCAATACCTCCACATCCCAGAAAGTCCTGCTTTGAAAGAAGACTAATTTCGTTATCAATCCATGCAGGTAATGATCTCATTAATTCACTGTTGATTCATTTTCAGCTGAGTGGATATTAACCTTTTGCCAGTAATCATTAATTTTCTGTGGGAGAGGTGTGGTATGTTGTGATTGGAGCTACATAAACAAAACAATTAATAGGCTCCCGACGTTAGAGGTCCTTCATGATGTCCAGCTGACTTCTTACACTCAAATGATCGATTTATTGACCCCCTCCCTCCCGCCAACCACCAACAGAACTGCTCTAATCTCTCACCTCACACCGAGTATGTTTTGCCCCAGAAGTGACAAGGGGGATTATTTGTGTTGTTTTGTGTAGCCATGCATGTATTTAGAGGACAATTATCATGCTCTGAATACTCACAACTTTGCGGCAGGCAATCAGGGATTACCGCACAGCACCTGGTCACTGCTTCCCAGTTTCCCTCAGACTAAATGCACTGACACTAATAGCACTATTATTGATCATTTAAAAGTTTAAAAGTTTTAATTAACTGATTCATTGTTCTAAAAACCGTCCCTAATGTGTATATGATCTGCATACAATGTGTGGACATGGTTTGACAGACCAATCTTGTGCCTCTGGCCACATCTGCTTTAGTAGTGGTTTATTTTCTCACATTAATAGCTTGTTTTTCTATCTGAATTATTTTAAGAACTAATCCTCCAAACACTTATTTACCTCAGCCTTGTTATTGTCTGTATCTACTCTATACTAACACTATCATTCAGAACTCTGCAGCTTGGCTGTTAACCAGGACCAAGAGCAGAGAGCACATCAGGGCTGCCTTAGCTGCTCTGCACTGGCTTCCTGTTACATTTAGAATTGATTTTAAGGTCCTCCTTAAGGTCCTCTGTCAGGGAAGCTAGCTCGCTAACTAATCTGTTCACTTTAGCCTTTAACTAGCCCTGACTTTCCTGACACAGGTCTGAAACCATTTCTTTTTACGTTTTTACTTTCAATTTACGCTTCACGCTGATGCAACTCTTTTAAAATACGACTTGATTTCATGATTTATACTTTTACAAATTGTTTTTAAATATCCTTTTATATTGAATTGCCATGTCTGTTTTATGTTGTTTATTATCATGTGAAGCACCCAGAGCTTATACTGTATTATCATAGGAAACGTTTTGACAGAGGGATCGGGATTTTTAAAGGCCTAACCAGTGTTAATTTGGTAAACAAAACTTTGGACACTTAGTAATGCAGGGCTCACACTACGCAACATTTTTGTCTGTTTCGACAGTCACAATGTCAGATTAGGCAACTGTGGACTCGTAAAATCGTGCTGTGACTCGGCCGACAGACATGACAGACTACGCATGGGTCCATGACCAATCATCCCTGGTTGTCTTTCACAACATGCTTGGTGTCATCAGGTTATTCTTGTCATATTTTTATTGTTATTGATATTATTTCAGTCACTGTGTCTGACCATGTCCCGGCCGAAATTTGATAGTAGTAATGTGGTTTAAACCCGGGGTGGGCAAGCCCTTCTGTGCAGAGGCTGCATGTTCCGTGTCAGCGTGGGTTTTCGCTGGATACTCCGGCTTCCTCCCACAGTCCAAACACATGCAGGTTAGGTTAAGTGGTGATGATAAATTGCCCGTAGGTGTGAATGTGAGTGTGAATGGTTGTCTGTCTCTATGTGTCAGCACTGCGACAGTCTGCCAACCTGTCCAGGGTGTACCCTGCCTCTTGCCCAATGTCAGCTGGGATAGGCTCCAGCCCCCCCTTGACCCCCAACAGGACATGCGTTTAATGATAATAAATGAAAACATTAAACATGCTAGACTTTCTGTCGCAATGTTGTGAGGCGTCCCAGACGTGGCGTCGATTTTCACCTACTCTGACATACTACATGAGATGAGACGATGGATAAACGCATACGACACTCACTGTCGTTCTTGATCCAAGCCAACACAGTACGACGCTGCCATCTTGAATCATTAGTTGTTTTTTTAACCAGTTGTGTCATCAGTTAGTTTGCCCTGCTCTATTAAGATACCACTAAATGTAGTGGTGTGAGCTAGCTCATTGTAATCATCTGCAACTTCTAAAACATCAGGTATCATTTCTTGCAACTTAAAACCAGACACTAACTCACATATTGTCAACATCTTTTGTTTTTAATGTTAGCTCCATGAAAAGTGAATATAATCGTGATGTCTCTAAGACAATGCTCATCTGCCTCAACAACGCAGTTTTTATATTATATACTTTCTATAACTTTTTTCAACTGCTGATTTATTAAAACAAAGTTCAACTGAGTGAAATGTGACACCAGCTTTAGCTAAAGACTTCAATAATGTCAGTAATATAAAGTAGTACATATATAAATAACTTAAAGGATTCATTTTTGTTTGATATGAAAGAAGTACATTAAATCAGTAACATTCTGAGCGGTGATGACGCATAGTTCAAGGTACTTTTACAGTCAGGAAAAAAATATTCTTCATCAAGACCCATTACAGTATAATAAAGCTGCTTGAGAAAATTATAACTAAATTAAAACAGAGTTCTATGAACTAACTCTTAACTAACACCAAAAATATTCTAAAATGTCAAAATAAACATGGGGCCTGACCTATTAACTAACAAATCTCCTTCTTTGGACATTTAAAAAAGTTTCTAGTAATCCAAAGAATCATTAACATTTGGTGAGACTGCATGGACACACGCTGTCAGTATATCTACATTGCATGGCTTGCAAGTGATTTATAAATGGATGGAGTCTACAGAGTCTGGAATGTCTTTCCGTGACAACTCAGCACACTCTATAAAGAAGCCAAATGTTTGTGGCCAAGTAAGTACAAGCTCCTACTGTGCATCTTTTCTTGTAACCCAACCTTTATTTGGATATTGGATAATAAACTACATTATATTTACTGTTTTTTGCTTGCTCACATGAGCCTCACTTCAATTGATGGGCTTCCACACTCATTCATTTTTACTGACTGCTCTGAAAGGCACCTACAACAGGAGTCCAGTAAATCCTCCACCAAACAGGGAGATTTACAGAAACAAGACAACCAGAAAAAAAAGGCGTATAAAGTGTATGTGCTTAGAATGGTAATGCCTATTATGGTGCAGTCAAGTTTAGTAAGTATTGGTGTATGCAATATGCTGGTTGTAGGTGGAGGCGATGAGTTCTCCATTGAAAATGTTTAATAGACAGCAAAGGATACAACAACAACAAGTATCATTGATGTCACTATGGAGCATTACGTGCTTCACACTGTGCAAAGTTCTGAGAAAATGGAAGATATTGTCCACTGTATGTTTCAGTTTAAATAAAAAAAAATAGAGTTTATAGCTTAAAGGAATCAGAAGACAGCGTTCGGGTGGAGGAAGAACACTTTGCGTAGGTAGAAGAAAGAAGTGTTGCTTTACAGCAGGACTAAAGGGAGGCAGAAACTTTCACACTTCAGGGAATCAGCGCCCAGTGGCCCACTGTCTGGCACTAATGAGGGCATTTTGTGTGGGGAAAAGTGTCAAAAGTGTGTGCATTCATTTTCCAAGTTGATTTTTTTTGTTGTCACAAAATGCAGGCATCCAAAATCTGAAATGTTTCAGAAGCGTAATGGATGAATTGGTACATTGTAAAAAGATAGTGTAGATTTTAGTAAGTCAGACATATTTATTTAGTCAATTTATGTGTGAATCCTGATGTATTGATGAGCACATAAAATTAAAAATAGAAATAATAATGTCGGTAAAACAAATAACTGTATAGGATAGACAAAATATGCTTTGTTATTATTATTATTTGTCTCAAACCTGAGTCAGGTTTGCTGACAGCTGTGTCATTTCATCATGTCTGACTGCTCACTCCTCCACCTGGTCGTGACAACTATTTACATTTCCTATCAACATAAATTTCCCCCTCTAAATGTTACTAAATGATGTACTATCCACTCCTGCACCAGCACTACCTCCGTCAGCCTGGAGATAAAGTTTGAGGGAGTACACTTGACCCTAGATGTGGCAGGCATAAATCTTAGGGTGATGAAAAGCATCGCAGGCTTGAATGCAAATAAGACCAGAATCGTGATCTCGGGCTGCGAGCGGTGTAAAAACTCTACATCTGACATAGAGTATTTTTCAGACAAGACAGGTTGCAGTGATGACTGAATTTACCCCTCCACCTTAAAGTAGGACTCATTACATCTTCTGGAATTTTAAACAGACTTTATATTCTGCTCTGCGGTCTCAAAAAACATCCTCATCATACTACAACAAGATCCTATGAGGACACGGACAAGTCACTGACTGTGTTTACATGCACGAAATATTCTGTTTTTCAACACATTCTCACGCCGATCACGTCACATATCGACGTTTGGTCATGGACCTTCCATGTACAGATATGACGTGCAAGATACCATGGGTGCGTTGGTTGTTGATGTTCTGGGATGCCATGTCAAGTTCTGCCTGTTACATGCATTGTATTCTTTCAAAATACACTTGTGTTTTCACAGGAAATGTACCCTTTAC
>JAPZEB010000009.1:9132336-9146389 GCA_029783705.1 Chaetodon striatus | reverse complement strand
CTGCAGTAACTTTATTTAGATGATGGATAAGAGAACAAAAACAGGGATATTATGACACCAAATAACATGAGGCAAAGATCCTGAGACAAATCAGTGACAGTGAAATTATACTGTGTATATTATGCATGAATGGGACATTTCATTTATCCGAGGTTTATCATTAAGTGCTGCTGCTGTAGGAATCCTTTTACTCCATCACAGTTCAGCATTCGAGGTGTTTAACTCTGAGAAACAAGTTCTTGTTTTCCCTCAGACGGTACAAGAGATACAAAAAAAGGTGAAAATTGTTTTTAACGATTTCAAAATGCTTCATAGCTTCTCTTATAAAGTGAGCGACCCACCTGAGCTTTTAGGTATGTCAATAGAGATTTTCTTCCTTTTAATGGTGTAAATCTACAGTATTTATCGTACTCCAAACATTGAGCAACTGCTCTTACTTACATTTAAAATGATCACTTCAATTTAGATGCTAATTTACCCTCAAAGGTAAGTCATGTGGAATTCATTCAGGCAAAAAAAAGTCTGTTAATTCCTTGCAAATAATATCTCTAAAACAAGATCAAAGAAAAGCACCTTCAGTTTCATTCATGCCAGTGACTCATTGCTTGTTAGCACACCTGCACCACTGAGGTTTATGGGCTTTAAAAGAAATACGGAGAAAAGTCAAGCGATTTTTGAGAGAAATGATACATACTAATTGTTCGTGGATTGAGGCACAGCTGCTGTTTACAAGAACTTATACACATTGTTTACTATCAAGTAATAAAAGGCAATTTTTCTTGAAAAATTACACTGAAAGGTGCTTTTAAATATCTATTCTTATTACAGTACGTTGACAAAACCATTAGATGTTCATAATGTAAAAACACAGTACAAAACACTGAGTCACAGACTAATTACAGCCGTATACATGTGGGTAAATAGTTCAACCCTCTCCCTGGAGCCATCACATACAAAGCTTTTTTCTTTTATCGTCTATTTATAAGTGGTTGAAAGGCTGCATCCATGTTTAAGCTAAGATAGAGAGGAAGCAGGGGGCATTTTAATCCCCCATGGACCCACTTCACTGACCTCTAATAAAGAGCAATAAATGCATGACACTGATGAGGACAGGTTGTTATTCCGTTTTTATATGACCCAGGACCGTCCATGAATAAACCGTAAAGCTATGGGAGCTTTTAACGTCTTCTCTTACTAACAGACGCCACAACAGAGTAGGAAGTGTTTTGGCGATGCACATTTTTTATGCATTATTTGCCCTTTATGAGCAGTTTAATTAGTGAAAACAGGAGCGGAAACAACACAAACAACATTGTAGAGCAAAGACGGAGCGGTTAACGCTGAACCAAAGAGACTTGGCTCAGAATGAGACAGAAGGGAAAGATCATAGATGTTATTTATAAAGTGTTTGTTCCATGTTAAAAAGATGGAAATAATTAATAAAGTATACGAGCTGAGCTTCATCAGTGAGAAGACAGATGATCCTCGGCTGTTGTCGCCACAGTTTAGAACAGGGTAGAAAAAATCTGTCTCCAAAACTGCCACAGATTTAAGAATCAATTCAGGATCACTGCCACGTTTCATAAATGCACCATCTTGAGATAAGGTTTTAATCGTGAAGTTGGAGCACCACTTCAGTGTTTGCTTTTCTTGCGATATCATATTTGCTCGCTGTTTTATGGAATATAACTGTGAAGTTTCTTTATTTCTTGAGTCCATTAGGTGCAGGGTTATTGATCCTCTGTGCTTCTTTCCAACATAAAATTGAACCGGCCATCTTGTGTGTCAGCTCACATAAGCAGCTCTACCACTAATGAGCTACTGCACCGACTGACGGGAAAATTTGAGTCTATTTTTTTCATGCGTAACCTTGACAACGATCCTAAATTCAATGTATTACATTAACAATGCATTGGTTTTGAAACTTACAGATCTATTGTAGCTAGTTCTACACACTGGCAGCAAGAGGGATTTTTTTTTTCTCCACACACACACACACACAGACACAGACACAGACACAGGTGAAACAGTTTGTCTGATTGAAGCTGCCTGGCCACAGTATTTGTTGAGAGCTTGGTCTGTCATTCATGTTTTGTGTGACCTGAGGGAGGACAGAGTTCTCCAAACTGCAGCAGCACAATAAATTTCACTGAAGGAATTAAGTTGCTGTCTTGAACTTTTTTACTTTCTATATCTTAACCTTGTCTGGGTTGACACTGATAGATAACAGGAATACTCGCTGAATGTAGCTCCAAATTGAGCATTTCAGGGCACACTTTGTTTTCTTTATGTAGTTTTTCTTAGATGTCTTTGGATACTGATGTGCATTAATTATAATACCCATAAAGCTTATGTGCTGTTTAGGACAGATGGTCTGTTGTTTTAGCTAAATGCCAAAAATGTTTGTGTGCAAAGTTACATTCAGATATACCATTAATTATAGGAATGGGTAGATTTATTGTCTCCCTCAAGAAGATAGGTTTTCCTTGTTCAGTGATTTAGTGAGGGGGAGACTAGAGACAGTCAAACTCAGGACAGCAGACACAGTTCTGTGTTTGCAGTGTGATGGTTTTTGCCCTAATTCCAAAAAAGACAATATTCCTCCCAAGCCGTAACTTTCCTTTCCATTCCATTTTCATGCGCTTATCCGGGGCTGGGTCACAAGGGCAGCAGGCCGAGCAAAGCACCCCAGACATCTCTCTTCGCAACAGCACTTTCCAGCTCCTCCTGGTGGACCCCAAGGTGTCCCCAGGCCAGATAAGATATGTAATCCCTCCAGCGTGTTCTGGGTCTGCACCGGGGCCTCCTACCAGTGGGACATGCCTGGAACACCTCCAGTGGGAGGCGCCCAGGAGGCATCCTGATCAGATGCCCGAACCACCTCAACTGACCCCTTTTGACACGAAGGAGCAGCGGCTGTACTCCGAGCTCCCTCCGGATGTCCGAGCTTCTCACCCTATCTCTAAGGCTGAGCCCAGCCACCCCACGGAGGAAACTCATTTCAGCCGCTTGTATCCGCGATCCCCTTCTTTCTGTCACTACCCAGAGCTTGTGACCATAGGTGAAGGTTGGGACGCAGATGGACCAGTCAATCGAAAGCTTCACCTTCCGGCTCAGCTCCCTCTTCATCACAACGACATCACTGCAGAAGCTGCCCCAATTTGCCGATCCATCTCATGCTCCATTCTACTTTCACTCATGAACAAGACCCTGAGATACTTGATTACCCCCCCGGGTTGGGGAAGCTGTAATATAATAAACAAAATTCCACTTATATTGCTGTTTACATGCTGCCATATATACTTCAATTAGCATGCCATAACATGTGAGTGGGACAGCCTGTGCCATTTTGCTTCTTTATGTCAATTCCAACGTGTTCTGTTCCAACATGTGAACACAGTCTCCTTTTTTCATTCCTTCAGCCACCGTCTTGAAAAGGTCGACACTGTGAAATTTGTGCATATCCAAAAACATGAGAGCATCCAAGTCTTTCATAATGTTTAAAAGTAGTTGTGTTTGCCTTTTGACCCAAAATGGGTGCACTTACCATGACTTCACCCATTGTTGTGAAATCTCCAGGTAAACATTTTGGCCATCACCATCTTGTTTTTTTGCATCCAGAAGTGACCAGGAGCGAGGAGTGGATCTGACTGTGAAGCCAAGGACACTATCGGCAAACGGTCTGTCAGTCAAAGCAGCCTGCCCTCGATCATTCACAATGTAAATGGATGACTTACATTAAAATTCAGCCCCCATACAGTTGTCATGACTGTTGAAATTAGCTACAGAGACCAAAACCATTTTTGTACCAGGCTGTTCACATGTTTATTTCTGCTATAAAGTTGGGCATTTTAACAAAGGTGTCAGTGAGGATTGACTCACTTCTGGAACCAGGCTCAAGTGGCCCTTCAAAGACCTGTAGTTATTGCACTTCTGCTTGATCTCTACCCCAGCCTTGAAACCTGTTAGCTAGTTGGTTTGTGCACAATGTGTCCATGACAACACACAGAGCTGACCGCAAACAGGCAGAAGGCAGTTTGTCACAAACTGCGATAAATACCTCAACTGGGTGGTGTATTCAGAATGTGCATATAGTTCCAAAGATGCTGTAAAAACCCAAATGAATGAACAAATTTTCAATCCGACCTCATCACATATTGACATTTTGGTTATGGACTTTCCACGTCCACACGTTCTGGGATGCCATGTCAAGTTCTGCCTGTTGCATGCATTGTCTTCTTTCAAGATACACTTCCACTTTCAAAGGAAATTAAACATTTACATACAGTCTCTTTCAAAATAAATTCACTATGTCGGTACAACAAACACACATGGTTGGCTTTAGGCAACAAAAACACAGTTCAGTTTAGGCAACAAAAGGAAGTGGTTAGGTTTAGGAAAAAAGACGGGGTTTGGCTTTAGAATCTTACAAGACGTGAACACCGCTCTCTCAGATGAAAGTTGGTGATTGTTAAATCCATCCACCACCCTTCCTGCATGCCGCAGTTGGACTTTCACCACCTTAACTTTCGTCCTTATCCCACCACGTTTCCCCCCTGACGCTGCCAGGCGCCATTAAACTATAATGGCAACCAGCCGCATATCATGCCGACGTTAAAGGATGCCTTTTTTTTATTGGTTTCTGACGCTGCAAGTCACTGCCCAAGCACCAGATTTCAACGATTTTCGGAGTGAGACTGTGTTTGAATAAATGAGGATATTGGAATGTGCTGTTTACATGATCCATATCACATTCAGAATATTGTCATATTGTGAATAATAGTGGAATATTAGTGTGCATGTAAACGTAGTTACTTTAGTTTTGTGCATGTGTGTGTCTTCTGTATGTACATGACATAAATTTAAAACAAGGACATCACTAAATAATGATGATCAGCCATTTCAGACTTGGAAAGGCCAAATATAGAAATTATTCATATACGGTACATTATATTTCAAGTTATCTGTGAATATTTCTGTAAATTTTGTGTGACCTTTTCTATATGATAATAACATTTTAATCTGATGACTGTCCTAGATCAAACAAAGAAATAAAATCATTCGGCGAGAACAACATTTGCAGCCTGTTGTGCACCAATAGCTTTATTTGTCTGATCTGGAGCCATGTTTTAAGTCTGCAGACAGATTTACCTCTCTGACCTTTGCTCATTTTAAATCCACTCACTAAGTAGTTCCACTACGAGTCTTGTGACCTGGATGACTGAGAATTCCCACAGACGTACATCTTTGCATTATTTCTCACAGTGTCCTTCCTTTTTAAAACTGTCTAATGAAGATAAATTAAGCACGACAATGCAACACAACCTAATTCAGATATATATTTCCCAAAGCCTGCTGGGAAATTACTGCTCTTGTGACACATAATTTTAGCCCGGTGCTTGGTTTTGTGAAAGCATCTTAATGTGGACATTAACATTTGAACCCTAATGATTCTGTGCAGAATGAACTCATCAGGACATTAGACACTGGGGAGACCCCTTCAAGTAGCTTACATTACTGCTGTCATCTGTTGCATGCTGGAGGAAACAAGTGAGGAGGTGAAGCTTCTAATAGGAGTACAGTGAGTCTGTGGCGAAGGCAATACAACTATAATATAAGACCGACACCGTCCTCGTGCTTTATGGCTGTAACATTGTTTTATACAAACCAAACATGTTCATATTTCCCAGGAGGTTTCCATTTATTTATCATTATGTTTACTTGGCACAACATTGGTCGGTGAATCCTGCACCCATTGGATTCCGTCTGCTGCCAACTGTAAATTAAAATGTGTCCTTGACGGGATAGTTGGGATGTTTTTTATATTATGTCAGGCTCGTATGGAATTTAGTTCATTTCCTTGGCAGCAGCACAAGTGCTCCAAGCTCCTACCATGTCTTATGAATACAGAGACACTCACAGCTGCAGCTACAGCACTATGGGTGAGTAATGCAAAACAGATTTTGCAAAATGGATTTTAAAATTATGAAGTCTTCCTTTAATTGACACGCGCCGTGGTTAAACAATTGTATCGCAACCGTAATAGCAGCTGCATTGACTGTGCAATATAGTAGCTCTTACTTCCTCGCAGTTTGATCTCTCTTTTGATGAATGTAAATCGATTTTAATATTTTTTTTCAGCTGTAGCTTCACTGTTAATTGATTTTACTTATGACAATGTTTTTCTGTTGACTTATTTTTTCTTCTTTCCTTGAAAAGCAGTTGTGTGATCCCTCAGCTCTAAAGCCAAGATAGAGTGAGTTGAACAAAGTGGTGGGGTTGAGCTCCTGCAACTCAGAGTGACCGCATCATAGACGTCCTTACCACGTTTGCAAATGATGTAAGAAGCACCTTTAACTTGCAAAGACAAAGCCTCCCCAGAGGTGTGCTTCTGCTGCATCTGAAATGCCATCACACCAGTAACAAGACTTTACTGTACCTCCTTCATTTACAGTGCACACTATATTCAGTGATAAGACAAATGTTAAAGTGTAGCTAATTTCTACAAAGAGATGGACAGTCAAATCTAGCAGCCCCCCGCCCCCACCCCCCACCCACCCCGCCCCCCTGCACTACAGCAGTTGTTATTTTTAAAGTTCAGCGAAGCTCCAGTGGCTGCAGGGTCCTTGTGATGCAGATGCAGCCATGCAGAACTTCACTTGGCACTACATCAGTTCATTCTCAGCCCTACCTGAGGCATTTTCTTTGACAGATTATCTTAGATTATTCTGTTCCTTTATTCACCATTAAAACATTTAACCCTTGACTGTTGTGATACATAAAATGCTATTAGCGGGGACATATTGGTTTCTGTTTATTTAATTAAGTGGCTATCATAGCTTTGGTAATTTAGAGAACGCTTATTATGGGTTGACAGTAGCAAAACAGAAATATCGTGCATAGATGAAGATATCAGTATGTAATACAGGCTTAATGGTATTGTGATTTTTTGAGTCAAATATTACTGAAGACTGATAAAAAACACAACTATGCACTGGCCAATTAAGGATTTCTTAGAAATGCACTTAAAAGAATGTTTGATATTTTTGGAAATGCATCTATTCACTTCTTGGCACATTATTATTATTTGCATTTTTTTAAATTATATTTATCATCCAACACCTGCGACTCTGCGGTCTGTTTGTTTGTTGTTGTTTTTTACCTGAGCCTAACCTATTAAGACAAATACCACCCACAAATCATTTTGTGGGTCACCTGCCATGTACCCGCAGGTACCTTACCCCATGCAGGACTGTAGTCTGAGTTAACAGAGTCTCCAGGAAGTTGCTGCACCAGGACAAGGAATAGTGTGACATTACTCCCATCATTTTGTTTCTTTAACATTTTGTGAGGATTAAACAAGATATGTGTAATTAAGTGAGCTTTAGAGGTGCTGTAAGGCAGATTGAGTTACCTTTGGACACAGTCCATCTAGCTTTCCCCTTGTTACAAGTCTTTGGGCTAAGCTAAGCTAACCAGCTGCTGGCAATATAATATGTGTAATATGTGTAACTGACACATATGAGAGCAACCTCTTTCCATACACACTGCATCAAATTCCAACACTTTGTCACACCCCTTGATATTTGATACCGATGCACAAGGCACCCTTTAGCGTCTGTATGAGATGCAGCGGGTTTTAAACTCCAATTTAAACCCATCTGCAGCAATATTGGACTCTTAGAGCAACTGACATGGTATAAAGAGCAAGAAATTCCACATAGGAGTTGATTGGTGGGTCAATCAAACACAGGACTTTGACCCATGAGTGGAAAGTCAACGTTAGGGGTTTTTTTTGGGTTTTTTTTAACTACGTAATGTAGTTATCGTGCTATTGTGTAGACAGTTTGTCACGTCATCTGTCGGGCAGTCTGGCTCATGAGCCTGCCATTGGCTGCCCATTTCAAAGTCCCCTCTGACGCCATGTTGTAACAGGACTGTCACTGCATTCTGGGTTTAGCGCCACCCAAGACAGTTGTGATTGGTTTAAAGAAATACAAACAACCCAGAGCTTGTTTTCCCTTTAGTGTAGAATGAAGATGGGTTCAGCCAGACCTTTGTCCAGCACTGGCACAGCGTGAAAATTGTTTGGCTATGCCAGACTACAAGTCACATGACATGCGAGTTCGTTTACATATGCAAGTTATGTGATAAACATATTTATTTTAACACAAACCATGATCTTTTTTCTAAACCTAAACAATTACGGTAGTTTTGTTGCCTAAACATATGTTTTCTGTGAAATTTACTTTCAAAAGACACTAAGCATTAAATAAGTGGAAAGTGAAACAAAAACTGACACCAGAGGGGTACCTAGAGTGTCATAGTGTGAAGCCACAAATGATGAGTTGGGAATGAGAACATGTTGGATAGTTTAGGCAAAATGTGAATAAAGACCGAAGACAAGTGCAACTACGGACAGACCAATTAAGGGTTTTTTCAAAATACTTTTAATGAAATTATTTGACATTTTGGGAAATGCGCTAATTCACTAACTTGACGAAAGTTAGATGAGAAGATTGATACCAGTGGTATTTATCTTCTTGTGTAACTGTTTGCAAGAAAGAAAAAAGCCTGTTTCCCAAATTGTGAAACAGTTCTGATTCAAAGACAAGTTTTATCTACAAATAAGAATATATGTTTAGTACATTATGCATGTTGTATATAAAGGGCTTGTCTCACTAAAGAGTGCAAAGACAGAACTACCTTGCAACATGAAACTCTACTGTGTGTACACAAGCTACATTTTCTCACTGTGTTGTGAGGGGTGTTGCTAGTGTTTCCCCCAAGACAGAGCTCCCTTACAATCCATGCAATTTTCTTGTCAGTTGTCTTGTTGCCTCTTTCTTTATCTGTCGAAAAATCCCAAATTCTGCCACACAGCAGATTTAAAACTTGACAGCAGCTCAGTTTCAGTTTCACCTCAGTCCATGCTGTCTCCCTCAGGTTTCTCTACTCTGTAATGAGTTCAGCCAGGCTCACTGCAAGTGTGATGACCCATGCCAAGACTTACTAGCAAAATAAGTGAACTTTGCTCATGCATCAAACGGGGTTAAGCAGCCAGATAATTCAGATGGATATAAAATAAGAAGTGCTCCTACATTAATCAAGAAAGTCAAAGCAGGAGCTCCCATTAGAATACTAACAACTAAGTCATATCTACAGCATGTGCTTTCATAGTGTGTGTTTTTAGGTGTAGAGGACCCAATGTTGAATGTGGGGTAAGGTGTTTTCAAAGTCCTCAATGCAAGTGTGTGTTCATTGGGATGTTGTCTGATTAGACAAAGAACTTTTCTTTTTATCTGCAGCTTGTTCTGTAGGAGAGGTGACAGACTTCCTGGTGTAGGTCTCTGGAGGAAGGAGGCAGCACAGGCCTCAGGCTTGTCTTTGGGTTCCACTGGGGGAGGTGCTCCAGGGAGCAGGAGAGGGGAACCCTCTGCCCCTGTGGAAAGCCAGGAGGTACGAGAGGAGAGGAGAGGCAATGAAATAAATGAAAAACAGAGCATTACAGCTCAGGTGTTGTCTGGTGTTAAATGGGGATTGATACCAGTGTGGTTATTCCTAGAATTGGATTTCAGCACAAGGTTGTAAGATGTTCATCATTATGAGTAGAAAACAGGAGGTCTGTTCCGGGGACAGCCTCTCAGTATCTCTAGAAATGTCATATTAACTTAAAAACGAACACCATCTGCTCTTGGCAGCTTATTTGGCCCATATGACTCTCCACATCCTGTAGTGTGTGAGTTTCCTGTTCCTGAAGAAACGCTGACCTCTGCATTAAAAAAGTACAAGAGCACTTTTAACACCCAAAGTTTTCCTCCTAATCCAACCCTTTCACCCACTGCCACAGCACAGGTGTAAAAATAACAAAGACACTCACTGCTCTCTGTGTGCTTTGTGCTGTTGACTTCGCTATGCGCTAGTGGTTCATGAAAATCAGGCTCTTGAAGTTCATGATAATTATTCTCACGTATTCCTACACGTAACTGATGCTATCTTGTTACACTCATGATCCGTGGCTAATCTGTGGCAAACAGAAAATCCAGAGATTTAGTGTCGTAAACACCAGGCTTTACATGGTATGGCTTTCAAAATGTATGTTGTCATTCACTGTGTGAATTCTGCACCTTGTGTTTAATTAAGATAAAACTATACTCTAATCAATACAGCAGGAATTACTTTTGTATGCAACATACGTCATCAGAGCTTGTTGAAAAACTCAAATTTCCCTATTTTTTTCATAACAGTTTAGAGGTTATTGTCCATTTATTTGTATGTGCAAAAAGAAGTAGAGCTCTATTATTTTTATGATGGCACAAAGCCCGCAGTAGTGCAAACACAGTCATGCAATTTTTGAGGTGCATTTGTCTTTTGGGGATTGTACTCATTTAGTAATTTTATGGCTCCACACAAGCTTGCACAGACGTAGGTGGAGTGGCGCTGCTGAGGTTGTTATCATGCAGATCAGTGCAACTGGGGAGCTCAGTTTGGTATGATTCTGCTTTTTTCCCATCTTTTTAAAATACTATGCTGTTTTCATCATGTCTTGTAATTCTAGTGATATCAATACAAAGCTTTTCTTCTTTCAGCCCTGTTAGACAATTCATATCAACATCCAGCTTTAACAGTATCATAGTTAAGCCTCCAGCTTTTCTAGCAATGTCTGTCAGCTCGTAGCTTCTTTTGGTAATGCACCAACCAGGTAACAGGAGCTCACTGTGGTGGTTGTTTGTCATGGACGGCTGGATTTTCAAAGTAAGGCCCCAGATGGTACCAGAGGTGTATGGTAGGGCCATGGATAAGGCTAGATTTTCAAAATTAGAGCTTCCAGATGGTACTAGGAGTTTACCAGGGAAC
This sequence comes from Chaetodon striatus, assembly GCA_029783705.1. Lineage (NCBI taxonomy): Eukaryota > Metazoa > Chordata > Actinopteri > Chaetodontiformes > Chaetodontidae > Chaetodon > Chaetodon striatus. Next base: position 9,135,532 of record JAPZEB010000009.1, on the reverse strand, counting down.
CTAGACAAGGCTGAAACTTTTTAAAATAGCCTCCACATGGTATTATGAACAAATTTCAAGCTTTTTAAGCTTTTTAATCTACTTCATTTTGTGATTCTACTACTCTCCAAACCTTTATCCACAGTCTTGTTTAAGTTTTAAACAGATCACATAGTAATTATACTTCTCCTGTACATTTTTAATGGAGTACTACTTCTGCGTACTTACAGCCACAGAAACAATTCAGATATCCTTTTGAAGGACATTTATGCATGTATTCAACTGTATTTATTTATTTGTTTACTTGTTGTGCTTTTTAAAGCATGAAATATTTCTTCTTTTAACCATTTCATTTAATTTCAACACCACCTTTGACAGTATCACAGTTTCGCTTCCAGCTTTTCTAGAAATGTCTGTCAGCTCGTAGCTTCTTTTAGTGATGCACCGACCAGGCAACGGAAGCTCACAGTGGTGGTTCTGGTCGTGGAGGTTGCAGTTCAGCTGGATTTCCAAAATAAAAGACCCCACATGATATCAAGGGCATTACAGGGTGGGTTGGAAAGGGCTAGATTTTCAAAATGAAAGCTTCCAGATGGTACCACAGTAGGAGTTTACCAGGAAACCTAGACAAGGCTTGAACTTTTTTTTTAAATAAAAGCCCTCAGTTGGTGTTATGAACAAATTTAAAGCTTTAATTCAAAGCTCCACTTTGTTATTCGGGCTGTTACTCTCCATAGCTTTACCTACAGTCTTCATTAAAGTTTTAAACAGGTCACAAAGTAGTTCTGAGTGTCTTTTGATAGACTACTACTTCTGTGTACTTTCAGCTACAGAAATCATTCATATATCATAATGTTACAATTTTTAAGGACATGTATGCTTGTGTTCAACTTTATTTAGCTCACAGTGGTGGTTCTGGTCATGAAGGTTGCAGTTCAGCTGGATTTTCAACATAAAAGACCCAAGATCATACAAAGGACTTACAGGGTGGCCTGGGCAGGGTTGGATTTTCAAATTAAAAGCCCTGAGATAGTACCAGAGGTGTATGATAGGGCCCTGGATAGGGCTAGATTTTCAAAATGAAAGCTTCCAGATGGTACTAGGAGTTTACCAGGGGCCCTGGACAAGGCTGGGACTTTTTAAAATACAAGCCCCCAGACAGTATTATGAACAAATTTAAAGCTTTAATTTAAAGCTCCACTCAGTAATTCGGGCTGTTACTCTTCATACCTTACTTCATTTAAGTTTTAAACAGGCACAAAGTAATTATAATTCTCCTGTACATTTTTTTTTTGATCGACTACTGCTTCTGCAATCTGCATACTTTCAGCTACAGAAACCATTCGATGTCATAATGTTACACTTTTTGGGACATTTATGCTTGTGTTCAACTTTAGTTATTTACTTTTTATGCTTTTTTATTTTAGCTCATTTAGTTAATTTCATCTTTCACCTTTGACAGTATTACAGTGTAGCTTCCAGCTTTTCTAGCAATGTATTTAAGCTCTTAGTGTCTTAAGGTGATGCAGTTCAGCTTCTTATTCTGCCAGATTTTCAGGTCTTTTGGCAATTAGTTTTATATTTCTGCCTTTTCAATAAGGATTTCTAATTTATTTGTTGTCAGCGTTCACAAGCATGTTCTGCAGGAACTGTATTGTGTAGTTAAAATTGTATATTTTGCTTGATACACTGCAGAGAAAGAAAAGGTATTCAATGACAACAATGAGGAGAAAAGATTCTTTGCATTTGTATGGACTAAGAAATGTTTGGTTTCCTTATTTAAATATGTGACATGATAATGAAAAGATTTGTTACAGATCAGTAAGGAATACTGTTACAGCATAGTCAGTAGATGTAATATTTTCAGACATGCATTGAGAGAAAATTGTTAAGCAAAAGGTGCTTTTGGTGGTATTATTGTTACATTAGATCTCAGTGAACAGGACAGATGGCATCTTATAAAGACACAGCCCAAATGTTCTGCTCACACATTGGGTATTTTGTAATAAAAGATATTAAGACAGCCATAAGGGCCAGATATACTGTATATAATGACTCACAACCTGTCTTTCTATTGTATAAGGGTCTTTTTGTTCATCTTCAGCTCTCCTACTTACGATTGGTGTGATACAGAAGGCCAACAAAGAACAACTATCCTTGGTGTTGGAGGCAGGCAGAGCTGAACTGGAAACCATGGCAACACAGTGCTTGCCTCTCTAATCCCTTGGCCCTGCCAGAGAGTAGACAAATACCTGCGCAAGCCCCGGCCTATTCAACACCTGCATAAAAGAAAACCTTCCCAATCTGCACGATATGAAAATACACCAGGGAGGAACAGTTTTGATGGACTGTTTTCCTACAGTATCTCCATATCACACACCACCACAGACAAACAGGCTTGGCTGTTGTTCCCATCCTCTGTCTGTTTAATTCTTCTCGTAAAGCACTCACAGTGGGGAGACACCAGATTTTTTTTCTCCCTCTCCAATCAAATGTAATAAGATAAGCATTTATGTTCGTGACTCCAGCTGTAAACACATGCTGAGTTTTTATTTCTTACAATCATGCATCTAGCAGATGTAATATGTAATACATAAATCTTGCAAGGATGTGACTACGTGTGTAAATCACTAGTTTCATCACAATACAATAATAAAATGCTCTGGTTTAAAGCCCTGCAGGCAAATTTCTCCCAACAGCCATAAAACGTGGATCGACAATAAGATTAGTATAAAAAGTATAAAGTATAAAATTCAGCTCATGATAGCCTTAATGTCAAGGGTTATAGATGAAACAGTTGTTTTTTGATAGTCACCCATTGTTAGCTTAAAGCAAATTTACACTGCATAAATTAACTTAGTGGCTAGCGTACGTTTCCTCTACTCAAAACTTCACAAATGACATGTATTAGCTATTCTTTTTCTCACCCATCATTGGTTTAAGTCACTGCATCTCCTGACTTAACAGCATTTCAGCCTGCAAGCACGTTTTTTGTTGCGAGATAATAACGGAGTCAGCCAGGTCCATTGTGTAAGATTGTGACAGATTCCAGTTGTTTAGCCGCGGCTATTACTCGGTTCCATCACTGAACTCAACAGGCTTATACATGGGACAGGCATTTAACTCTTTTCCTTCCGACGTCATCACAAGTTTGGTCACAAAATTTCCATGTCCAGATGCAATGTCAAAGGTGCCCTGGGTGTGCTGGGTGTTGACG
>JAPZEB010000009.1:9094680-9114733 GCA_029783705.1 Chaetodon striatus | reverse complement strand
AGATGGAAGAAGGTAAGTGCTACATCCCAGACATGCATCTAATGAATTAACAGCTCTATACATTCATTGCAGCATAATGATTCAGTTTCTGTTGGCATCGGAGGGCAAAGGCACCACCAGTTGGTGTTTCCTTCCAGCTCAGGTTCTGGAGGGTCCCATATCCTCTTGCTGGGCTGCAGCCGTAGCCTCAGCCTCACTCCGCTGCATTTCTTCAGCTGTTTGCTGGTTCGAATAAATATGGCTTAATATTCGAGTCAGCCAAAGCACTGTGAAATGGATTCTAGTCCATAACATCCCCTGCACTTATATTTTGGGATGCCATTTTCGATGTTGTAAACATAACTAGTTTGCAATACAAGCAAATAGAACAAGAAAGTTTTGTTTCTGAGTGGCCAGAAATCCAAGCTGAAATAACCTGTAGTTCTTCCTTCTTCCAGCTGTCACGTCAAATGTCGTTGCTAAAAGCAGGAAGAAGAACAACAACTTTTGCAGCTGCTTTCTCAGTCCACATAAAAGGTGACAATGTTCTATTTAACTTAGTGTAAAGACCAAACAGGGATACAGCTGGCCTGGCTTTGTACAAACAAGACTGCCAGGGCAGAGACTGTGCCTTATAGTCTGGGAATACATGTGGAACACCAAAAATGCAGCCTGAAGCATTGTGTTCCTCATTATAACTGCTGGGAAAGAAGAAACCTCTAATTAACCATGGCATGATCTGAAGTACATACAAAATAAGTAGGCAGAGGCTGTGCATTATCAAGGGAGTTCCATATTTTGGCCAAATGCATATCCAGCCTAGTAGGACCAGTATCTTAATTGCTATGTGTTATGACAAGCACCATACAAATGCAATGTATTATTATCATGATGATTATTAAGGACTGGAGATGAAGTATAATTTACAGTAATACCCAAAAAGTAACATAGAATTACAAGCAGTAATCGACTCCAGGATAAGTTTTAATATTGTTAACTTATCATGAAAAAACATTTATCTTTATGGGGAAAAATATATGATTGATTGTCACTGGGTTTTTGCAAAAGATGACTCACTTGACCGCAGTGATTGTGCATGCGCTAAGACCCTTTTTATGCTGCAATGTTATGAGTCATGAATTTAGTTTTTAACTGCATGAGAAAGTGAACATGTGTGTGTGAAAAAACTCAATGCGTGAGAGAGATGAGATTTGGCAGCCCTGTACAACAGTCCCTGTCACTGTTTTGCATTCCTGGTAATCTTAGCTTTTTCGCATGGAGTCACTCATTCCTCAGCCAGTAATTTTCCGCTCATCAACCCCTCTCTGCTACCTGCCAACCAATCACCTGTTTTCCCACTCCTGCCTGTCCACCGCACCCACTTCATCGAGTCAACTCAGTTCACCTGTTCCTTATTATTCTCCAGCAGGACATATACCCCAGCCTCTTAGTCGATCCTTTCAGATCTACCAGCATTGTCTGATTCCTGGGTAACACTTTCTGTACCTGACAGTGGGGCCTGCTTCCACATTCTTGGTTCCTGTTTGCCTGTGGTTGCTTGGCATTACCATCCGATGACATTGCTACAGTGTGAGTGTTTTGATCAGCTTTCCTGTGGTTTCTTGTAATCCAGAGATTTTCACCATGTCGCCACACTCACCACTGTGTGAGCGTGCTGTGACTACTTACCTGCTGGCGTCTCAACCCTCCGCTTGGCCATGACCTGCCCTCTGCCTGTTACCTTCTGCTTTATCTGCTTAGATTGTGTACTTACCCAGTTCTGCACCTGTCTCCTGTGCCATTTCCGCCAGCCTAACCAGTCGGGCTGCCAAGGAGTTTGTGAAGAGACTTTGTCTGAGTGTTGAACTGTTGTGTGTGCTGCTTACTAGTACTGCCTTGTACCTGCTAAATTGCAACAGTAAATGTCAAAACCAACTGTTCCTGGTCCCCTTTGTGCTGCAAGTGGGTCCAAATACCACCTGTTACAGTAACAAAATCCACCTGCTATCACCTCCTAAGCTCACTAACACATTATACCTTGTTTATTTCAGGGTAAAGGGTCACTAATCAGTCAGCTGACCAGCTGCCGTTCTGAAAGCTGACTGCCAGCAACCGGAGTTGACTTAGTTCAGGCTACAAAAGAGTGGTATCAATTCTCTCAACAAGAGAGCAGGTAAGCATATCTCACATTTTTAACTCTGCTTTAAACGTTTATCACACCAGTGACAAAAGATATATTTATATCAAAAGCCTGATTTTATTCGTGGAATAAAGAATGACTTCACGTCTGCTTTGACAACTTGATCTAGTTGCACTGAAGCAATGGATGTTGACCTTGACGGTTTTAACGCTGGACAGCCAACTCAATTTGCTGAAGACTCCATTGATTTCTTTTGTTTTTCACCCTCTCATATGCTGGGAAATGATTTACAACATTGGTTGCCATGGAGCCAGACTGTATGTATAAACCAGGGTACAAAAAAATTTACAACTATTCAGATTGTTGAAGCACTTTCAAAGTTAACCCACTAATTTTTGCAGCCATAAGGAAGAGTCTGACTTTTTGAGAGTCTCAACTTTTCAAGGTTAGTGAGCTTAATGTGTTTCAAAGCACAGCTGCAACAAATCTGAAGTTTGACAGCTTTATTAAGTGATCCTGGGATTTTTCTCTTGTGCTTGTTTGGACATAACACGCTCAGCTTTAAAGCTGCTGCTGCTACAATAAACATTGATCTGTGTGCTGGATGCGAACACTAACAAAGGCCAATCAAAGGCTCTTGTATTGTGGAGAAAATCTGGTAGGATATTTGACTCAAATAGAGGACTAACAAGGTTTTGGACTCTCAGAGGATTTTAACAATCCAGCAGGCTCCTCCATTAAGAAGTTTGAATTTACTGAAGAGTTATTTGATAGTTTAAAAGTTTAATAAAAAATACACGTGGGACTCAAATTGCATTTTTGCACTTTTTAATACAGTAACATTATGGGTTTCTCTATTACTTTGGTTGAAGGGTGTAAAAGGTTTTAGTGAAATGAATCCTACTGTCAGAAGACTAGTACGCACCTGCCTTTGGAAGATGAACCTTGAATTTAGAGAGCTGAGATTATATGCTATTAACGCTGTGTGCCTTGCCACATTGTTTAATATAATTGCCGTTTTCTCTCCTTGTTTCTGCACTATCATTAAACTGTTCCCAGCTAAGCTCAGACATTTCCTTGAATCTCTAATTTATTCAACACACATGTAGTACAGTACTGTGATTTTTTTAAACACTATCTAACAGGATATTATTAAAATTTACAGTAAAATGCTACATGCAGTGTTAATTTAATAGTGTAATGTACACCTTCATATCTTGACAAATGCAGTGATAATACATTGCTCACAAGGGCCATTTTCCTGCATCCTACATTTTATGCAAGAACTAGGCAACGTAGTTGAATCTTGATTTAAATTTGATCAGCACTGCCTAGTATGACAATTTGATCTTAGTTTTTTTAGCACCCATTTTTACAATACAGGAAACAGTACAGTGCTTAATATTCACAAATTCTCAAATAACAGCCAAACAGTGCACTAAAATATGTTTTTGAGGATATTTGATGTGTAAGTAGGCAATACAGTTATGTCGGTTGGTTTATATTTGATCAGCACTGTCTAGGTTTTCTGTTTAATCAGATTTTGGTCTGAGTTTCAGAGGGAGAAAGTGGGGCAGGTCTGCTTCTATACTCTTTGTGTCTGAAGTGGCATAGCATACAAAAATAAAGGCTATTAAAAAGACAGTCACGACATCATATAAAGTGCTTATCATTGTGGTACCACACATGCGCAGTGAAATCTGGTCTGCACTTGCCAAAGGACTCATTAGCTGGCACACTATTATAGAACATGTAATCAGTTCACTGAGGCATCCAGTCGGTCTTGAGTTGGAATATATTTTATATTAAAAATAAAGATATGAGTGAGAATAACAATTCTGCAGTTACTGAAAAGTTTCTTCATGATAGACCATATGAAAATGTTATGATGTATATCAGTGAGCATCCATTAGAGTGTACCCAAAAAGTTCCGTTACGCCCAGCAGGCTTAAATGAGCTCACCTAAAGATCCCTTTATTTCTTGCATTGTCTGCTGTAACCGTCTAAAATCACAGCTCCAGTCACATTGCGCAAAGCTCCCATGGGTTCAAAGACCGAGTCTCAGCCTTCATTGAATAGCATTGACAAAAATGCGAAAGCACAATCTGTAGTCCGAGCAACAGCCCTAAAGGCAGCGATTTAAGCTGTGAGGTGGGCAGGGAGATCTGGGTACTGGTAAGATGGAGGAAAGTTTTCCACAGTTCATTAAATATACTATCCACTTTGTTATGACACAAAGCTGATTGAAATTCTGTATGCCTTTAAGTAAGCTTTTTGAAGTAGGGATGTCCTAATCAAGGTTTCTGCCCTCAGTCCCAGTCATCCAATACTGAGTAGCTGCCGATAGGCTACTGATTCTTGATCCAACACTTCTATTTTCCTAGATAATACAGCTGCACAGTGGAAACTTCAAGTACACTGAAGTTATTAAAATCATCCCAATGTATATTTATGACAATAGAATAGATTTGCAAAGCAATTTTTTTTTTATTTTTACAAAATAAATTATAGAATAACAGATCCTCTCTGTATTTTTTTGGCCTTATTGCTTTCTCTAAAGAAATACTGTCTCCTTAAGAGACTGTTTTCCAATGTTTCGATGCAGCCTTTACCTGAATGTGCTATATTTTGTTGTCTGTACATCTTGTGCATGGACTACATTAATGAATCAATCTACTCTTACAGGCTTTTTGCTTATGGGAATTTTGTTGCACTTGCAGTGGTGTGGTGAGTGTGACAGATCAGTTGGCTATCTGTCTCCTCCACCCGTGGTGAAACACCATGCCCCAGAGATGACAGTTAAAAGCATGAGACTCTCACAATTAACTGAAACGAGTGCTCATAGCTTTGGTAAATAACATAATTAAACATTCCCTTTTGCTGTTGTTAATGGCATGTGGTGTTATACTGCAGGCGGGGTGCAAAGTGTGGCATCTGACATAAAACAAATGATCGGATCAGGCTATATATAGCTCAACAGCCAATTCCTATCAGATATAAATGCCTTTATTGACCCCAATACCGATCTTTGAGATCAGATCAGGACATCCCTATTTTAAATGCAGGACTTGTATTTTACATCATTCTATTGGTACCTTTATTTAAGGAAATAATCTGAGTACGTCTGGTCACTCGGCACTGTGAGAATTATCTGTCTAACATTTACAATTGATTTGAGAAGCTACTCCAGCTTTTGTAAACATTGCGCTAATTATTTGCAACCACCTACTGTTAGGGAGCAACGCTGAGTTATAGTTAGTCAGTCCCAGAGCTGAAGACGGTGTTTGCTGACTGTCATGCTGTGGTGACAAAATGAGCAGGGGTTCTCATCTGCCCTGTGGGTCATTAATAGCTCCCTAGGAAATGTTTCTGCCTAGTTCTCATTTATCCATTAATCCTCTTTAATTAATTCTCTTTCATTTACCTTGGTTAGAAGAAATCAATAGCACAGGTTTCACTTAATTTGACAAATGTTCTTTTGCTTTATCCCTCGATGCTGTGTGTGCGAGAATGAGCCTGTGTGGACAGCATAACTGATGTGGAGATTAGTCTGAAGTGACTAAATTGAGCCATCTGAGAAAAGTTGCAACCGAGGTATGAGTTATGTTTTTGACACTGAAGTAAATATTTTTGGATGGAATATTGACTGAATATTAGTCTCAGTCTAATCTAACACCAACTGTGGAAAACATGTGTTTGTCAGCGTTGTGGAGGAGGAAATTGTTTTTCACCACGGAGGGCCCTGATCCTTTGAGCTCTTTGTCTCCTCCCTAACATTTATACGCTTTTTTTCTGAAGCTCAAAAGTCAGTCCCAAAGGTTTCAATTAGAAAAGTGTGGTGCATCTGAGTGTATTCACTTTAATAGTAGAGAGTGATCTCCTGAGTGTTGTAGAAGGGTACTGCGGGAAGTGTTGCTCTGTCTCTAACTCGGGTTAATTGGGTCTCTTTCAGCTTCAGCCAACAACAGTGCATTGAAAAGAGGGAGAATTCTTTCATTGTGAGCTGCAAATCTTAGCCAAGTGTACATTTTGATGCGTTCCTTCTGATCCGCACAGAGAAAAAAGCCACTTCCCAAAGCATACCATCGCTTCACAGACTGTTTGTTCATCACAGTTGCATTTATTGTAACTGAATGTGGTGTTTGTGCAAGAAACAACCAGTTTCACATTATCCGTTCCACAAAATTCTTGACTGCTGTTGTTTGTTCTTTAGGTTTGATTCTCTTACAATAATTAAAAAATGCATTTGGATAATGTACCGCTAGCAAAAAGAAAGAAATCAATAATTAAAGATGATATGTTTGCTCAGAATTTACACACGTCTGATTTCCCAACCCAGCTCACTGTGTTAGAAAACACACCATTTGTTAAACATTCCCTTGCATTCCAGCTCATGCAATGTTGAATGATACCTGAATAATTGGACACAATTGCCGAATAAGTTACAATTCATTTAAATTAGATGACAATTAGGGTGGTTTCACACTTGCTCTTTTTCAGCCCTCCAAGTGGACCCAGAGTGATGAGCGAACACTCCAGTAATCAGACTTCCTCAAGAAGTGGTCTGAGTATGGTTCGCTTCTAGTTCATGCTGCAGCTCACGTAACCTGTGCATTGTGAACACAAAGCACTCCACATTTACATCACATGCCATTGCACTGGGATGCTGAAAAAAAACAAAACAAATGGAACCATGTTTGCTGGTAACACTAGCAAGTTTGGACCAAGGAAGAAGCAACTGCACTTCTCCAGATATGAAATGCAGAGCACATCATATGACAACAGTGTAATGCACAGACACGCCTATGTTTTCCACCAGTTTTCAGTTCATCTGAAAGTAAGGAGCTTAACAGCACTGCAGTGATGCATCAAATTAACAACAGCCACATCAAAAGTACTTCAGGATATGAGATTTACCACCTCTCTCTCTCGCCCCTGTTACACTGCTTGTTCAAGGTGCAAATTTCATGCTGCTATTCTGCTTTGCCATTCTTTATGAAAGGTACAATTGCATAATAGGGGGAAAAAGCCATCTCCCATTTAGACCAGCAGTAGAGGTAGTAATTGCATTGACGTCTGTGTGAAAAGGACAGCTGGCAGGACAGGACCATGAACAGGGTGAGTGTGATGTTTTGATAACATGTTATGTGTGCAACTCACCTTGGGAGATTTAAACAGCAGCTAGAAGCAGTTAGCGGCTAACTCTCAGAGAAGAACAGCTGCCAAAAATGTCCACAAATTGTGGAGACACTGAGATCCAGGAGGGCAAGATCGGCCGTGGTATGATAGGGATGGTAAATTGTTGTTATTTCCATGTGATACCAATGTTTTTGTTTATACAACACTGCTGACGTATAGAGGACGACACTGTTGTGTTACATGTCACACCTGTCACACCTCATTCGCTTCCAGAATGCCAGCATGCTGTCTAAAATCACACACTGACGCAGCGTGATGCCACTGATGTTTGGTACTGTAAAGAGATGCAAAGGCAACATAAAGGCAGAACAATGTGGCGGCCCTATAGAGTCTTTTAGGTCAGACGTCACAATGACGTTAGTTTGTTAGCTGAGGGGAAAACATGACTCACCACCACAGGCTGGTAGGCTACATAGGAGTCTTAAAATGTCGTCTTGTTGTGTTATTGGGTGCTAGAGAAGGAGTCATGACTCAAAACTTAAATTTGAACGCATACCAGCCACTACTGCTCATTAGCAAAAACAAGGACAACTAGGGTTAAATGTGATAAGACGAAAGGGCTGGCCGGAGGCCATCATCAAAAATGCTCACATGTACAGCGCACGCTTCATATCAGGTTAGGGGAAATGTATTTACTGTTGTAGGGATGAATAACATTATGTGTATTCAGTGTTATCATGTCCATCTAATCAGAAATTGGGGAGGTATTAAGAGCAATGTTGGATTTCTTCATAATGCTAACTTTTTAGCGTATTAGTTAAGGTTAGCTTCGATAGTCCTCCTTTGTTAGATTGGCATAGTGATCAACCACAAAGCCGGCCATCTCATCTTTGGCAGTCCTTTCAAATCATCCATCCACTGAGTGAGAGCATACGGGTCAGCCAGTCTGGTCCTGTTAGTCAGTGTTTACTTTACATTCTGACAGCTTCAAAAGTTTACAAACGGTCCAGTTTGTGCCAGAGTGTGCTCCGGCACTTGGAATCATTATTTCTGAATGCACCACTTGTATCATCTTCCTCCAATGTCTAAAACAAACCAAAAGAACACGCTAGCTAGCACTGGCTAATGTCTGTGGAGCACTGCTTTGTCTCCAGCTAAGCCCCGCCCGCCAAAAAATGTTGTATAGAAGAGGTACAAGCTATAGTGTGAACAGAAAGAGGACTGAGGCCCCATCAGAGCTCAAGTTGACCAGAAAGAGAGCCGAGTCCAATTTCAAATTATCTGACAATGTGAACGCAAAAAGAACTGAGTTTTACACTTTAAGAGGACCAAGTTTGGTCCGTATAAAAAGAACTACATGTGAAAACAGGCTTAGTTAAATTACAATTAGGTGAAGATTAAATAAATAAAAGATGAACTAAGAATATTAAATTAATAACTGCATGGAAAAAATGTGCTGCAGGGATGTCTTTGTAATCTTTTCATATTAAAGTCGATCATATCACTACAAAATTACATATGTGCTTAAAGGTGACAATTCGTTCAATAAAGATTAATCTTAAATTTTAGATTATGGTAAGATTAAGGGTGGTTTAGATTAGTCACGATTAAGATGAAGTTTAACTGGGATGACCTAATAAGTAAAGAATAAATTCAAATGAATGGAGACTTAACACTAAATTAAGATTCATTAAGAGTTAATCTGACTAAATACTTCAGATTGATTACGTTTTCCAAAATTTAAATGATCTCTTGTTAAATTAGGCCTATTAAAAATAATATTCACAGATGAAGGCTGTGGAAAAAAGATAAATCCATGCAAGTGTCTTAAGACTGCATAAAGCTGCTGAATAGCCCGTGTTAATTATCAGGCCTCACCGTTCTGCTGATGGCAGTGAGAGTGGAATATGAAAACGACATTGGTTCAGTTATGGTAGGACAACTTCATCAACAGCACAGGTCCATTTTTGATGATGGAGTAGCAAATAAACTGTCCCAAATGGCCTCCATTTCCCCTCGCCTCCTCCTCCTCTCTCCTCCTCTTTTTCATCCCTCTCTCAGCATATTTCTCACTGAGGAAGTGGTGAGGGAGGAGAGGAAAAGATCTGCCTAAGTGGGACTCTGAGGGACCAGGATGGAAAACCATTGTGCAACAGGTGTGACCTTTTGTGCCGCAGTTTCAACATGAAAGCAAGCGACGCTGTCACTAAATCACATGTGTGCTTAAAAGAAAAAACTGTGCTTTTAAAGTTGAACATGATGCTGAAAACCGTTTGGAGGAGGCTTTCTGGCTATTTATGGTTTAGCTGTTTTCTATCCCTCGGGAGCTCACTGATGTTTAGAATCAACAGAATTAAATGATTTTTATTTCTTTTGAATTAGCCAAAATGGGATGAAAAGTGTTTGCCTCAATTTGCAGTGAAGTGGAACCACTGGTGACATTAAGGCTATAGCACTGATGGAGGAAGTACAAATCTTTCACTTAATTAAAAGTAGACATTATCTAGTGGGACTCTGCTCTCACTGTAAATGTCCTCTAAGGAATCCTGAGAGGTTACGCCTGCCTTCACTAAAAGCTGCTGCATTAGAAAACAGTAGACGGCTTTAACAACTTCATTTTCACCCTGAATGTATCCATAAATGTCCACAATTCATTGTTTTGTAAAAGATTAGTGAAATATTTTATTTAATTGACGATTTTGGCCCTACGTGTTACGGGGGGTAACCCACCCATTTGATTTTATTAAGACTTAAAGTAAATTAAGGGCATGGTGGCTTTATGTGGCAACAGCAAAACATTTAGTATAAGTTACTGTAAAACCTTGATTAATAGCCCAGGCTTTTGTTTACATAAATCATTGAACCATCAGGCCTATATTTGGGACAGACGTCTATATGAGACAGGCTTTTAAATCCTTTTACATAAAACAGTTGCTCAGCAAAGATGGGAAATATAATCAAATTGTTTGAAATGAATACAAATTTTATGAATATTACTTGTATAAAAATGAGGCTTCAAATAACATATTAATTAAGAATAATTCGTTTGATCTCGCTCTGACAGACAATGCATCAGAGAGAGAGAGAGAGTTAAGACACTCATTTTACAGAACCCAGCACACCGACAACACCACTAAAATAACTTAGACTACTCACAACTTAGACGAATTTTTATGAAAACCCCTTTAGATTCTTTTGATCAGTGGACCCTTATGCACAAAAGGAATACAAATAACTTACTGGGCAATCAACAAATGGACACATAATTTGACTTTATGACCACGTCAGAGGTACGGAGTGACCACCTTTTTTTGTCTCTCTTGTTTACCAGACCAGTAAATCTGAATGAATTATTCATTATCCATATCCATGGTGCTCATGACTTCAGTAAAATGAATTTAACGATGGAATTATGGAGAATCTACCCGAACTAACAATGTATAGCATGTACATATTGACAAATGTTTAATTAATTTTTATGAACGATCTAAATTGCTAGATAATGTTAGCTGGAATGGGTTGTCAACAAACTGGTTTCATACAGCCAAAGAACTTCTATAAAAATTAACTGCCTGGCAGCCAGACCAGGCTTCTAATTGAGACATGAGTTTATTTGTCAAAATGTGTAGCCACACAGGGCTAGTAAAAGGGACCAGGCGTTTAATTGGGACTAGGCTAACTCCATGCTCTATGCTACTTAGACATCCAGCAAGCACTGAGCAACATTAACACTGTAAGTCCAACACTGACTCAGGTTTTGGAAAATATCTAACTCTTTAGCAGCTTAAAGTTCCAATCTGTACACTAGCATGGTGCTAATTTTGTCTGTTAGCCATGTGGCATTGCAGAAGTAGCACTGTAGCGATCAGCAGCTTCTTTTGCCTAAAATAGCTTTCTGTCGCTGTGACTGATGAGAGCCATGAGACCAAAAACAAAAGCTAAAATATGCTTAAACACTAATGCTGTTACCTATAGTACTAGTGATACCTTTTACGGCAGCATAGTAAACATTGTCATTTAACGCAATAAAAAAAAAATAGATTTGTGCAGCTCTAAGAAAAAATGAAGTGTTTATGTGTTTTGCTTTAATGTGAAAGTGAATACTGAGGAAAACTGAGAGATAAAACGATGGGGATGATGAACAGCTTGTTAACAAGCATTTTGATTCAACTGCTCATAGCATAAAATTCCTGGTGGCTTCACACAGTATATTGGCACCATTCTATGAGCACTAGTGGGTTTGATGGTGCAAAAGTGCAATTACATTTCACTAATTATAATTTCAAGCCCAGGTAGCAGCTGCGGAGATCCCCTGGTTTTGCCAAAAAGGTTGCGACTGCTAAATGAGAACCCTGCAGTAAGAGAGTAGTTACTGTACAGGAATCTACAGCTTCCCACACGGAACAGAAGTTGAGAAACAATAGATGGCAGAGCAGCGCCAGAGACTTCCCATGGTGCAATAAAACCACATGAGCAGAACTGAACACTGACAATAAAAAATAGAATCGATGGGAGTGCTTCACGTTTCCTATCCCATTGACAGATTATTTCATGGATCACAGCAAACAAAACTGTGGCTCATTCAACAGAGGGAGTGTCTTGGCTCCCATTCTCCAATATGTTCTTTGGATTACTTTAAAGCTGAGGCTGTTTAAGATTTTGTCCGAAGTAGAATTAGACAGACAGCGAGGGCACGGGAAGGTTCCAGTCTGACATACTGCAGATGCCAAAAAAGAGACAGGCAGACGGTGAGATTCACATAATCTAAGTCATTATCAGACGTAAATGAACAGAAAGTGCAACCATCTCAAACGAACAAAGTGATTTCACAGATCACTGATGCCCTTTTCTGGAGATGGCAAATTAATGGCTGCACTATATATTTTTTTCCTGTGCTGTGCAAGTCCTCCTGAGTGCAATAACACTGAGTGTAAGGGCTTGCCATCAAAGAGGTGAAATCGTTTTCTGCCCTGGACACAGAGCAAAGTGAATGGGGGGGGGGGATTGATAATGGGATTCGCTTAATTGTAAATTAACAGAATCTTGTTAATAGGATTCTGTTAATTTAAGATTTATTTCCTTATTGATTAATTTACTCTTTCTGCAGCGTGTGTAAAATGATGTTAGAGGATAATCACCAGCAACCTTAAATTACTAAGAATTGAATGTGTAGCATGTCGTTAATCAAGCTGACGATCGTGAATAAGGATGCAGATTTACTTTATGCTTGCAGTTGTTGCCAGCAGCAGTCTACATATTCTAGTTATTCCAAATTGGTATTGATGCAATGGTGTGAATGTAATTTAACACTGCATTGATGTAATTTATGTTAAGGCATTTTTTTATGCATGTGCGTTTCAGTTACGTTGAAGATATAAATGTCTCTGTTATAAAATGACAAAAGATTTGGAAGGTGCTCTTTAAATAACATCTATTGGATTAGTTTGGATCAGTTTGTTGGGTCAATAAACAACAGTAAATTCTGAAAACACTCCTCCAGGATGTTATTGAACAAGCAATTTGAATCCATAGAAATTCCTGCAGGGAGTGTACTATTTATTATCCTCCAGAAGCTGACTCTGTCAATACAGTCAGTGTGTTACAGTACATTTTGTAAAATTTAAATACTGTTTGTCCCAGCCCACCCTCCAGACTCTTCCTATTCAGCGTTGCCAAACTGCCACAGTGAATCACGCTTTGTTTTTATTTGTCCGTTCTGGCACTGAATCTGGAGGTGTTGGTGGTGGAGGTGGGGGCAACAGGTAGCAGAATGAGAGACAAGCTGAGAAGATATGTGTGCATTAGCGCTGCCTTGGAAAATATCTGCCTTTGAGCAGGGATCCCTCCCCACACTGTGCCTCCACTCAAATTGTGACCAGCTGGGGCAGACTGTGGCTGTATTGGACAATTAGCCTGAAACCAATTGTATCTGTGTTAACAGCCAGTTCTCATTCCCAGAGTGTCAACTACCAGTGCTTTCTCATGGCCCTTGGCGTGATATAGATGCCGAAGGCACCCTTCAGTGTCATTATGAGATGCACTGGGCTTTCAGCTTACTGTGATGCAAAGTTATCCACAGGAGTACTTGACGCTGAGAGTGACCATCCGAGTAAAGGCCTTTGGACGATGGGTCTGGTTTTTTTGGGGGTTTTTTTGGATGGATTTTTTTAATCCATCATCCAAAGAAAAAAAAAATTTCAGACCGAAACCTTGCTCACTGGGTCCAATGCATTTTATTGTTATATTCACTGCAAAAATTCACAATACGTGACAAAATGAAAAGCCTCTCTCCACTGGAGTTACCTATCAAGTTGTCATGACTCTTTCTCTGTCTTGCATTTGGCATTGCAGCTGCATGAAGGGGCGGAGCTGTCCTCCACATTCTGTGTGCGATCCACATCCTCCTTCTCTTCTTCATCATCCACCTTAATATTACTATCTGAAAGGGAGCTATCTGAGTTATGAAATGATTCATAGCTGTGTCCCACCGCCACATTTTCTTCACTGATTCTCGGTCAAACGTCTTGAAAGGCATCTGATGGATGCAGAATAAGGCCGAAAATCGAATCTGTTCTGAAAATTTTTACGATGAACCAAAGTTTCAGACTCAGTGTGCAAGCGTGATTGACACAATGTGAGGTTATTTATTTGTAGCATGTGACAATGTCAGACGAAAATGGACTCAGTATGCAAAGGCCTTAAGTCAGTAGGAAGGGAAGGGTCAAACGAAGTCGGACTTTCAACCAGGATGCCGCAGTCCATGTCCAGCCTGAAACCAAAAGTCACTGTTGTTTAATTGTAACGTTACCTCACTTTGGTATCTACGTTCTGTGTGAAACAGAAATAATGTGTTGTTTTAACTTAAAGTTAAACAATTTGCATACAGTTACTCACGTGACAAATTTACATAATGTTACGTAACAGTTGTGCATATTAACCCCAAAACATTTTTTCACTGAGTAGTTTTGTTCCCCAAACCTAACTAGGTTAATTTCATAACATTAACCATGTGTTACAATGAATTTGAGCTTGGTCTACTATGCGTCGCTATTAGATGCAGAAGGGCGTGATAATTTGTGACAAATAAAAACGGGGTTAGTGTTGATGTGTGAGTGTTGCTAAAATGTACATTATATACCAGAAAACGTTCCAAAACTGCCACAACGTGCCACAACTAGTTCAGCATTTTGGGAAATATATGCCTAATGGGAGGGGCCAACAACCAGTTCACTTGGCTTTGCAAAGAAACTTAAAATGAGGAAACAGCTAGCCTGGTTCTGTCCAGTGGTAACAAAACCTCAGCACTCCTGCAGCTCACTAATAACTTGTGATATATTTGTGTGATCTGTACAAAAACCAAGGTGTAAGATACAAATGAGATATAATATTTTAATTTAGTCAGCTTTATGCAGGATTTATACTTGCGAAACAACGACATACCTATGGTGTGGGCTCTCTAGTCACATAGAGCCATAGGTGCCTGACGTGCATCTCCCTAGATATGTAAAGACATGTTGCTGCAACTCAGACCTT
The DNA here is from genome assembly GCA_029783705.1 of Chaetodon striatus. Classification (NCBI taxonomy): domain Eukaryota; kingdom Metazoa; phylum Chordata; class Actinopteri; order Chaetodontiformes; family Chaetodontidae; genus Chaetodon; species Chaetodon striatus. The sequence continues at coordinate 9,099,942 of JAPZEB010000009.1, read as the reverse complement.
GTGTCTGTTTTTGTAAGCTGAGACCATTTCCCTCAGTGGAAACAATAAATTGTGAAGACAATAAAGCCTCCACAAATATAGCATTTTAAGTCTTGTGTGTGATTTATCCTTTAGGGATTTATACTCCGGGATTTATCCTAGCTTCATATGAGCAGATCTCAACTCATCGCTAGGCTAATTTAGACAATGTAAAATGCCATAGGCTTGTGCTAATAATGTTAGCATGTTACATTTGTTTGGTAAACATTATTAGTGTAAGACAGTTGTTTTGTCAGTGAACCTTGTGAGTTGTAATGGAGCCAAAATTTTGTAGCTTTACCTTTGTTAAACCTTGCTGTTGTCCCTGGTTTCATATGAGAAGAGGAAAAGTCAGCTAGCCGCGAGGCTAATTTATACAATGTAAAATGCTGTAGGCTTGTGCTAAAAACATTAGCATGTTGTATTTGTGGGGAAAATGTGTCCAGATAGAGACAAGTGCTTTGTCTGCGAATGCTGCAAGTTATTGTGAAGCCAATTTCTTCACTTGTGTTTGAAATTGTCGCTATTAAGCCATATCTAATGTGTGTTTTGGGTGTGTTTTGAGTCAACAAAAGTTAACAGCACTTCGCAGAAAACCCGCCGCCAACTACATTTTTGGAGGTTTAACTGCAGCAGACACCACCGCACAAGTGTAAATGCTCACAACAATGCAGGCTATGTGCGTAGACTACGGCATAGGCGTAGTATAAATCCCGCTTTAGAATTGCAGAACCAGCAGTTCCCCATTTCCAGTCTTAATGCTAAGCTAACCAGCTTCTGGCTCCAGCATCGTACTTGACAGACATCCAACTCTTGACAAAAAAATAAATAAGCATCCAAAAATTGAACTATTGCTTTAACTGTTTCATGTGGGGAGGATTAAAACCACATACTCTACACTCATTCATCTCATTCAAGTTCAGGTAAAAACTAGCAATATTGACATTTCAGTTAATTGATATATTAATTTGATGTCTGTAATCAAGACATTGCCAGCCCAAACCCAGATTTCTAGTGTTACAATGTGGCCTAAATCATTTTTCTTCATACTGTATATTGTAATGACAACACAAAAAAGGAAAAAAAATCCCCCAAAATTTGACATTTTCAATAATGATATCAGACACGTTTAGATGTGTTCCTCGATCTCATATCTGATTTGTAGCGATGGGACCTCAGGCTGAACAGTCATATCATAATTCATGCTTCTTTCAGCACTAACAGCGGCAGTTATTCGTCTCTGACATCCTCAAATTCTGCATGATTTTCTCTTTCTGTGAAACCATCCATGTAACTGCTCCACCACTCCAGACTCCACTCTCACATCCAAGTGTCCATCTGCACAGGAGTGACCAGCATTGCTCCACAAAAAAAAAAAAAAAAAGCATGATTAAAATCTTTTTCTTCTCTCCTTTTTTGTCCTCCCACTCTCTTTATTGTGTTTTTGCAAATTTGCAGCCTGGATCCCCTGCACATTTACACACAAATTACACCGTGCACAGTGACATCAGTCATAGCAGCCTCCGGTCCATGTGTTCAAGGGCCAAAAGACAAAGGACATTTAGCTAAATATGCTTATTCTCTTTGTTGCCAAGAGTTAGATGAGATTGATACTGCTCTTAATGTCTGTATGGCAGATTATGAATGTCTATTTTCTATTATCCTTGAGCATGTAGCACCACTTCAAATATGCAACCAGGATCAAAGCAACACGGTTATAAAATTAAGGGCACGTAAACCGCCACGACGGTATAGATTCAGCCTGGTAGTCAATCTATGTGTGGCAAACAACACATTTCAAACAGTTTGCGTAGCAGCGACATATGTTTGATCACACCTTCGCTGCAGATGTCACAACAGTCATTGAGAGGAGAGAAAACACCCTCAGCTCGTTCTACACATGCAGTCTATTTAAAGGGGAAAGCTACAGAGTAGCTACACATATGGTGTGTGTGCCAGTTAATGGGTGTGAATGACAAATCTCAGAGTGTTTTTATGAGGGTTGGTGAAACAAAATGTCACATTCAGGCAAGCATAATGTTTTTGTGTGAGACATTACTCGTAGCCTATTGCAAAGATATCACCTAAGGGGCCAGTATACTCCATCAGAGCTGCTTGTCGTATGGTCGAATGGCGTGCACATCTCCGACGCCGGATTGGGATGCTGTGTCCGACAGTTTCTGTGACTTTCCAAAAACGACATTTACACCCTCTTCACACGGTAATTGTCCAGCTGTGAAGAGGTGGGAAAAGAGCCTGAGATTTAACTATTTCTGTGACTTTTTATGTGAACAGCCACGTGCAACATGATGATAACCTCCCAAGAGAGACTGTCTGACAGAGGTGCCTGTAAGAAATGACCAAGGGTCATGTTTCCATTCTGTTGCCAGGCAAATTTTATGTAAACTTGTAAAACGTTGCAAAAAAGAAATGTGAATTAGGCATCAACCATCAACTGGTTTGGACTAAATAAACCAGTTATCACTATCTATAATGTCCTCCTTAGACCCTGCGTCCACACATTACCCCCGATGTCCACCGGATCCGTCATGAGCACGATTCAGCCGCGGCGCGAGTGCCGGAGCTAATAGCGGCCATTCAAGTCAATGTGAGCATGTCCACCAGAAGCGGCGCGGCACGTCCTAGCAGAGTCCCAGAAGAGGCTCGGCGCTCCGCTCCACTAAAAATACGCGCTGGGTCTATTTCTTGATGGACGCTGCGCGACGACCATCAATTTCCAAAGACCAAATGAGTCAAACAGGAAGTCAGGCGCAGAAAAACGAGACTATCCGGTCAATTTTCAAAATAAAAACACCCATGAAAACTCAGGAGCGCATTTCACGACGCTACAACGTCAAAGTTTGTGGCCCCCGGCAGGTAGAGAACTCTTTTCTTTGTTTGTTGATGTCTATATACGTCCAGTGTTTCCGCAAATTATCGCGTGACATTATGACCTCGCGATACGTTAATTCCAGCTGCTCACGTGCGCGCCGCTGTAGATACGCTTCCAGTGGACATGGACGCCCGGCACAGGACGGAGCGAGACCGTGCTAAAGACGGAATGCTCACGCAACGGATCCAGTGTACACCCTCTGTTTCTGATCATCATTGGAAAAGTTCAACATCTCTCTATTTATGCTCTCAAAACCTTTGACACCACAAATAAGTAATCTGAGACAACTAGCATTTGTACCCAGGTTCATTGTAAACTCTGACTTTATCCATCTTACTATTTAGAAGCAGAGAGACAACAGTAAAGCCCGGATTCTTTCTTAATCTGTAACATGTTAGTCTAAAGGTTTAAACTTGTGTCCTTTCGTAGAGTTGGTGATTTAAACTAAACTTTAAGGTGTAAGAGAAAACAGAGGCCCTAGGACCATGCTTCTCTGGTATAAGTGTTTTGCAGGCTAGCAGATCATCCTGGTGCAGACTATCTACTGGAATTTATGACTGGTTGGTGCTCTGATCTGATATTGCTCAAATGGCATTAAAAGATAGCTGTTACCTTCTTTCTCATTAAAAATTTTTTTTTTATGTGTAACAAAATAATTTATCATTCAGATCTCCTCTCATCTCATTTTGAATGTCTGATTGTCCACCACTCACATTTTCATCACATCTCACTTTGTCAACAAAAATAAAACATACACTTTGTCATAGTTTTCATCATCAAGATCTATTTATAGCTCATCAACATCTTGTCTTCATCATGGAAGAAAAGGTCATTAATGCCTCATGAAACTTTACAACCACAAACTAGAGACTTCGGGTATTCAGAGGATGGTTGGCTTTCATAGGTATATGAGTTTCCACAATAAAAGTGGCCATCAAATCGCCAAAAAATCTCAACATTTCAAAAATTTTGGAAACCATGTCACAACAGGATTTTTCTGTGGTTTTCCTCATGGTCTTGGTGTCTTTACATGGTATTTTGGAGGGAGTTTTGTATTTTTTCCATAACTGCTGTTATGGATGTTTGAATTCACATCGGACATGGTCAGGGATTCAGTGAGGCAATGTTAGCAATGTTTTTCCTGGCTTTCATGCATTTATCGTACTGCAGATTGTGGTGTTTTTCCATCAGCTGTCAACTGTTAAGAAGCAGAGAAATAACTTAATTGACGCCTGAATTTGTTCGTGATCTGCAACACGTTAGTCTTGAGGTTTAAACGTGTGTCTTCTCACAAAGTTGGTGATTAAAACTAAACTTTCATCTCTTTCAGAGAAACCTGATCTGAGTTCAGACAGCTTACTCACAGCACAGCTACACTCACAGATAGCTTAGCCTCCTACCTGCCTACCAGCATCAACCCACAAACCTTATCAAGTCTAGAGTGAGTGGAGTCCTGTGGAGATGAGCCGTTGGCTGCTGGTTCATCTGCCGTTCATCAGTTAGCGAAATATCCTGGCACAGACTATTTACTGGAGTTTACCAGCCTGTCGCTAATAAGGCGTTTGAAGATAATTACAAGCACTGCTCTTCTTGGCTCTCGATGTCTGATAGTCCACCACTAACATTTTTTCCACATTTCCTCTTATCTTGTCAGTGAAAATAAAACATAGATTTTGTTTTAATTTTTATTATCAAGATCTATTTTTAGCCCATTATAGTCTCGTTTTTGTCATGAAGAAAAAGTTGTTGATGAAAAATGTTTGTCATGGTCTCCATCAACAAAATTAACACTGCAGCGCAATGCATTACATTTAACAGGGTGAAGCAGATGACAAATAAAAGCAGAAAAAGGCCGGGGTGCCATACAGTTGTCTGAGGAGTAAAGCAATCTGTGTTCCTACTGGTCAAAGTGACGGCTTTGACAGGAGAAGTTGTGGAAGACAAAAAGAAATCAAACATGCAAGCCTTTATGTCCGGACGCTGTGAGGCATCCCAGACATGATGTCAGTTGTCATCTACTATGTCACACTAAACGGTAAAACAATCAATTATTGCACACAACACTCGTTATTGTTCATGATCCAAGCTGACACCATACGACAGCTGTGTTAGGCTAGAATTGGGCTGATATCATGAAGTCTGAACCCAGCTTTAGTAACAGTATTGGGCGAACCTCAAACCTCCAATAAAATCATCAGTAGTGTGTAAAGGTCAATAGTCATTGTAAACCTTAACCATAAATTAGGGCCTAGTTTGCAACAATGTCAATGCCAGTGTCAATTTTATTTGTATAGCACAATTCATTACGAGTAAACTCAAAGTGCTTTACATTTAAAAACAAGAAGCAACAA
>JAPZEB010000009.1:9060390-9070888 GCA_029783705.1 Chaetodon striatus | reverse complement strand
AAATCACAATACCATACTGTAATTCCTGCTTTGTACAAAAAAAAAGCCCACATTATGATATTAGTTAAAATAAAACAAAACCAATTACATTTCTCTTGCATTTCAGACACAGAATTATTTATTTTATTTTTATTGTTTATAACTACTACACACTATATTTTATAAGGAGCTGTTTGTAATTTACAAGCTGATGAGACACCAGAAAATCAATAAATAAAAATAACTTGAATTTTAAAAATAAAAAATGTAAAAATTAATGAAAAATATCAAGGAAAATTCTCTTTCTATTGCTACTTTTTAGCTGTATTGACAAGGTACCACTGTGCTGTATTGAGCTGAACTTTGAATTTGGGGGATTATATATATATGTATATATTTTTTTTTTCCTTTAAACCACACTATATGCCTATCTGCTTAGCCTAAACCTGTGAGTGCATGTGAAACTGTACATATTTGCACTTTCTTTGACCTGTCCTAGATGTTATATTGTAATGGTAAAAAGAAAATGTATATGATGATGTGACATTAGTGCGCAGCAGGCTCGGGACCACATAGATAATTTAGGGCAAAGCTATACATATAGCCCGAAGCAGCAGTGTGCTAATTACATTTAATTATTCTCATCACCTGTTATATTCCCTTTTGATTAAAAAAACATCAGCAGCCACTGAAAAAAAAAAAGCCTTTCCCGACTTGCCTTTATCAGGACCTGCATGACCCACAGGAGTCCTGCAATTATGCAGGCTGTCAGGTACAATTCAAGGCACGTGGGAATACATGTACAAAATGATTGAGATGGCCTCACACGGAGCCCTACAGATGCCAACTGCTCTGGATGTAGAAGTACAGGCGGAGGTAGCAATGTTCCAGTTCGTCGAACAGCACCACAGCATGATAACTCACCACAAAGTGAAGGTTTAAAAGCCAAAGAATTTGATGCAATTAGAAAATTAAGTGAAATTTGTTCAGGCACCCTATGGATCACTGCGACAGACACAGATAAGACAAATATCCCTTGATGAGATTATTCTTGCTTGTTTATCGAAGGAGCAGAATGAGGTGCCACAACTAGCCATTACCTCAAATTATACTCGCGTCTTTTCAAAGAATCACAACCACTTAAGATAAAGGCAGATGTATCACGGTGTAAGCAGGATTGTTTCAGCAGTCGGCTCTGGAAAAGATCTTCAGCCCTCATCTCTCTTGTGAGGAAGACACTCCTCCAACAAAGCATGTCTAATTTGAAAAAGAATGAAGTGGGGAAAAAAGCGATTTCAATGAGCCAGGAAATGTAATGCATCTGGCCCAGCAGCTTTGATGGGAGTCTATCAACTCCAATATTAATGCGAGGATTTGAGTGGCCATTCATGTGTTGTGCTCTCGAGCTGAGAGAGAACACAGTTGTTCTATTACATGGGTTAGCACTTCTGTAGAGATCACCTGAGACCTGCTGGACTTTTTCCCTCCACTTCCTCGCCTGCATTTTCACTGCCGTGCTGAGTGAAGCGAAGTCAAACAAATGACACCTACAGTATGCAGATGAGAAAAGCCTGAAAATGGCCAGTGTATTGTTTGTTATTTGATTCACTTAAGAGCAACGAGAGGCAAATTATGGAGCTCTTTCATGGCCAGTGAATGAGAGTCTGATTTGTAGACATGGTAACGGCACACAAAATATGAATATATTTTCCGGTTCATAACTGTACAATAAAATGAAGCAAATGATTCTGTCTAATTTCACCTCCTTATGATATAGTTTTTCCCTCTATGGACATCAAGGTTGTTCATAATCACTGCATATTGTTTGAAGCAACAGTGTGGATTCTGTATAGCTTACATTTTTCTTTATATTTGATTAAAGGAACAGTTCTGCATTTTAAGAAGTATGTTTATTTGCTTTTTTTCTGAGAGTTAGATGAGAAGATTAATGTAACTCTCATGTCTGCGCAGTAAATACAAAGCTACCACAAGTAGCTGGTTAGCTAATCTTAGCTTAGCGTATTTTATCTTAGCTTATCTTAGCTTATCTTAGCATAAAATGGGGAAAAAGCTAGCCTTGCTCTCTCCAAAGATTAAAAAAAGTTAAACCAGCTATCTTAAGGGTGCTGGTAGGTGGATTTTGGAGACTGTCTTCCTCTAAAACACAATCACATATGTCGTTTGTCCAAGCAGCTATTAGAAACCATATTTATGTACATTGTTAGGCAGCAACCTATACTGGCTGTGGTAATGATGATGGAAGCAAAAGAGGAAGTCAGGTGAGGTACTATAAAGAGCTAAGGAGGGGGGTGAGGTGGATAGATAGGTCAAACAAACACAGGACTTTGATCCAGGGGGCCGCTGTTCATATACTATGTGAAAGTCAGTGTTGAGTTATTTTAGCAACCTAACTTGACACGTCAATGTTTCATGGGATATACGTAACGATACGTTATTAAAAACAGACTGAGAAGACTGTAAATCAGTGGATACATTTTATTAAGCACCACAACTTCTGCAAAATGACTTGGTTTAGCTATTGGAATTTGATCCGTTCAATCCAATAACATTTGGCAAGTCTGGAAGACCTACATGATTTCATCATTTTATCCCCATTTAAGTTAGCAGAGAGTTTAACTAGAGGTTAGCTGTTAGGTTGGTGAAAGTCTCTAGTGCACTTGTTTTATGGGCCCAATTATGCGGAAGAACTGGGTAGTTTTGTACACAGGAAGTTTTTCAGTTTTATGTGGCACTGAGCAACTTTCAGGGATGAATGGGACCTGCCTCCAATGCTGCATCCAGTTCTCTTATACATCTTTTATTTTATACAAGTAGTTAAAGTGTGACTGCGGCTGTTTCAGAATGTTTACCATGCGTTTAAAACTGCAACCATTAACCACCAATAAGCTAGCGATTCTGCTGGTCTAGTATGAGGAAATGTTGATCTCCTGCTACCGGTAGGGATGCTAATTTCGGAAATGCTCATGTGAGTCTCTTTAGAGGTTAGGAACAAATGACCTCTGGGGTTGTATGGGTTGGAGGACTTGCTGGGATTTTGCTACCTTTAGACAGTGTCGTTTGTGCTAAGCTATGCTAACCGGCTGCTGAATGAAGCTTCATATTTACGGTACAAACATGAGAGTGGCAGAAATCTACTCATCTAGCTCTTGGAGAGAAGGCAAGAAAGGGTATTTACTAAAATGTTGAATTATCCCTTTAAGTTTGAGAGACTTATCAGTTATGTATTTTTTAATGGTCATTAGCAATTCAAAGTCACTGCTCAACCACAAGAAAGCAACACCTTAGATTACGTATTAGAGGCAACTAAACACATGGTGAATTTAAGCTCTGTGGCACCTACTGTACTTTCTTGAAATTATCTTTCAAATCACAGACACGGGAATTGGGATAGACTAAGCATGCCAGCATGATGGCAGCAGTCTGGCAATTCACAAGTTCAAGTGTCAAAGGGCGTTTAGGTGCAGTGGAGAGCATGCAGAGGTTGGAGCTTCTCGAACAGGCGGCAGCACATCTCACCAGCGGTGGGAAATGGAGGACATCTTGCCAGGGATATGACTTCAAACATGTAACAGCCTCGGCAGCTCCAGGCCAAGGGAACAGATTGCTCCAATTACAGCAAGCCTCACGCACCAGAGTCCCCCTGACACATGCAACGGTCTATTGGAGTGGACTTAGGGTAGTGGTATGTTGCTCTGGAGCACTGGGGGCCCTCACATCCCATTGCCAATCTGTATTCTGTTTGAACCCGCAGACATCTCCTTTTACCCCTGCTTTCGTTTCAAATTCTGTTCAGACTGGGTGTTTTTGGCTGCCAACACAGGTGATTGGCACCTTCTCTCTGAATTTATAACAAAATCAATTCTCTAACAGCATCCCTGAGCACATCAATCTAAGAGAGATGCTTTCTACCCCCTCATTTTCAGCTTCACAGGCACAGAGTGGTTATAGATGAATCCCTCAGTATACTTACCCATATCGGCTCTGAGAGCTGTGGCGGAGCACTACTTTAATTGGCAGCGTCAAGTAATGCACAACATGTTAGGAGCTAGCAGCATTGGGAATCACCTTGTTAATTGAGGGCCGCAGTTGAGAGATTGACTAATTGATCAAGGCCTTTACAGGGGTAGATAATTCATGGCGGCAACACCGCAGGAGGAGGAGCCTTGTCAGAGATGATTCATGTGTCTCTTGGAGTGGAGTCGGTCTCCATGGTCTCTTTTGCTCCGTAGGCCCGACGTGAAGGGGATTGTATCATCAGCACCTCCGCCCAACTGCTCGCTTCTCCCCCTAAATCAGAATTAAAAAGGTGAGGCTGGTGTTGATAGGTTGCCACAAATGATACAGTGTTGTATGTCTGTATGCTTCCCCTGATGGCTGCTGCTCTCCCCAAACACCATCAAGATACAGGGAAGATGTATGGCTGTGTTGTAATGAAAGCATGAAGGGACCCCAAGTCATGGAGGAAATGTCTCCATCACACAGGTAGAGAGGTAATCATGCCCCTGTGTACTGTACTCTGGGAAAAAAATGAAATGTGTGGCAACAATGCAAAGCTTATAAATTGAGGGAGCAGCTGAAAAACATCTGATCAGATCTGTGGACCGAGATGGCACAGTATGTTGTGGTGTAAATAATATCTTGTGTGGTATGGCTAGGATAGCGAGCAGCACTGAGGAGTGCAGAGTAAATACGGCTGTAGTGGGAGTAGCTGAAGAAAATTTAGTTTTGGGGCAAAATGACGAGGCAAAGGGAATAAATCGATTTTTAAAAAAGGCTTATTTTGCAGTAGACGTTTTACAAATATAGATTAAAAAATAAGACTAGTGATATTTTGTATTTTTATACTGTCTGCAAATCTCATGACAAGCCAAAACAACAGTCCTACTCCTGTTTGAGTTATGTTTGAGAACTACAATGCCCAGCTTCAGAATAAAGCCCCCAATATATTGATAAAAAATAATAAAAAACCTTTGCAATGCTACAAAAGGCAACCACACAAATGTAATCACAATCATAAATAATCTTTACAAACTGCCATAACTGCAGGTGCACTGCAGGTCTGCATGTGCTTTGTGCAAGTAGTGTTGGCGCACCACAGCAGAAGCTGTTGCTCGACTGCTGTGGGTAGGTACAATAAATGTCAACCACTGTACTGTGTTTCTATTTTATTACTTTCAGATGTATTAAAAAGTGCAGAACTAGAATTTTATATGAGTGTTATGTAGGCTGTATCAATGTCGACTGTTACAGTTTTTGTAACGTGTTAGTGTGTCATAAAAAGGGGTCATAAAACAGTCATAGTGTGAACACTTTTCCTGTGTGGCCCTCAATCATGTGCTGGCTCCCTGAAATGGCACACAGTCATCAAAACTTTAGGAAGCCCTGATCTGAGATTTTTGATCCAAAATGTTGTAAAATGATCGATTTAGCTGTCAAGTTTCAAAAAATTTCCTCAAGAGTTGGATTGCAGATGCTGTTTCCACAGTGGTTTCCACAGTGTGTAACATGGCACACTATGTATAAAAACATAAACAATATGATGTAGTGCTTGTCTTTAATAATAGTAATGATAATGATAATAATAAAAATCAGTTTTGGGGGTAACAAGTTACAAAAGTAACAAAGGTAACGTGTTACAGTAATATATTACGCTTTAGCAGTAACAAAGTATATAACGTGCAGACAACAGAACTTCAGGTGATATTATTACATTTACAGTGTCATGTAATGCGTTTATTTATTGTTTATTGTTTTCAATTTTCATTCATTCACACCACTCCACATCCGCCAGTGTGCTACCAGAAAAAAAAACATCCCCTGAAAGTTAGTGTGTCTTATCATGTCACTGCAGACTAGATCATAGAAGGGTGCCAGTGATCGTCACATCTGGGTCATGCCCTACCGTGCGTTATCATGCTTAGTTTGTTTCCATTAATAATAATGTCGTACAAGCTATCCTGTTCTGCTTTTGCGGCCTCAGGTTGCCTGAAAGCAGTGTACATAAGGAGCTGACCTCGTGGATGTGTTTCCATTCACATCCCCTACAACAGCTTAGCAATACCGGCACACCGTCTCGTGCGTCTGTGCTTTCTACCCGCAGTGAAACAACATGACCCTCATCCATTTGTAATGTCTTGAAAAGTTGACAAGCACTTGCGTTTTATTTAACAGCCCAATCTTTCTTGTTTAAACGCATAGATGTATAACAAAACATTTATCCATTTAATAATGAATGGGATTTGTTTACTATATGAAAACATGTTGAATAGCACTAGTTCTATCCTTATGGATGCAGCATGGGGGAAACGCAGTATGTTGTGTTATGTAGGTTTGTTTTTTCAGATGTGCACCATTGTTCTGTTTGCTCAGCAGCATCGTCTGCTGTTTATATCTTCTCCCACATCTGAGCTCATCACTTCCTGCTGAAACCAGGCAGAGTCGGAGGGTCTCCAAATTTAATTTTGTGAGTGTCTTAGGGGAGTTCGGATAAAATATATTTTTGCGCAGCTGTAATTTGGGGGCAGTTCCTTATGTGGTTAGTGATAATTATTTTTCTTTTAAAGGGAACCTAATATGCTCATTTACAGATTCATACTTGTAGTTTGGGTTTTTACTAGAATGTGTTTACAGGCTTTAATTTTCAAAAAATTACTTTATTTTCCTCACACAGTCTGTGACAGAGCACCTGCATTCACCCTGTGTCTGAGACGCTGCATTTTAGCACCTGTCTCTTTAAGCCCCCATCCCGAAAATATACCAGCTTGCTCTGATTCATCAGCACTCTCTGGTCTCTGCACCGTCATGCAGCCAGTAGACTGCAACAGAGTATATTAATCCCTGTATCCTAGAAATGAAATTCTTATACAGCTAATTTGAAACAGCAAATTCAATTTTGAGGGAAACATAATGCTAAGTGAATTACGTTTCGTATTAACAAGATGAGGAAATGTTGCTACCTGACAACTCCCGAAAATGTTGATACTAATGAATCAGCAAAATGTTCACTGACAACATATTTCATTTGTTTTCTGTTAAAATAGGCAATCTTGGAATACACTATCCACTTGTGGCAATTACAGCATCATTTTTATACCTTTTGTATTAACAATTAATCATAATCACAATCTTTCCCTAGCCTTAGCCAAAGTCCTTTTGTTGCCAAAACTTAACCACAGACAGGATGTAAACCTGATTCTGGTGGAATTCTGCCCTTTATGTGTCTGCCAAATTTCAGATGTGTGCCTCTGTGTGAATGTCAGAGTAATGCCATTATGTATGGCTAAGGCTCGCTTACCTCGATAGCTTCTTTTTTACCTTTACACTTGCAGTAGCGTGCCTTTTGCAGATGACCATATAAAGAAATCATCACAATCTGACATTAACTTGTCCCGAAGGTTGAGAAAAACATTTGGAAACAGAGTATTCAGAGTGGTGTGAAGCCTGAGGTTTTTTTTCACAGGGATTAGTTTACCTCATTGTTTACTGACTATGTGTAATATGAACACCCATTATTGTAACATTGTACAGTGGAGGGTAAAGGACCTGATAGTCATACATGTGAAGTAAGTGAAAGTCACCTTTTAGAATATTACTTTACTAAAAATCTGAAATTATCTGGTATTTATCAATAGTATCAATAGTGATTTTATGATATTAAATAATCATTGAAGGTAAAAGTACAAGTAAATGCTGACAATAAAAAAGTGAGCTGTCAGAATTTTAAGAATTATGACGTTTATTTCTTCGTAACATACACCGCCTTAAAAATGGAGTGCACATTTCACTTGATTCATTCCTTCTTTCTACCATCCATCCTTCCTCTTTCCTTTCCTCCCTATTTTGTAGTATGTATCAAATATGAATAGAGGAAATGTATTGGAGTAAAAGTATACATTTTATTTAGGAGATGTTTGGAGGAAAGTGAAAGTGGACAGAAATATATAAAATCAAGTCAAGTAGCAATACTGTTATAAACACTAAGTAATGTAACAAAGCATTATGACTTCATTGCGTTACACTAATGACATTAGATATGACAGGAAGTACCAGTCTCACTCCGAAGTTGTCGAAGTCTGGTGCTTGGGCTGTGACTTGCAGCGTCAGACACCAATGAAAAAAGCCATCCTTTATAGTTTAACTGCACTTGGCGGCGTCAGGGGGAAACGCAGCAGGACAAGAACAAAAGTTAAGGCAGCGAGAGTATAAGCAGGGTGGGTGGGAGGGGTGGTGGATGGGTCCGACAAGCACCGACCTTCACTCGGGGGAATGGTGTTCACCTCCCGTAACATTATAAAGCCAAAGCCTGTTCTTTTTTCCTAAACCCCAACCATGTGCGTTAGTTATTGAAGGAACAAGAAAAACTACATAGAATGTTTATTTTGAAAGAGACTATATGTAAACAGTAAATTTCCTGTGAAAACAGAAGTGTATTTTCAAAGAAGACAATGCATGTAACAGGCAGAACTTGACACGGTGTCCCAGAACATCAACAACCAACGCACCCAGGGTACCTTGCACGTCGTATCTGGACGTGGAAAGTCCGCGACCAAACGATGATATGTGACGAGGTCGGAGTGAGAATGTGTTGGAGAGTTGGCGTTGAAAGAGCCATGGACGCTGACAGTCCTGTGTTACTGTATTCCTCATTTTCTCTAACCACTGTAGCATGATAGCAAGGTGGAATTAGCAAGCTAGCTAGCTAACTAGCTTACAGTGTTACAGTGTCAGAATGGGTGCTGCCACTGTTATGAGGAGAAAGTGGAGATAAGACACTGATTGTAATTGAAGTGAAATGTGTGTCACAACTCAATGTTCATAAAAGAGGGTCGGGGTTAGGTGGCAAAAAATAGCCCTTTAATGAATGTTGTGTTTGGTCTTGATCTTGGAAATGCAGTGGAAACCTCTTATTGTAATCATACCTGCCTGGGTCTAATTGATCACTATATGTGGGCGATTATTATAACTCTTTTTCCTCTCCTTTATTTCTCATGCGGGTGACCAACTAATTGACATTTTTAAACTTACTGGAACATAAAGTAAAGAATAAAAAAAGTATAGTAAGAGTATAAAGCTTCTGTATTGACTGAATTTTACTGGCTGTGTTAAAATGCAGCAGAGCTGTTTAATTACGTGACTGGGCATCATCGAGGCACTTGACGAGGGCAGCTTTGACCACAGGTGCTTTTCCCGTATGCATTTGTTTTCTGTTTCCATCACCAGCAGCCAAAAGCTTTGCGGAGACTATATTTTTAATTGAGAGGAAATGACCTTCCTTTGCCCGCCATGATTTCAATGTGCACACAGCACCAGCCTCAGGTAGCCAACTGGAAACAGATGGGTTACTGTGAGACAGTGTCATGGGAGAGAAGTTAAAATAATATAGAAATATTATAGTTTTAAATTGTTTATCCAAAAGACCAAAAATGAACACTGTAAGCCAGGGGTGTTTAGTTTATGGGCTGCATTCAGTCCAATTTCATCTCATGGGGGCCGGACCAGGAAAACCACTATATAGCAACCTGTAAATAACACAGCCTTCAACCTTACAAGTAGCTTACGTTCTGAAATCAATTAATGACCGGTCAAAACTTTACAAAACAAATGATGAACTCACCCGCAGAGCGCGGCTTTGGTGCTGATGCTATTTAGTTAGCAGTAAGGTAGCTAGCTGTCACAGCTGCAGTGCTGATCTCTCGGCCAAAACTAAAACCAGACTTATGTTTCTTCAAACCTGCCAACAATTCATTTATCTTCACTGGTCTTAGTTGTCCTTGCGAGCTGTTTGATATTGGTGCTGAATATAAAATTACTTGAGCACTGAAAGGTGCTTTGAGCATACCAAGCACTCTGGCTTCCATTTACCTCTGAAGAAATAAGAACTGGTTTATTTGGACAAATAGGAACGGCAGTATGTTCAATTGGAAAATTGGGATTAATGACTGCTCTGAAATTTTTACACTCAGCAAAGTGATTGAGTGGGCCGGACTGGACCCTTTGGTGGGCTGGCTCTGGCCTGCGAGCCGTATGTTTGACGCCCCTAAGCGGACTACTTCATTACTATAAGCAAATTATTTGAAGAGCAGTTGTTTAGGAATGATACTGTCACATGCTTTATGAGCCATAGGAGCGGCTTCAACTGTAATAGTTGGGCAAAACTATCTGAATGACACTTGAGAAAAATTCTACACATGAAGACCACGTTGAAAGCTCTGAATGAAGCTGGTAAGTGGACCTTTAAGCGGGATTTATACTGGTGTGGCAGACCCTACGCATGCCGCCTGCGCCATTGTGAGCATTTATACTTGTCTGGTGGTGTGTCTGTGTCACTCTGCAGTTACACCTCCAAAACACTAGTCAGCAGCGGGGTTTCTGTGAAGTGCTGTAAAGTTTAGTTGATTCAAAACACACATTAAACACACATCAAATATGGCTTAACAGCAACTATTTTAAACACAAGTACACAAATCGGCTTCAGTATAATTTGCAGCACAGATAAAGC
>JAPZEB010000009.1:9008998-9025970 GCA_029783705.1 Chaetodon striatus | reverse complement strand
CATTATTCTACTATCATTATTTCAGTCTGACAAGGGTCAATCACACCCCACAACATTAATTTTGGTGCTTTTTTTAGTGCAATGTGTGATTTTGATAAAAGTCCTTTAATTTCCTCCACCCTCCCCCTGGTAAAACTATACATTTTTATCAATTTCTACAGGTTTTTTTCATTTCACTCTTTTTATTACCATGTTTTTAATTAATTTAAATCATGATTTAATCAAATATTAACTCTTTACATGCCAGTTTGAATCATATACCACCAATTTACATTTGTTAAAACAACTCAAAAGACCAAAAAATGGTCAAAAAGGGCACAATGACATAGTATGCCAGAAACATATTTAGTGCGCCCCAATACATAGTATGTCAAACGCAGTATGCCAAAAGTACCAGAATGTTTGACTACATCCTGTTGGTTTTTGCAGTATGTAAGCCAGCATGCTTTTTCTGGCTATTCTGACCCACAATCCTCTGCACAGTGGATGATGCGTCACATTGACTATCAGACGTCACATTGACCGTCAGAAGTCGCAATGATGTATGGCAACACATTCAGGTGACTGATTACCAGTCGATAAGTACTGATAGGAATTTGTTTGATTGAACAAAACAATCAGAAATATAACCAAAAACAAAAGGGCATAAGTACTAAATAACAATGACAGGGAAATGTGTAGCCTATGTGGTTTTACTATGGTGAATATAATATGATCTACAATGTATGCAGTTATTACTTATTGAAAAACAGAGTTACTGGAGTTGTCTGGGTTGACCTACATCGCTGATAAGTTTGGTGAAAGTGTTTTGTTTTATCTCCATGTTAACAGATATATGAGTAACAGAGTCAAGGTTCAAAGTGTAACGCTATGAGGAAGTAGTAGGTCTGATTGTGTGCATACTGCAGGCAACAGTATGTACTTTTTAAAGACAGCTGCAGTACCTACTTAAAAGTAAAAAGGGAAAGTATGCGATTCGGAACGCACCCTCTGTTTTTACAGTACAGGAAACAGTATGGCGTCCACATCCTGTTCACAAATTCTCGTATTACAGCCAAACAGTGCACTAAAATGTGTTTCTTAAGGTAAGAAATAGGTATTACAGTGACAGAATCTTGGTTTATATTTCATCAGCGCTGCTTAGTTCTACAGCTTGATTGAGTTTGGCCTGAGTTTGATCGATTCGATCCTCTTCTATAATTTTTGTGTCTCTGAAATTGCAAAAGTACAATCTATAGTTTGTGCAACAGCCCAAGAGCCAGAGGGAAGATGAGGGAGGTTTACCATAGTTCATTCACACATACTGCCCATAATGTTATGATACAGAGCTGGGTGTAAATCAGCAAAGACTCCCTTTAAGGATGAAGATCTTGTGATATTATTCAAAGTCCAGAATAGCTGCTACTATAAAACTACAGGAAACAGTTACATTTTGTTCCCTACAAATGATGCCCTCACTACTTAGATGAATCGGGGACCAGAGAAATCATTTCTCAAAGGTTTTTCATAATCACCGCAAATTGTACAGCAAGTTTTATGTCAGTCAAATCTCTGGTGTCGGACTCTGCAGCTTTCACAGCTTAAAATGTTGACCTTTTAATTACAGTGAGCCCATTAGGACAATCAGTGTAATAATAATAACAAAAAACCCACTGACTATACAGCGCTATCTGAAATGTCATCTGATAAATCATAAAAGACAGAAGAACCGAACAAGGAGGACTGGACTCTTTTTTTTTTGGTCGGATCAAACGCTGACTTTCTAAAAACAATAATCTGCATCTCTGCCTTTGAGGATGCTTCTTTCATTTTTATTTTAAGCTGTTTGTTTGCCTTTCATGGCGAACAGGGCAGTTCTATAAAATGCTGTGATCTATTTCTGTCTTTAATTACATATCACCTAAACTGAAAAATGTAGATGAGCAATTAGTCTGTCCCAAAGCCTCAGCGAGAAATAACAGGGGTTATTCATAAAAGATAACAGCTACTGCATTCTGTGTGTGTGTATGTGTGTGTCTGCAGGCTGTGAAGAACTGATTCATAAGTTTACTGTGGCAGGGATCACCACTGCAGAGTCAGATTAGCATTGCCCTATTGTGAGCTTTGGAGCAGGTGACAGCCAATGTAATTATTATACTAATTCAATTTGCATATTTTAACAAATACAAATTAGTTGTCCAAGCCAGCGTGCAGGAGCAGTGGGCCGAAAACAAGAGATGAAAAGGCCAAAACTCTCACCTGCAGAAATCTGTTTTAACGGGTTGTTTTTATATTTTGCAGAATAAAAACGAATGACTCTGACAGATATGACAAATTGTAACATGATTTATTAAATATATTCTAAAATAAAGCATACAGTAATATCCTGTCAGGCTAAAAATACAGACCTGACAGTATTTTGGCTGCTGCAGTGTAACTATATCTTTGATCAACTGGAAGAGTTGCATCAAACAAAAAGACATGGTGATGTGTTTTATGTGCTGAATGTAATTTGGGAAGAAATAATACAATGCAGGCCACTTTAATAGCAACCTTGGGTTGGTTTAGGAAGCAAATTAGCAGGAGGATTTTTATATTTTATAATAAAAAAATGAATGTTTAATTCACTCAAGGCCATAGTTAAATCATTTTCAGAGAATCATACTGTGTAATCCAAGTATTAAAATGCAACGTGGTTTAAAGGAGCAGTGTGTATGATTTAGGGGGGTTAAGTGCCATCTAGTGGTGAGGATTGCATATTGCAACCAGCTGAAACTTCTCCCAGCTAGAATTCCTTTAGTATTCATTGTTCAAGAGGTTTTTACCTGGAGCCAAAGTCAGGAAGTCAGAAATGGTTTTAAGGAGCAGTGTCTGGATTTAGTGGCATCTAGTGGTGAAGATTACAGATTGCAACAAACTGGAACTTATCCCGTAAACCAAGCGTGAACTCCTGGTTAGATTCCTTCAGTATTCATTGTTCAATCACACCTCCTTACTATGGTAAAAGTTTCTGTCCCTTCCTTGTTCAGAGTTGCTTTGAGAACTTTCCTAAATCACTCCTAAGCCAGGAATCCTTACTAAAAAAAATTTAGGCTAAGTAAGGAGGTCTCTGAGGGTGCTCTCAGAATTTTCCTGAATATGGCCCCAGGTGATTAAAACTCGTTAAGAACGCTGAATAAAATAGTTTCATGTTAAAAAAACACTTTTCCCCCTTGCTGCTTATCACGGAGAAAGTTGCTAACTACAGCAGCTGATGCAGTAACGTCAAAATGTAGATGGCCCTATTTTGAGCCAGTGTTTGGTTTGTCAGTTGTGTGCAACTCTAGAAACATGGTGGACTCCGTGGACGAGGACCCGCTCCCTGTGTAGATATGAATGGCTCATTCAAAAAACACCATGATCCTCATTTTCAGGTGACTATACCCCAAAGAAGACATATTTATTATATTCCTTTTCTACCAACATATCCCCCGAAATCCTACACACTGAACCTTTAAATGAAGTAACTGAAAGACTGGAGTGTAAATGTCTCAGTAGCTGCATACCTGCACTGCAGGAGACCCCAGAACATCCCTGTGTTCCTGTTGATGGTGGAAGCCTCTGAGTTCTCCACCAGAAATTGTCCTTGAGCGGTCCAGAGCACTGTAGGAAAAATGAATAAGAGAGGTCATTTGAGGGGGGAAAAAAAATTAACCAGTCAATTAATTGCCCACACAAAGTGAAAAATTATCTTTCTGTGTTGGTAAGTAATGCATCTAACCACACTGTAGCCTCAGGACATGATGAAAATTCATCACACTGCAATGATTTGAGACCACATTAAAAACAGCCCTGAATCATTTTTCATCATTTTTTTCAGTAACTGCTCGGCAGAGGGCTGCTCTCTCACTGTTTTCTCTAACATCTGTGAACAAGCTCAAAGTGCTGCGCACTATTTACAGAAACAGCTCCTAACCCATTTAAGGTCTAATTTGGGATCTACTGTTTATACGCGTCAACACATCCCAGTCATGATAATCCCTGTATGCATGATTAAACACTATTTGGATTTTAACAGAGAGCTTGAGCTTGAATGGGCTGCAGGAACCAAGTTAAAGTATTTACGTGTATTTTTTTTGTAGATGGGATGTTATCTAGCATGTGCCAAACCAGAAAAAATTTAAACATGCCTATTCTAAAAGAATTATGGTCTAAGATAGAGCTGAAATGATTAGTTGAATAATACCCTAATTGTTTCTGTAATATTTCAAGCAAAAATGCCAAACATTTCCAAGTTTCACCTTCTCAAATGTGAGGTTCTGATGCTTTTCTTTGTCATGTCTGGTTGTCTTTGGGATTGGGAGATAAAACAAAACATTTGAAGATGTTACCTTCAGCTCTGGGGAAATATAATGAGCATTTTTCATCATTTTCTGACATTTAATGATTAGTCACGAAAATAACTGTCAGATTAACCAATAATGAAAATGATCACTAACTCTACTGTAAGCAAAAATAAGCAACACAAAAATCACAGTAAATTACAGTAAATGTGACTTATATTAAAACAAATACGATATCTGAATTTCAAATTTCTTGGTATTATAACCCAGGCTTCATGTGTGCATGATAAGGCAGGGGAGAGTAACTGAAAATTGACAAAGCTCAAAAAAAACAAACAGAGGTTGTCTTAGGTGACTGTAATTTGCTTTAATTTTCTCTTAAAGTTTACTAATTACTGCTTTAATTAGATAATTTACATGCTTGTTGCAGACATACATTTGAAGAAATTATAGTAACTTCAACTTTTTTTGAAGTAAAAATTCTCTGATTTTGACTTTTAAATGTGAACATTTTCTGGTCTCCTCCTCTATGACAGTAAACTGTAAATCTTTGGCTTGTGGAGAAACAATCAGTCAGTCACACTTTATTTATATAGCACTTTTCATACAGACAGAATGCAACACAATATGCTTCACACAATAAAAACAATAGAGACAATAAAATAGTGCCAGTTTCTGCAGTTTAGTGTTGTGTTTTTTCCTCTTTGAGCTTCAGGACCAATAACTAAGAAATCGATTTTGTCCTAGTTGAGCTGAGGAAAGTTTTCTGCCATCCAGGACTTGATATCTAAAATACAGTTGGAAAGGGGATCAAATTGGCCCCAAATCATCAGGAGACACGGCAATATACAGCTGTAGCATAACTATGGAAACTGATGCCGTGCCTCCTGATGACGTTTCCAAGTGGCAGCATGTAAAGATTAAAAAAGTGGTGGACCTAAAACTGAACCTTGGGGGACCCCACAATCCATTTTACAGCTTTTTGATAAACATTCACTGTTCCACATTCCACTGTTGCATAAAATTCTCTGCCAGAAAGATACGATTTAAACTAGGTAAAAACAGATTGTGAAGTCTAGCTAAAAGAATTGAGCGGTCGACTGTATCAAAAGCTGCAGTAAGATCAAGTAGTACTCATAAAGAGAGCTTTGTTATATCCATATTTGACCTCAGGTCATTAAAACTCTGACCAGTGCTGTCTCTGTGCTGTGATTGGCTCGAAAGCAAGACAGATATTTTCCAAAAATATTGTGGGAGACTATAAAATCATTTAACTGATAAAGAGCAAGCTTCTCTAAAATGTTACTTTAAAACGGCAGATTGGACACTGGTCTGTAGCTGCTAAGTACAGAGGCGCCTAAATTATTTCATTTCAAAAGAGGCTTAACTGTGGCAGTTTTAAAAGCAGCAGGGAAAACACCCCCACAAAACATCTGAGGATGCCATCTTGTGCTTTGGGAAACAATGACTGACATTTTTCACCATTTTCTCACATTTTACAGACTGAATTAATTAAATTAATCAACAATGAAAAAAATCATTGGTTGGTTGCAAGCCCTTGTCGTAACCAAACATAAAAATATTTTTATATCTGGTAGAGGAACTTACTTGCTGCTCCTATGCCGATCAGCACAGAGGTGAAGTAAAAGGACCACGTTGAGGGGTCGATGAACATTGCAATGTACCCACTAGACAGAAATCAACAAGAGAGCAACAAGTTATAGTATCTTTTTTCAACAACCCTCTATATACTTAACATGGCAGTGTTTACCTGTAGAGTATGCCACTCAAAAACATAGTAATTTTTGGCCCAATTACTGCAACCACTGTCGGTGCAAGTAAATTGGAGAACGAAAACACCCCATAGATGATTCCAAGACTGTAAAGGAGACAAATAGGATCATTACTCCACTTTAAACTGTGCTTGTTTATAAAAATAAATGTGGTTTTCTTAAACCTGGGCTGAGGGTGAGCATGAACCTGCACCTACCTGTGGTACCCACTCCCAGTGAAAGTGTCATTGTGCAGGTTTTTCACCACAGTTTGCTGGAGAGTAAGATGACAGCAGAGGGTTAGACTGGACAAAGTGGGTCATAATTATGCCCTCAAGTCATTCATCCGGTTTGATAATTTCACTGACCACTGAGGGAAATTAGAAACACGAGATACAGCTCTGACTGGCCTGTGTCCCACTGCCTATTAGACATCTGTGGCTGGATTTTTTTTGGGGGGTCCTCATAAAAAATACTCCCATCATTGAAGAGTGCATTTAGTAAATTGAACAAAATGTGCAAAAATCTAAATGTACAAACACATTACAGACAGTTTAAAGAGCAGATTAGACTTGAAGTTTTGAATGAGTTTTCAGAGTTGGGGGGGACAGGAAATCTGCTCCATCCAGTAACAAACTCTAAGCAGTGTCTGCAGTGTGTCACAAAATGCGCCTTTACAGGCAACAGAGGAAATAAACGTGACATACAGGAGACTATTAGAAAATGTTTGAATGTGTACACACACAATAATTAAGTTTTACTTACTTCAACATTCCCACAGGTGGTGAATGCGGTAAAAATAAACAAAAACCCCACTCCCAAAACCACAACGTTGAAAGTCCTTCTGTCTGCCATGGTGTTTTCTTACTCGCCCTACCAATACATTGTAAACTCGTTGCCGCGGGTGATGTTGTCCTGTCGACTCATGTGAACTCCAAATTTAAGAGAGACTCCCATACGGACTCATTAACGACTCGGACAAATCCATTTGAACAAAGTCGCGCCACCAAAGTGTCCGTACTAACTGTTTAGTTACACTGTAATGCGCAAACAAGAGGGCTGACAGGATAGAGGAGTAGCGGAGACTTTAGGACACACGGCAACAGGGCAGCACTGTTATGAGGGCACTTCCCTTCTATCAGGCTAAGTACGCATGACAACTTGTGACTTTAATTACAAGCAAGTTTTTGCGGTCTTCCTTGTTCCTCTATTCCTCCGTCATGGTTTTCCCTCAGCCGCTCCAGCTCCCTGCTCTTCTTCTCGTGTAGCCTCATTTGCGGCCATTTACTCTCATTTAGCTTCTGCTGCCTTCCAGAGGTAACCAGGAGGAACATTCTCCCATGGAAAGCAAAACAGGCTTTGATAATGAAGACTGTGGAGCTCTGGTGTAGGGAACTTTTTTGTTTGGCCCGGGGCCACTTTTGCAAACTGTCAGGAAGCCAGGGGCCAATTAATAAACATTAATAATAGTTGTGAGATGAAATGAACAAACGAGGTTAAGCTGGTTGCAGCAGCCCAGCACAGCACAGGTCAGGTGTATGCAGGGGTGTTTCTAGGATTTGAGGATATTTGGGGCTTAGCCCAAACCTCTGTCGGAGGTCCAAGTATTCTCCCTTGGCATTTTTTATTTTATTTTATTTTTTATTATTATTATTTTTATTTTTTTATTGTTTTTTTTTTAAATTCTATTTTATTTTATTTATTTTGTCTTCTGGTACAGATGCGTATTACTGCCACATCAGGGAAAAAAAATAATGCATTAGTATTATGTCATAACGTGAAAAGTTTATTGTTCTTACAAGAAGGTTTTCACCTTGTAACAATATAGTTTCACGTTAAAACATGATAACTTATATTGTAAAAATAAGAAAAGTTTCATGTTATAACGTCATAATTTATATTGTAGGAACATGAAAAGTTTCATGTTCTTACAATATAGTGTTGTGAAACATCATTTTTCGTTTTTACAATATACATTATCATGTTTTGACATGAAAATATATTGTTATAACCTGAAAATATGTTGTTATAACGTGAAAAACATATTGTTAGAACAATAAACTTTTCCCATTATAACGTAATACTGACCCATTATTTTTTTCCTGGTGTGGCAGCAATACGCTTCCATACTCTGCCACCTTATTTACACTAAGTAGAAAAATAATGGCCAGTGTGAATCAATTTATTTTCATGGTGAAGTATAAAATGGTTGGTGAGCCACCCCCAGTTTTGGCCCATGGACTATAAGCTGAGTATCACTGTGTTAGTGTTACTGTCAGTGGTGGAAAGTAACTAAGTACATTCACTCAAGTATTGTACTTGAATATAATTTTAGGTATAGGCTACTTGTACTTTACTTGAGTAGTTTCAAAAAATAAATACACCTACTTTCTTCTGCTTCTCTCTACTTCTACTCTAAAATGCAGGGGGAGATTGTAATTTTCAATCCACTTGGCCTACTGCTTCCACTTATTTGATACATTTAGTTGCTGCTAGATAAAAATGAATAAATGAGGCAAAGTTGCTGAGATGAAATTAATAATTGAGGCAAATCCAGTTGCAGCAGCCCAGCACAGGTCAGGTGTGTGCAGGGGTGTGTCTGGGATTTGAGAACATTGGAGGCTCTGCCCAGACTTCTGTCGGGGTCAGAATATTGTTCTGTGGCTTTTTTTTTTTTTCCCCCTTAATGAACAGGCTCCATTTTATGCACTCTGGCACCTCATTTACACTCAAATTAGAAAAATAATGGCCAGTGTGAATCAATTTTTTTTTTATCATGAATTAGAAAACGGTCGGTGGGCCGCCGGGCAGCCCACTGTAAGCCAGTTTGGGTCTATAGACTTTCAGTTGAGTATCACTGTGTCAGTCACTGTCAGTGGTGTGAAGTTACTCCGTTCATTTAGTCGAGCACTGTACTTAAATATTATTTTGAGGTAGGCTACTTGAACTTGAGTATTTTCATAAGAAAAGTGCTACTACTTTCTTATGCTTCTCTCTACTCCTACTCTACAATTCAGAGGGAAAATGTAATTTTTAATCCACTATGTCTACTACTATCCCACTTATCTGACAGATTTAGTTGCTGCAAGCAGATTTGGATTGATAATTCAAAGGTTATTTTTACTTAATTTTACTTAAGCAGAAGATCAGAGTACTTCTTCCATCACCAATGACTGTTTTCATTTCATAGGGTACAGTGTTTAGAAGCCTTATTTGATTGCACTGTCACAAAGAGCTTCACAGTTATTAAAACCACGTCTTAGTTAGTGATGTAAATTTCAGCTTGTTTTTATTATAGTATTATACCAATGTGATTCCCATCAATTAAGTGATAATTAGAGGGAATTTTCATGATAAGGCTCATGCAAGATCCTTTCAAAATGTTTGTTATTGTAATCACTAGCCTGCAATTCTCACTAAATAAACAGGACCATACAACAATGCTGAATACGATGCAATGATCATTAATGTTCAAGCAGGAAATGCATGTCAAAGTAACAGTCAGATGAGTTTTATTTTAAAGCAGTAGGCCAAAGACAGTTAAAAAAATAATAACACTTTGTTTTCAAGCATTATAAAATATGAGAACTTTAGGTCATATGAGCCCATAATGGACCTGAAATTTTTCAAACTGCATATTAGATCATTTTTTGGTCTATTTGTCAACATGTTGAGGCACAGTTTGTAGATTTATACACTTAAGTAGCCTATATACAAAAATAATAAGCCAGTTTCTTACCCAGTTATTATGCATACAAGAATCATAAAGCCCTGGGCAAGTAAAAACAATCGTCAATTTATTGAAATGTCAATAAAAAGCAATCCTCCAGTGAAATCAATACAAAGATATAGGGTATGATGGTGATATGTGATACCATAAGATTGTCTTTGAAAGTTATTCAAAGGAATTCCCACCATGTCCATTACAGACTTTCTGCCTGGTGGGGGTTTGTGTCAAGGCTTGAGAAGGAGGAGGGGGGGTTCCATTTTAATTGACCATAGTTGGGAGTGTTTCACAGAATCCAATAGTTGGCGATAATGCATAGTTTTAAATCCCAAACGCCACACAATAAGGAGAAAGAAGAAAAACTCATCCAATAGCCACTGAGTAAAGTGCCACCTCTCGGTGTCTGCTCTTGCTGCCACAACAACGAAGAAGCTTAGCATAGCGAGAAGACTCTCTACCCCTCACTTCCGTGTTTGCCAAAAATCCCCGTATGGAGCTACGCGACATAGTTCGTGTTTTCAGTTATGATTATTAAAATATTTGTTTTACAGTATAATAAATTATTCATTTAATTTATTTGACTGAATTATCGCGACACATTATTTGCTCAATCATAATTACAACTGCTTTTGTACGAAAAAAACTTTATTGGCAGGTATTTTCGAGTGCGCATGCGTACTTCCATTCTGTTTTCCTGTCTAGTGATTAACTGAAACTAGAAACGTTTTAACGTTGAAACGGTAAGTAAAGCTTTATTTGCCGCGCCATTTTAAACATTTATCGCTTTTCTCCTGTTTGGTTTGTTGTCACCCGTAAATGTGTGTTTGAACTCGACTTTCGTTGTAGTCCGCTTGTTTTTTAGAAAGTATCCGATATCATCCTGCTGTCTGTACTCTCTTTGCCTCAACCTACAACAGATTGTACACAATCATCATGGCGACCCAGGATGGTGGGTATTGAGAAAACACAGCAGTATCTTACATTGAGCCTAAAAACTGTTAATCATATAACACATGTTTGTAACTGGCATGTTAATATAAGACGATATTAACGCACTGTTATGTAGATTCGCGTCTCCTTGTAACGTCTATCTTTAAATGTTGACCAGTGTTGTAGCTAACGTTAGCTAAGTTAACGTTAACGATTGCTAACAGCAGTCAAATTTAGCTAAATTCGTTGAGGACTCAAGTTAATTTAATAACATTTAACCAGTGTTAGTTTTGAATTGGTGAACATTTGCTGTTAAATAGCAAATTAAATGTGTGTATTTTATTAATGTTAACGACGAAGTACCAAGAAACAGTTTGTTACGTTAACGATACCAGTGTTGTAACCAGTAAGGCCAACCGTATCACAAGATGCAGTGTTTTGCGAGTACGTATTTTATTTCAGAAGCCATGTCTGTTTCTGTTAAGGCGTCGTTTGCTTTCATTTATCCCCTCACCCGACATACAAGTAAGAGTTGCAGCCTTTATGAAAAAATTATCAGCGATGGAAAGAGCTAGAAAACCACGAGAGAGAGAGAGCTAGATAGGGGGTGAGCAGAAAAACGAAACTGACGTTAGACTACATACACATTATAAAACTGTTGACTCATAGTGACACTTACACTCATAAACTACTTATTGTGTGGACGTATGGGGGAATGCACATGTAAGAAATATGATTAGAAAATATAATTATTCAAAAGAGAACCACAAGAATTGGAAAAAAAGAAAAACTAACCCCCTGTTTATTAAATTAAAGGCTCTAACTCCATTTAGTGGATTTTAAAATGGTACAAATGATGTTAACAGTCAAAAATAAAATTAGAGATTGACAATATGACTAAAGGGGAGTGTGTGATGAGTAAATAACAAACAAGGTTAGCAGGGTGCTCTCCCCTTTCAGGTCCAGACACACTTTATCTCCCGGTATATGTAAAATACATTGCCTTTGCTGTGTGAAATAGTGTATCTGCTCTATTATTTCATTTCATAAAGGAGTGGTAATTTGTCATGGTGTCAGTGGAGGTGGTTATTAATTCAGGCTAGTATAAGACACTGCAGGAAACACTTGTATGAAGTCAATGTATTTCAGTTAAAAGGGTGAATTGATGTTAAGTGAGGGGCTGAAAAGTTGTAGCACGCTTTTAAAAATGTGATTTAAGTAGCCTTATAAGATATATTATCAAAGTAACATTTTGAAAGCATGATAGGAATACTGTGGCCTATGCTGTGTGTGCTGTTAGTGTTTACACCAAACAGGTTGTGTATTGCTAGAGGGGAAGGCGTAATGTGCTTTAGTTTTTTAGCCTGCAACTTTTGGGCTGATAGAAAATATTTTATGTTGTGTTATTGTTTTCTTCCGTGCTGTTTTGTTGGAATTAATCAATCTATTGTTTTTCCCTTTTTGTTCGTAGCATTACTTACAGGCTGGAATACATTTTGGTTTCAGTTTGACAAACTAAAGTGAAACTTTGCTTGGCCGTATTTCATCGTGGTTACTTAACACAAAGACGAACAGATATTGCTCGTGTGTAGACCGCATGTACTGCGCACTGTTGAAATGTAATGGCAACACACACATGCATGCTGACTTTCTCTGTGGTACGTAAGACATGCCGCATGTGTATTTCTGGATATTTCAGTCCACGTGGGATATACTGTTCTGAGAGCCAACAGCTTAACACTAAGCAGCTACATAGGATTTTCATTGAATATAATCAAATCAGTCTTTTCTTGCTCTTCCAGGAAGTGAAGAAGTCATAATGGAAACTGAGGCAAAGCCAAAAGAAGCCGAACCACTGGGTGAGGATGCTGAAAAATGTGACACAGAAAGCACGGCTCGCACAGCTGCAGGAGAAACCACAACTCAGGACTCTAGTATTAGCAATGGCGACGATGCAGACGGCGAGCAGGAGACTGTGGACTTGAAGATTATCTGGAACAAGAATAAATATGATCTGAAAATTCCTGTTGATAACACCGGAGCCAAACTAAAAGAGAGGATTCACTCACTCACCGGTAAGAACGCTCAGTGCTTTACCTTCAACTAAATTGTATAGAGTGATTTGAAAAGAGTAAAAACTTAATGTGCTTTGTCCTCCCAGGTCTTCCACCTGCAATGCAAAAAGTGATGTACAAAGGGTTGCTTCCAGAGGACAAGACGCTACGTGAAATAAAGATTACAAATGGTGCAAAAATAATGGTGGTAGGATCTACAATAAATGATGTATTAGCTGTGAATACACCCAAAGAGGTCATTCAGCAGGAAGTTAAAGCTGAAGAAAACAAGAAGGAGCCTTTATGCAGGCAAAAGGTGAGACATACGGCATTCTGCAGAACACAGTAAAATATTTATGGAGTTTTGTGATATTAAACATGCACTGTTATTTCAGCAACACAGGAAAGTTTTGGACAAAGGTAAACCAGATGACATAATGCCATCTATTAAAGGAGCAAAGGTGAGAGATGATGAAGGGAGGTCTATCCCTGTTTCTGTTTGACTCGTGTTGATTGTAGCAGTTCAAAGCTGTTCATGCAGATGTATCTTCACTGTGTGATTTAATTAAGAGACACAAAGACTTAACTGCTTTTTCCTGCCAACAGGAACGATTACCAACAGTGCCTTTATCCGGAATGTTTAACAAGTCCGGAGGAAAAGTTAGACTTACTTTCAAACTGGAGCAGGATCAGTTGTGGATTGGAACAAAGGGTGAGATCACAGCTGGCCTAATTTTTGCTAAATTCACCGCAGCACAAAGATGCTGATGATTAAATTCTCTTCATGTTTGTTGTGTTTATCTCTACAGAGAGAACGGAGAAAGTCCCAATGGGCTCCATTAAAAACGTAGTGTCTGAACCCATCGAAGGCCACGAGGACTATCACATGATGGTAAGTGTTGCTGCCGCTTCCTGAATGCCAGACTTTCTGTTTTATATAAGGGTTGTAAGGCTGACACAAAGTATGCACACTGGTCACAGAACAAAGCAGAATTAAGAGGAAGAGGTTTATAATAATTGTAATGACCGAATCACATTGTTTGTTTATAATAACTTCTGGGTAGAAATCCCACGTGTCTCTTACATAAAATCAAACAGTGCTGAGCAAACACTGCCTCAGTCGCTTCATTTTCAGCCACCTAAAACAAGACCCGCCATAAAAAAAATCTTCATCAGTTTAAGTGTGCCCTATATTTAGAATATTTCAGCATTACCTTACTGTCAGACAGCCTTTTCCGACAGGGAACTCAAGCTGCTATATCAAAGTCATCAGACTCCATTGACAAATACACTAATTTTAATTTGCAGGGCATTTGAGTTTTCTGATCATTGATTGGTAAGTGTGTATGGTAATGTAAAGGAAATATTTGCACTGATATTGATTATCATAGTTTGTAAATTATGTCCACAGCAGTCCGTTGCTTAGCTTTTGTGCCGGCAGATTTGGTTTATCAGAGATGCTAGCAAAGAACACACAGTTCATAAAATAAGCACAGCAGAAACACCAGATAGGTCAGACCACTGTGTTTAACCATATATCTTACAGTTATTTCAGAAAATGACAACAGAAATAATCATGTTTGCTTATTTTACTGACCTTTACAGTTGAAATCAATCGCTAGTTATTTAGCCAGAAGTATTGTTAGCACGGCACCAGGGTGATTTGGTCTACAGGGAACAGCTTAAGAATAGACCAGATATGTTTGTTGTGATATGATGTGTTATGCTTTGTCTATAAAAGGTCTTTTGTGTGAATGAACAGTGCAGGTTGAGCTGCTCACTGAAGTCACTGTAATATGTGTGCATCAGAGTGATGGGGGTCATCGTTTGCTGTTTTGGGCTCTGCAGTGGAGTGGGAAATGTCAGTGCTTTCTCTAGATTGACCTTTTTGTTTGAAGGCACTTGTGTTCTTCTTTGTCAGTGAGAGGAAAACCCCAGGACAAGTAACTTAATTGAATCGGGTGGTCTCATGGAGCTCAAGATCTGTTTTTAAGACAACAAAATAAGGTGTCATAACAGCATTGAGAATACAGTAAAACTCAGTCCATTATTCTTTCAGTCGAATCACTGATGGGGATTTGACCTTGATATTTTGATGTGTGTGAAGTAAACAAGACTAGAAGAGTAATCAGATACATTTAAATTTAGTACAAACTAACTGTATAGTGCTGTAAGTGTCACAGCAGTGGGCCACAAGTGCATTTAAGCAAATTACCATCATTAAATTTAACATCTAAGCTGCTGTGTGAGTGGAAATTTGAGGGAATTTCCATATTTTCTTGCTTCCTCGTTGCGGAGGTTTACTTCCACCTCCCACTGTCTGAACATGTAGATTGGAGAGATCGGACTGTGTCGCCAATAAAAATGTGTGGGAGTGTATTCTTGTACAATTGGGCTGCCTTGATACAGTCAAAGTGGCAGCTACTCGCTCAAAGCATGTTCCTGCATCACTGAGGAGGAGATGTAAGAGGAGATGAGGATTTAAATGTCAGTGGGCAGCAAGCCTTTTCTTTCTAAAACAGCAAGCCCATCATTGATGTTAGTGATCCACACTGTTTACTTTAACTTCTGAGGTTTAAAAGCAGGTATGGAGTAATTTAATAATGATGTTTTGCATTCCAAAATGGCTGTCGGAGTAATTAATAAGGTTGTAATATACTGGTTTTAATGGAAAGGTCTTATAAGAGGCAGCATTTTAGACACAGCTATTAAGCTCATTTAATACCTACACATGTCACGTGGATTTGCATCTATCACTAAATGTGTTTACCTTGTCCCCCTCTTGTAGGCTTTTCAGTTGGGTCCAACGGAAGCGTCTCAATATTGGGTCTACTGGGTGCCTGCACAGTTTGTCGATGCAATCAAAGACACAGTCCTTGGAAAATGGCAGTATTTCTAATGTGCCTCTTTTTTTTTCGAACTGGGTTTGAGAGTTGGAGCCAATGAAAAAAAAAATGAAACTGGAGTCAACAGTGAGGCTTAAGGAACTTCTTGGAATACATTCAGAGGAAAACGGACGGATGCCTGTGGACTAATCATATTGTTTTTAGGTTTAAAGTGCACTATGTGGCAGCATAACATTTCTCAGCCCTGTTGATCATTCAAAGTTTTCAGCAAATCCAAGGGAAAAATGATGAAACAATTGTACAGAAATTGCTAACACTTTTCTTCAGTTATTCTTAAAGAAATAAAACTTATTTAATGAAATGAATGCACTGGGGAATTGTTATTTGTCTTTTCTGGGTTCTGCATTGCATCCTCCCAAACTTTACATCACTACATTTGTTGTTGATTTATTTTGTGTTAGGAGCCAAAGTTTGGTCATCCAGGTCTCCTCACACTCTAATCTACTTTTCTCTCTGTAAGTGGACAGCAGACACGTCCTGCCACAAATTGTGGATTAGATTTAGCTCTGGACTCGGCCATCCCAGGATTTTTATTATTGGCCTTTTAAAGGGTTGTTGTCTTGCAGGGAAATAAATCTTCCCTTGCACACGGCAGCATGTTTTCCTGCAGGGTTTCTCTGTATTTACAGGGCCTTCCAGCCTTGCTGTGATGTGTGGTGTTTGGCTTTTATTAAACATAGCTGTTATTATGATGCTTGATCTTGGTCTCGGACCATAGCACTGTGTTTCAGTGTACCCTACAAAGTGCTTTATTCAGCAGAACACCTCTGAACTGAGGAATAACACTGGCTTTAGACAAAAAAAAAAAAAAAAACACATTAGGCTAGTATTTTAAATTTCCTTTTTAACCTGGTTATTAAGAAAAAGTAATGTGATAAAGTCCCGCATCACAATTATTTTCATGTCTTGCAGGGTTAATTGGTGTATTATTATGAGACAGCATGACAGATAAATAAACAACCCTGCATTTTAAAACTTGAAGGCATGGTTTAAAGCGACTCCGTGTTTTTTAATGAGTCGCACAACTTGCCTGTGCAGTTATTTTTAGAGCAGTATTTATCTCAGCAGTATTCATCAAAGTGAAAGGATGTTTGTGTCTCCTACTAGTATCCCAACAGTAGTCATTTATCCTTTTAATTTGCAGTTCACTATTGAGACTTAAAGTTGAAAAGACCGATGGTGAACAGCTACACTGTTAAAGCTTACAATTTCTTTAAACACACAGTTAGATGAAAAACATTTTTTTTTAATGTACTTAACAGTCCCTCCAGGATCTTGCGGC
>JAPZEB010000009.1:8970268-8982241 GCA_029783705.1 Chaetodon striatus | reverse complement strand
ATAGATTGCCAAGACACCCCGCATCCTCCATTTCTTCAACCAAATCTACAAAGCTTGTGTCAGTTCAGACTGGTAAGCCTGAGGCAATGAAAACTTCTCTCACCCTCAACTCTCCATCCTGCAAATCTCACTCTGACAGTGCGTTTCCTGGTTGTTTCATCTTTGAATTAATCAACGCATTAAGCCTCTCAGATCCTGTGCTCATGTAAATGTGCAACTGTGATTCACAAAGTAGAGGCTAAGAACAGACAAGAGTGAGCTTCATTTCCTTTGCACATTTCTGAAACATAAAAACAAGGAGAAACATACAGTTATGATGTGCAGTAATGAAATATGTAGATAAACGAGTAGTTTAATACACTACTATAATACTACACTACTATTTGTATTGGGAATAAGGAATTATGCTTTCTTATTTCTGGAATCAGTTCAACCATTTTATGTTTTCTTTTCTTTCTCTCTCCATAATTTATTTGTTTATGTTTCATTTTGTCATGCACAAATTAGATGTGAATGTTGTTCAATGAGACTCATCAAAACAAGTATAACTTTGTTATAGCAGCAGATGTATAGCCATAGCTCTGTGTGAGGAGGCAGACAGCCAACCACTTGCCTTCTTTTACTTTTCATCATTTCCCGACTGAGTTTCATTTCCCCAAATTAGGTTGGAGCTAATGTCTGATTCTCAATCAGGAAGAATTCATGCACAGACTCCCGGCTGGACTGATAACTAACACTTTTTTTCCCCCATGTACATTTAGTTTGTTCTTATATCAACATCATAATCCTCTGGATGTTTCTCAGGCTGAAACTCTGCTTCTCTAGTGTTTCTCATTTAATCTGAAAAATGTATTTTTGGATCATTTGTTCATGTGTTTATCTCACTCTCGTTCACATATTATCTCACCCTCAGCCTTCTGGGAGGCAAATGTCAAGAAAACAAGTATTGAGCACCATAAATTGTCTGGGGTTTTGCTGTCTGCACAGTTCACTGCACATTTGTATCTTATTCAGGCGTTTTCCGTCAGGTGTGTTCGGCTCGATATGATCTAACAGTTGACCGGATGTTTTGTGGCGATGGATAGTTTGAGCTGAAAATAATCAGATATACAGGGATCGAGGGATGTGTCTCCTCTCATGAAGCGCAGTCATCCTGACAGCTACAATAACTGCCAGGAGGAGGCGCTTATCTCACATTGTGCAGAAGCATCACTGAGGAACTGAATCACAAAACACCGTGAATATGTCCCCTGTTATCAAAACCCCAAAGCGTGTGTCTTTTATGATTTAGCTGCCTTGCTGCCCTGACATTAGCACATTATGAATGACAATAGAGTCCAGTGCGACAGAGCTGAAAATATACTTTCAGAAAACATAATAAAAAGATGAAACCCAAAGATATGACACAATTCATGCCATTTCCAAATCAGGTCTGCAATTTGTCAAATAAACAATCTCAGCTGTTAAACTCAGACACTTGGAGTGCTGCTCTGTAAATCACACTGACAATAATGATAGATACAGTTTGTTTTATGGAGGGAAGGTCTGTTGTGTTCACCCCACTGACATGTTTATTTACAAGGGGAAGAAGATGGATGATCTCGATGATTACGGAGGGGAAGGTATATTATTAGAGTGTAATCACCATCATCTGCAAGTCTAGGTGTATTTGTTATGAGCAAGTGGGGCCACAAATTATGTTTCATAAAGGGACTAAAAATGTGCTGCATGAGCAAAACTTACTCACTGAAATCTTCTGTATTTAAATTCATGCAGCATTTTCTATAGGCTACTCAAAGGGTTATGTAATTGTTTGACTAAGGAGATAGCCGGTTTTTGTATCATAATAATGTAGGTAGGTGGGTGTACATGAACTGTCAAACTAAGATTCTGTTACTGTATCGGCCATTTCTCAGCTAAATGTATTAAAAAAAACATTGCCTATTTTAGTGCACTGTTTAGCTGTCATACAAGAATTTTGTAAGGTGGAAATGGGTGCTTTACTGTTTCCTGTATTGTATCAGCGGCTGAAAAAACTGAGATCAAACGGCAAAACTAGATTGGTAAGATTCTGTTTCTTTGTTGTCTGTTTCTCACCTCAAATATTTTCACAAACATGTTTTAGCTTATTGCTAACTTTAATTCTAGATGGTTTGTTACCAGCTGACCGCCAATGTTGTTCTTGTGTCAAAACCAGGGGTGTAAATATAGACACTGCAGACAGTGTGGTTGCACTGGGGTCTGTGTGCAAATTATTCAGATTGCAATCTCAGGACTACACCTGTGTTTAAAAAATAACTCACATTAGATTTGAAATGGTGCAAGTAGCTATCTATAACAAAATGATGTGCCTGTATAGGTGTTCAGCTAGAGTGAAGCTCTCCGATGTTCATGAGGTGTGAGATGTGAGTAAGTGTAAAGTCAGTCCTGTGAGTCCTATTTACCATTGTACTGGGGCTCAGGGCAGAGACACAGGCATGTGAAGAAACACACTGAAAATGTTCATGAAGGCTACTTAACCAGGTTTCTTAAATTATGTAGCCATTTAGGAGTGAAACTTTATAGATGACCAAACTGGAGCCTCCAAAATAATGTCACAGCCAGGTATAGTAATGGATACAGTAATTTATTAACCACAAAATAATCAAAACTAATCACACAATTCAATGGGTGGAATCTGTACAGTCAATAATGTAAGGAATAGATAAGGGAAAATGTGCTGCATGGGCGTTGTGCTGGAAAAACATGATTAAGGAACCAATAGTCACAACGCAAACATGTGTGGTAAGAGGCTGACAAAGGAGAGGTTGCTGTTATGGTTTTATGTACTATATATTTTAGATACTTTATATTTATTTACTATATGTAGTAAAGTAGCAAAGCTCTCTAAATACATTCCTTTGGCTTTTTGTAAACAGTTATAAATAGTGTGAACAAGGGCCTGTCACAGTAGCGTGCACTGGGGCCCGTGGTCACTACCTTTCGCCACTAGTCAAACCCATGGATTTATGAAGAGAACTGGATATGGTGTTGGACCCTGTTCATTCCTATAAGTTACTCTGTTTCACTTTAAATCATAAACG
Source organism: Chaetodon striatus (assembly GCA_029783705.1). Taxonomy (NCBI): domain Eukaryota; kingdom Metazoa; phylum Chordata; class Actinopteri; order Chaetodontiformes; family Chaetodontidae; genus Chaetodon; species Chaetodon striatus. The sequence continues at coordinate 8,979,158 of JAPZEB010000009.1, read as the reverse complement.
TTCAATTGCCTTGAAAAAAATTACTGTATGATCAGCACTGCTTCGGCACCATTGGGCCCACAGAGCAAGCGCGTTAGAGACTTCCACCGGCCAAGCAGCTTCTTTTATCCTAGTGGGCCATTACCTTGATTTAGTCATGTGGCTCTTCTAGTTTCTTTAGGGGTCTGTAAAATTCACCTAGATTTATCTTAGATGCCTATCCAAGGCATACCCAAAGTAAATTGAAAGCTGTTCATGTGCCATTTTTAGTACATGTACATACATGGTCTCATTTGAAAGGTAACATTTTGAAGTTTTTTCCCCAAGAGTCAGACACAATGGGGCCACATCATGAAGCCTCACAAACACTTTACTCTTTCCAAATGTTACTGGACTCCATCCATCCATTTTATCTGCTTATCCGGGGTTAGGTCGCAGGGGCAGCAGGACAAGTGGGGGCAGCAGGACAAGCAGCAGGACAAGCAAAGCACCTCAGACATCCCTCTCCCCAGCAACGCTTTCCAGCTCCTTCTCATGGACCCCAAGGTGTTCCCAAGCCAGGTGAGATATATAATCCCTCCAGCGTGTTCTGTGTTTACCCCAGGGCTTCCTACCAGTGGGACATGCCGGAAACACCTCTAGCAGGAGGAACCCAGGGTGCATCCTAATCAGATACCCATACCACCTCAACTGACACCTTTCAATGCAAAGGAGTAGTGACTCTACCTCAAGGTCTCTATGGATGTCTGTGCTCCTCATCCTATCTCTTACCCTGACTCCAGCCACCTTATCTGTGATCTCATTCTTCTGTTATCGGACTGCAGAGACCAAATCCAAAACGAGTCATTTCATGGGGGTTTTGACACTCAAAAAATGCATCCTCTGATTTACGCCTCTTTCACAATGTATGTCAATGGGGAACAAAATTTTTCCATTGATGTTAAGTGATGAACTTGGGGGGTGTAATGCCATTGTTTGGCCAATACGAGAACTTGCCTCAAAGCCTGGTGCACTTCCAGGGCCCTGGTTAAAATGACCAGGCTAGTATTATGTCACTCACTAGTGTTTATAGATCTAGTGCAGCGCAGTGCATTCTGGTAGTTGTAGGTTTTTTACCTCTTGAGCATAACTGAACGCCACAGCACTGTCTCTCTGTTTTCTCTGGTCATATAGTACCAATTTTAAAAGTATTCGTGTCTTTCTGCTGCATTGACAGCTTAGATTTATGAAAAGACCACCTTTCCAGTGGTGATGTGCTTCTTCAGTTTCCCATGTCTGTGCCCTATGTGCGCTGTATGAATATAGCATATTTGGAAAGCTCAAAATGACTTGAGTTTTCTGTGTAAACTATAATTCTTGATTTAAAATTATCACCCAGAGTGACACTGGTCTGTAAATTTTTTTGACTTGTGCTCTGTCTTCCTGCCTGTTATGTAACATGTGGTTCAGTGAGAGAGTCAGACTTGGACAGTCTGTGATTTTTAGAGGAAAAGACAAACAGATTATTTATTCAAGAAACAATTATGTTAATACATAAGTAAACTATGTTGCATTTGCTGCCTACTGTGTATATTTGATTATCATAAAGCTCCCAAAAGTAGTATAATCATAAGGTACACACATGGTACACATTACTGCAGCATGAAACCTGGAGTCACACAAACACTGGACCTTTAGAGCTGAGATGAAGCAGTAAAAACCTTCAGGCTGTTTCCTGTAGAGGGCGTACAGTTTGACAAACACTGGATTAGCCTCTGGCCAATGGTGATGCTCAGAGGATTATTCAAACAGCATCTAAAAAAAGCTTTCCACTCCACGCTTCACTCACAGAGTGTAAGTGAACGACACTTGGTGTGGAGTTCAGCCGCCTGTTGCATGCCATGACTGCGTTTTACCGGATACTTCTCCTGTTATCTGGTAAGGTAATTATTTACTTTGTAATGGAGCTCCAACTACTAATGAAGTGCAGTAAACTTCAAAAGTTATTTTAAGGACACAGAGGGAGTGCAGGTAACAGCCTTGAGGGGAAACTACTTGTGTTTACATATGCAGAGTGATTCAGTGAAAGTGTTATTCTGGGGCAGCCAGTGCAGACAGACTAAATTGATTTTGCTCCACAACATTTTTCTACTTTTCCATCATTACAAGTCTGAACCCGGCTCAGGTTTTTTTAGACAGAGTGAAGCTCTCCGATGTTCATGAGGTGTGAGATGTGAGTAAGTGTAAAGTCAGTCCTATGAGTCCTATTTACCATTATACTGGGGCTCAGGGCAGAGACACAGGCATGGGAAGAAACACACTGAAAATGTTAATGTAGGCTACTTAACCAGGTTTCTTAAATTATGTAGCAGTTTAGAGGTGCAACTTTATAAATGTGTTCAGTTTATGGTAAAAACCAAGTTAAAACTTTCCTGCAATAAATCCTACCTTCATAGGTTCATGTTTTGTTAGTGAGGTTATCGAGCCTACCCTCATTGATATGAATGGTGTCCAAAATAATGTCACAGCCAGGTGTACTAATGAATAAAGTAATTTATTAGCCACAAAATAATTGTAATAAATCACAGAATTCAATGGAAAATCTGTACACTCAATGAAGTAAAGAATAGGAGAGTGAAAATGTCGTGCGTTCATTGTGATGGAGAAACATGATTAAGGAACCGATAGCCAAAACAAACATGTGGTATGAGAGCGACAAAGGAGTGGTTGCTGTTGTGGTTTATGTGCACAGGGCACACCGGGCATAGGTGCGTCCCATGCCACTGATTAACCTAACCTAACCTTAACAGGTCTGCAGCCTTGGAGAGAGAAAGCATGGCAACAGCTAAGTGCACCAAGCAAGGGGGGGCCGTCATAATGATCATACAGTTGAATCAACACCTCTCTAAAACAGATTCAATTAAAACCGACTGTTACACCCATCACAGAGGCAGAATTTATCGCAGGAATGTTGTGTCAAACTGCATTAGTTTCAGTGTTTATAATAAACTTGCAGCTTTGAATTGAGTCAGACTTGAGTTACAAATTTGATGACTTCAGATTCAACTTGACAAAGTAATAAAAGACTTGCAACTCAACTTGGACTTGAACAGCAGTGACTCATGACTTTACTTGGACTTAAGCCGTTTGACTTGAAAATACTTGGTACCTTCCTCAAAGCCCAAAGATTAAAAAGTATGTTAAGTACAGTGTATTGTGTCCTCAAATAAGGACATCACATTTTGGGTTGACTTAGCCTTACTTCATTCTACTTAACTTAGACCTGTTGTCCTCATTTGTGGACACTTTTATGTGCCATCTAGTGGTAGTAAGAGCACAGTACACTAATCCATGTAAAAACAAGATGGCAGCCATTTCTGCTGAGTCAGTCTGCAGCCAATCCTGACACAAAAGTGGACATGGTCCAAAACCTGATCACATTTTACAATTGAAACTTGCTAATTTGAGATTAATAATGTTTGTAGTTTAATACGGCAACAAAATTGACCAATTTTAGCAACAGTAACAAGCTAAGACGCTGTTAATTAGGAAGTGATCGAAGACAATGGGATGTTATTATTGTCTCATTTCAGGACATTGGGACTTCATTGTTGCCTCATTTGAGGACATTGAGACTTTATTATTGTTGACAATGTTTAGTTTTTTATTCTTATCAGGTCCTATTAATGCCACATAGCTAGGAAAAATTAAAATGCATACAAACAAAAGTTCAGGTCTCTGGAGGTTAAAAAGTGTGCCACGAATTGTTTCATTTCCCTTCAACTAATGTTAACTCTTTTCAGCAAGTCAACACTCAGTTCCCCAGATCCACTATATCTGAATCAGTGCAACAGCATCCAGCTGAATTGCAGGAAAGAACCATAAAGAACTAGCTTTACATAACTGAGCGACAGCTGGTAAAAATGATACCAAAGATAATTTCATTCCCGTACAAAAACTACAGGTGATCGACAAAAAAAGAATTGCAATGTGCAAAAACACCCAACCTTGTACAAAATTTGAAGTTACACAAAGAACAGTAAGTCAAGGCAAACACTACCATAGCTATAGTGCTAATGCTTAGCTTACATTAGCTCAACAGTTAACTTTTTAAGAGACCTAATTTGTTTTAACAAATAAACACAAATTTTAAAAAAGCGTCCATGATTTTTGCAAATGTAATTATTATTGTGCTGTTATCCATGTGATTACATATGGCAAAGAGCAAATTGTGACCAAGCAGCAACCTGAAAAATGAAGCAAGTTCTTTGAATGGCAAGAGGCAATCTCCATAGACCCCCATGTTAAAATGTTCAACATTACAGCAGGCTGCATCAGATTGGAAGTAAATAAGCAGAACCACCGCACACGAGAGGACTGAATGGCTTCTTCTTTGAATTTAATCTTCATTTGATATCTACATACAACAAATTTTGTCCATGGCTTCATTAAGTTATGTCTATAGCCTGGTAGGAAAAAACTATACTTCTCCTAACTTTTCCCCAAATATGGTCACTTCGGCTCCAAAAAACTAAGATGGCTGAATTTGAGGCTTCAAAATGGCAGTCCATAAACCAATGGGTGACATCACGGTAGCTACGTCCTATGATTGTGACTTGTTCAGGACTCGAAACTCAAAGTTGAAGACGTAGGACATGACTTGGTACTTTTCAGTCTTGACTTGAAACTTGACTTGCAAGGACTTGAGAAGTACTTGTGACTTGCAAAACAATGACTTGGTCTTACCTCTAATCGAGTGTGGACAAAAGCAAAGGGACAATCTAACACAAGACCATAAGACAGCAAAGAAAATGCAAAGAAAATGTTTGACTGTGTCAGAGAGACAGCAGCGTTTATATGACTGTTTCCACCCCTGAGTATCATACCGTAAATCAAAACAACAAAAACAGGACACAATTATACTGCACAATGGGTTTAAAGAAACTGAGACGTGTTTACGATTTGAGAGATGAGTTTGTTCTTTCTCTTTAGTTCTTTATTTCTCTTTGCAGTGGTTGTGGCATCTGCGGCGACACGCAGGTCCCAGCGGACAAGAAGAGGGTTACTGGAGCTGGCGGGAGCCATTAAATGCAGCACGGGGAGATCTCCCCTCTCGTACATGATGTACGGATGCTACTGTGGACTGGGTGGTCAAGGCTGGCCCAGAGACAAGACAGACTGGTGAGGCAGCAGCTTTAATCACACTCTCCTCAAGAAAATATGACACTGCCAAGTCTGTTTTTATTTTCATGAGGGTATGGACACCTGATGATAGTGTGTACTGAAATGTAAACATTCAGCTGACACTATATATGGCCCACCTATACATTATGTGATGCACAAGATATAATCTAACACACAGTGGTGATGTTTAGCCCCCCTCTCCACGGGTCAAGTGTACGCATTATTTCCTCCTCCCTTTGGTTCCTCTTGGGCACCCTCCATCCTGCTCTTGTACACACAGTTCCCGTTTCCGTGTGAGTCGACTGAACCACAAATGCTGTGCGACGGGATGGAAGGAGGGGATGATGATGTCCAAATTCAGCAGACTCACATGCTCCGATGGGTGCTTTAAAATAGGTCCAAAAATTCCACACCCAAATCCTAATTGCCGTCTCCTTCTTTTCCTTCTTTGCCGCAAGACATCGAACCCCCTCAAACCAGTTAACTGCTAAATATCTGTTGTGAAAACTCGTGCGGTGATCCTGGCCTGCCTTTAAAATAGCCGTGGTGTGATTCAAACCACAGTGCTGGGACTATACCCACCTACTGCTTTCTTTCATGACCTGTCTTGTCTAGAGTTCAGCCTTCAAAATAAAACATTTATCGTGCTGTTAATCTCTCTGTACGTAGGTGTTGCCACAGACATGATTGCTGTTATGGAGCTGCAGAACAACTTGGCTGTTACACCAAAACAGATCAGTATCACTGGACGTGTGAGGACAGGAAAGCTGAGTGTGGTATTGCATTTTTAATGCTTATGCATGAATAATTTTTTGCTATTTTGAAAGTAACACAGCTGCTTCTTTCTTCTTTTGGTGGCAAATATCATGCTTCGTGTAGCATGTAACACACCATCATGTGTACATTAAAGCGAGACACAGATCAGGCTGTGTGTGAACTGCAAATATCCATGAGCACAGTGAGCAGACAGCTAATTGGAAGGGAAGGGCGGGATGTTTAGAACATATATTTAGTGGTATTTTAAGCCCCCATAAACCACAGTAATTTCTGTTCATAAATAGTAACAGACTTAATGAGGTTTACACATTAAGGGACCAAAAATAGTCGCTTGTTTATGATATTTTTAAAAAATAAATCAATGTTAAATTAATTCATAATATATTATAGTAGCTAGATGTCTCTCATTTTTTTAGAGAGACTGCACCAAATTGAATGAACAAAGATCTTTCAAGACTTTGCAAGCATTGGAAAAAGTAATCACAACAACCAAAACAAAAGACTCTTTTCAGCTTGACACTTAAAGATGTTTGTGTTTTCCTTTGCAGATGATTTGGAGGACAAATGTAAAAAGCTGCTGTGCAAGTGTGACAGAGACGCTGCCAAATGTTTCAGAAAAGCACCTTTCAACCGGAGATATGCTGTATATCCAGATTTCCTCTGTGGTTACCAGCATCCAATGTGTAGTATTTACTCGCAATATATGCTTGTTCCGTGAGCCTTTTGTAAATATAACATGTTCCAGCAGTAATGATGATGACAGTGGTGTACACTAACTAAATACACTCATATGGTATTGTCTTATCTTCCTTTCTTTTCTTTATTTTTACAGTTTTTATTAATGAGGTGTGTGAAGTAAAGCCTTGTCTTTTTTGCAGATACCTTTGTACCAAATATGTTCTTTTAATAAAAGATAAAATGAACAGCAACATTTTGACACGCATGATGACTGCCAGGAAAGTAATAAGGATTAAAGCTAAAGTCGATTCACACAGTGAAAAGGCAACTTGAGCATTTCCTCGGTCGAAACTGAATCAAGGCTCAGCCGGAAGGTCAAATGTTAGTCAGCGAGGGAAAGATCAGGTGGCCGGCCTTCACAAAAGTACTTCTTATTTTTTTGAAATTCTGTGCAGGGCATTTATAACCCTGAAGTTGACTCTCTGTGCTCTGGGTATGTTTCTAACTATTCATTGGGGTTTAAAAAAAAAAGCTTTTGGAAGTTTAGTGAGCTAATAGGGAAACTGAGGTTTTCTTCCGTTTCTATTTTGATGTCTGCTGCTGTGATATGTTCTTTCCTTTCCCCAACCCCAAAACCCATGTTTGAAATATTTCAGCTGCATTGTCAGAGCTGTTTCAGTAAAGAAAAATGTGTGAAAACTCTTATATTTTTATTCCCTTTAAGGCTTTGATAGTATCACAATATGGTTACAGACTATTGTGCTTAAAATAACTTTTCCATGAGGTCCACACAATGAGTTACAGTCACTAAATTGCTATTAAGTGATGTAATATACCCTTAATATTATGACCATGTGTGATCTCAGTGGCTGTTTTGCAGTCCTTTCCTCACAGAACTAAAAATAAGAGAAACGTCTCACACAACCTTTGCATAGTGGGCTGCCTCTACAGAAAAAATAGAGCCATTAAATCAGCAGGGCATCACCTGGTTTGTTTTGTGTGGAGTCTACGCATCGGCCTGCAGATGGTGCCATAATCACAAACCTTGAAACAAACGGACAGCACAGGAGCCAAGCATTAACGGGTGCACACCTGACAATCAAAGAGTTTGCATTTAATTTTGATTACTGATGTTATTGTTTGGATTTTTGTTTTCCAAAACTGATGTTATGCATGGAAGTTCCTTGAAACCTGTTATTAACTGTGGTTTTGACTGTTTTACATGCAGTAAATGACTCTATTTTGGTCCACCGCAGTTGGTTTCGGGTTTGGTTTGGGAACGTCCTTCAGATGGAATTGATGAAAGTCCCACTGTCAAGTCAAAGCCTTCATTTCCTCTCTGACACCCGGTACATAGTATCACCACCACGGCTGTAATCACAGTAAACACAGCCCTCCCAGATGTTAACTGCTCAAGTGAGCTTTTACACTGCTCAGCAGCTTTCGCACAGGAAACACAGCTTCTTTGTTGAATGAGTGCACCGCTCGTGAGTGTGGACTGAAATGGGAGATGATGCCGTGGTGGCGGTGCAGTGTCCAAAGTCCAGGACTGGAAATAAGTATCTGGGTCATGGCCCACAAACACTTGCCCGATTGTGTCCAACCTTCAGAGGGTATGAGCTCCGAAGTTAGGGAAGTCAAATTCTTCCATCCTAGAGGGTGGCTCAGGATTCCACTCTCCTGTTTGAGTGTGCTGTTCTACCCCTAATCTCCTCAAACTAAAAGAAAAATGTGTCCTAAAAATAAGGCTTACCTTAACTATGTATTTAAAAAACACACGTCTTGTTTTTGTGGTGCTAAAGTTGAAAGTCACTCTTTAATTTTACTTGCTGTAGCACAGGATGAGTCAGTACAGCAGCTGTTTGAGTTCATGAGATCAGAAACTAAAAAAATTCTTCACAGATGCAGTACCCACATCTATTTAGCATTCCCTATGGTGTAACACAGGCTGTGTGTTCTCAAGCAAAACTATTTTGATCTTTAAAAGGGAAGACCATCCAAATTAAGAATTTAAATATGTTATTTCCATGGCCTAGGAAAGTTTAATCACTGTTTATGAATATGAGCTACTCTCTCTTAAAGCCAGACACCAGTGTAGTAAGTCTCAAACTTGTGATGTCATCAAGTATAAAAATTGGAGCTGCTCTATAAACAATGAATGGTAGCCTGATTTTGTGTATCCAAAAGGTTTAAAGTTAAATAAGGGTGAGGTTATTGTCCTAAAAAATTACACTTTTTAAAAGAGGGCAACAAAAACATGACTCTACTGTAAAATAAGGCTAACAAAACTAGA
>JAPZEB010000009.1:8950631-8964428 GCA_029783705.1 Chaetodon striatus | reverse complement strand
ATAAGACAGTTGTTTTGTCAGTGAACCTTGTGAGTTGTAATGGAGCCGAATTTTGTAACGTTACCTTTGTTAAATGTCGCAGTTGTCCCTGGCTTCATATGAGTAGAGGAAACGTCAACTAGGCGCTAGGCTAATTTTGCCTATACAATGTAAAATGCCATAGGCTTGTGCTATAAACATTAGCATGTTGAATATGTGAGGAAAATGTGTCCGGCAAAAGGAAACTGCTTTGTCTGTGAATGCTGCGAGTTGTAGTGAAGCTGATTTGTGCATTTGTGTTTGAAATGGTCTCTATTATGCCATAATTAATGTGTGTTTAATGCGTATTTTGAATAAACCAACCTTTATAGCACTTCACAGGGACCCCACTGCCAAGTAATGTTTTGGAGATGTGACTGCGGAGTGACGCAGACACACATCTTTAGATGCCATGCATGTAAGCATCAGTTCAAGATGACACATAGTTACCGCTTACTTGCACAGCTGAGAGAACTTCAGAGTGCGACGTTGTGCACACCGCAAATCATCTCGGTACATATACAGTGTCGGTGGACACGCGCTGTACAGAACAGGTACACTAGATACAGGGTCGAACTCAACTCAAAAGGCACGGACGGGGTTCGAACCCGCGATCTTCGGTTTACGAGACCGACGCCTTACCACTTGGCCACCGCGCCTGCGCTGACTTCGTCGTCATCATCCATTTTGTAGACACTTTCATACCTTTGTATATGGTTAAATAATATATATATTCTAATGGAGAGTCCGGTAGGTTAACTATTGTCCTTAACCTACTGCCGAGGCTCGCCTTCCTCCCTCCAACACACACATTAACTGCACAAACAGCTGAGATACACTCCACATTGCACGTATAAATGTATTGCTGTAATTCTGCCACAAGGGGGAGCTGTTATCTTCCATGTGTGAACAGCATGTGTTTTTATCTTTTGCAGGTTTCAGCAAGCAGAGGTCTCTGCTCTCCAACTTCAGTGTCAATAACAAAGAGGCACAAAGAAGGTGAGAGTTCGCCCTGTACAGTATTTACTCTCTATCCTTTTGTTACATACAGGAGCTGAAAAAAGCATATTGGTAAACAACAGTCAAGGTAAGGCTACTTATTGGCTGTAGTGCTACCCACAATACAAAAGTGTGGGATGGGATGGACAGAATACAGTTGTGTTGTTCTTGAAATGTGAGATATTGCTTTGAGGTTGCTTATAAAGGTAAATTCACTGGAGCATTGTGCTCAGCAAATTTGCCTGCACATGTTACACAATAGAAAATGTGCAAAGTTGGGAATTTGGTCAAGAGTTCATCTCCTTGGGAGCTTTAATTTACATCAGTCTACTTATCAGATTTCAACATGTCTTCTCTACAAGGCTGACAGTGATAGTACAGGTCAGAGGATTTAGGATTTTAGGATCAGCATTCAAGATACCTGCATAATGTATGATAATCCCAAAACAACGAAAAATTGTGGTGCTAGGGAAAAGGTCAGGAGGTCACCATAATCACAGGAATGTTCCGGGAACCATTAATATCCAAATGAAACTTGATGGCAATCTGCGCAGTGCCTTCAAGATATTTTGTTCTGCATCAGTATCGAACAGACTGAGATTGATCTTGCATAGCTAATAACTATGAGAACCACCAGGCCCGCTGCTTGTAATTCTTCTCTGAGCAATACAATATGCATGAAGCGCAGACTGCAGCTTTTCACTGTCTTTCTTTTCAAAACATCAAAGATGAATGCTCGCCTGAGGGGCTTTTTTTTCCTCCCCTTTTTTTTGGATCAGATATCCTAGAGGCTGTTTGAAAAATGAATAAGACTCATTTCCATTGGGAATGAGTTAGCAGTGAAAATCACAGATGTGGAGTGCTCACCTTGACCTGCTTATAGCAAGTCGTCAGCAAAAGGCTTCTCTTGAATGAGCCACATAGGTAGATTTAATTCAGAGCACCTTGAAATGTGACAGTTTCTTTGACAGTTCAGCCTGTATTGTTTCATCTGTTCAAAATATTTAACTAAAATAATATTTTTTAGGTAGCCTTTTTGGTTATAATTTGCAGATACACCCGACAAACAAAGTCCCATGCTAGGTTTTTTGGGGAAGCGTGTATGCTGACTGTTGAGCTGTAATCCTACTTGAGATTTTTTTTCCCCCTGTTATGTAGGATTTATGCCCCTCATGCCCTCAGGATGGAGCTTTACTGAGCAAAATGTAGCCATCTTAAAACCAAGTTACTGCGCCATCAATGATAAAAGCGGATAAGCATCCTTTAGTGAACCTGAGTGATTTTAAATTGCTTCAGGTGCTTATAGTTTATTTCATAATGACACATGGAATTGATTATTTTTAGCAGCTCTGCTTATTTATCATAAACCCCTGCAACATCACAACCTGAGAGATACAATATGTTCCAGTCAGAGATCACATGGGGGATTTTTTGTTCGTGTGGGGAACACCAGGCAGCTCACTCCCTGAGAGAATAAGAAGTATTACTGTAGCAATCTATTTAATTATTTATCGCTCTGTTGCTTTGAAAAATCATCTTATTTTGCCGTGCTTGTGCAGAAATACCCCAGTGTCCTGAATGTGTGATAATATTTATAAGAATATAACACTTTTTTTCTGTACAGAGTTTGCTCCTTCGTTATGTAAACAAGAGTGAAACTCAAGTACATTTTCTGTGTCTGAATTCTGATAACTGACCAGCAAAATGAAAGTGATTACACTGCACGAATCTGGCAAACCTCCTCTGACTGCTTTATATTTCTCTGAGCATGTTAGCGTTGTCACCTTCGCTTTGACTTACTGTGATCATGAACATGCTAAAACACTATGGAGGTCACAAATATTAAGTGGCAGCTAATGAGGCGACTGATTTATCACATGACATCATCAGCTGCCCCCAAACTAGATCCATAGAGTCTCCTGTCATTTAAAGTCACAGCAATAACTGTCTTAGTTTGGTTGTAAGAAAAGATATATTGATCTAGAACTATTTTCAATTTTCAAATAAATTTAGCTAATGGACCAGTGGTGGAGTTTAATGCTGGTTGCCTGGTAACCAGTATGATTCCCCAGTAAAACCACATTTTTGTAAGAGGTAAAGGCGAGATAATTTTTTTCATTTGTGAGCTTTAGATGTGCAGGTAAACAGATTTTGTTACATCTGGAAAGAGTCAAGCTAGCTGTTTCCCTCTGCTTCTAGTCGCGCACTATGCTAACCTAACGTTAGCTGCTGGCAATGGCCTCTAATTTAATGTTGCGTAAAGACATGAACATGGTGTCCATCTTCTCCCGGAAGGGAAGACAGTAAGTAACCTAGGCCTTCAGTAATTTTTAAGGAGTATGTGGTTTTGTATCGTGGTTTCTATATGTTAGCCTTAAAGGTACACAATGCAGAAATTTCCTTATAAAACAGTGTATAGACTCATATAAAAGTAATCCCTCTCAATCATCACTTATGACCCACTAAAAGTGTACATTGGTGATTTATCTTCAGAGACTCAGCCCTCTGCTTGTATTTTCTTTTTTGTCATCTTATTTTGCTATTTTCTGGACATTCATGGGGACAGTGCGCAAGTGAGATTGGTACTTTTAAAAAGTTGTTGACTAGGTGCCAGACTGTAAACAACACACATCCAAGAAGAAGCTATGAAAATTGTGGACTCAGCTAAAAGAAACAAAAACACTGCAAATGTATGGGGGCAAAACACCAAATGGACAAAGCTGGGATTAGCTTTCACTTCCACTAATGTTAGTGTTTGCAGCAGAGTCGTCGACAATTCCTGCACAGTATGCCTTTAAAGTTAGTTAGACTACTTATAGCTAGTGCTGTATTGATCCACAGTACAATTAATGTACCCCCCCCACCTGGTCTTTGTTTTAACCAGGCTGGTCTCACTCCCAGGGCGTCAAAATACACTGCTTGGGGAGTGTATCCTGCGTCAGATGAGTCCAATAAACATCTGACTTTGACCCTGCCGACTGGTGTTCAAGATCAACAAACGACAACATTGGTTGCAGCATTTGTGCCACTCAAAGACAGGGTTTCTTTAGCGACATCCGCAATCTTTTCCTGACTATAACCAAGCAGTTTAGTTGCCCAAACCTAACCGCTGACCCCTTTTGTAAGCCACTGCTTGTGATTAATGTCAACCACGATCTTTTCCTAACCATTACCAAACAGTTTTGTTGCCTAAACCTAACCGCTGACCCCATCTTAGTGCTGGCCCTGTCTGTAGTAAGATTCCCAAAAGGTCCTCTTGGCGTCATTTTAGCAACGCTCAGGGCAAGTATGACAAGTAGGAATGAGATCACTTTATTTTACATTCTTACACCAAATGTTGATAGACTTTTTTACAAAGTTAAGAGACTGTACAACTTGAAAAAGAATAATAATGCTAATGCTCGCAAAATGCTCACATTAGCATCCACCTTGAGATTTTGTTTGTTAATAATTTTAGTGTTGGAACAAGCTGAATCATTTCTTGTACCATCCACGATGTAGCACAAGAGTAACTCCATCTTATGCCTACTGATGGGACATTTATTTAACTAGACTGGGATTCAGGTCTGTGGAAAGTTTTGCTGCCATGCTGCAGAACTTTGTAGCCAAATTTCTGTTTGCAGTATTAGCACAGGAGCTTCGCTAAAATCTAGGACTTAGGAACTGAAAGAAAATAACTGGATAAAAACTTTTATAAAAAGTCGCTAGAAAGATTTGCCATAATAGCCTAGCCTACAACATACAATCACATCCAGCTTATTGGGCATACTTAGTTTTTTCAGCTCATTGAAGTTATAAGTTTTGAAGAGCTCATCCTTTGGCATCTTGCTGTGTGTCTTATATCTCATAATCTCACTCCTGCTAGTTTTTGCCGCTTGTTTTGTATGTTTGATACTAACCCACATGTCTGTACAGAGCGTTGACAAGTTAAAGTCTGAAAATAAAATGTGTTTAAATGCATCATAATCCACACAAATGCAAGTGGCAGCCGACACAGCGGCTCTATGCTGGTGCAGTGCGAGGAGAAAATTGGTCATTGTGGGAAGGCTGTGCTGGATCTGACCCTGGCTACGAGCAGACGTGCAAGTGTGAAATCCAGTTGAAAGGTAAGCAGCTGATGAAGCTACATAACAAAGGCAATATCATCTCTCCCCCTCTCTCTAAAATTTCTTTTCATCCATCTTTCTCCCTCTTTCTGTGCATTCATCTCCTCGTTCACTGGGCTGTTTCACAACTTCATACAGCAGACAGATGTAAGTTTTAATAAAATATGACTGCGATGCAGTTCGTTGAAAAGCCTTTGGGGCTGAAATGTGTAATGTCTCACAAACTGATCTGATTTGACACAACACTGCTAATTTATGTTTCTCTTTTTTTCCGCTGCTTAATGTGTACGGAGCAATTAGGTGCACATCACTCATGCCTGTTGGGTCTGTTACCATAGCTACAATACGATTGTGCAGACAATCATCTGGTCCTTGTTTCCTCCAATAGGGTCGCACGGCTGAAGCTGCAATATAAAGTAAAGATGCTCATCTTTCAGCAACACACTAGTAAGAATCAGAAACAGGTTCATGAGTACGAGAAAGTATTGCAGAGTGGCAGGCAGGGGACTGCGCCCAGTCATGGCGGACCACAGGAACAAGATCCGACGAGCCACACAGCAGGAGAGGAAGGTGAGAGCATCTACCATTTTGAAATTCAACTCCTCTTATTGTTCATTGAAAGAGTTTGGCGGAACAAAACAGTGACAGTAAACAAGATACGCCTTTGCATCTAGGCTTTGAATGCAAAAAGGGACCAGGAGGAACAAAAAGGAAGTGTCACTTTAAATGAAATGCATTAGTTGGATGACTGCAGACAGACAGTCTGCTTATACTTATAAATGTAGTCTGAGGCTGCTCAGGTCACATTTACTTTCAGTTGGTGAGATCAAAGAATTCCAGCTGAGCTTTGCTTTTAAAGGGTGCTCTCATTTTTACGTTACAGATGATGGATAAGGTGGAAATGGGGAAAAAAAATGTCAAAACAGTCAGAATCTGGTGTAAATGAATACACAAATTTGAAAGTACTTATACAGATGTGGCCTCAATCAAAGAGAGCTCCAAATCCCATCAATCAGAACATCTGAGGAAAAGATGCGTTCAGGGACAATCATGGAGGAGCTTTGAGGCCAGGCTTGTTGAAATCAAAGGCCTGAGAGCTGAAATAATTTTTTGCAGGCTATCTGTATCCTTCTGAGAAAAAATAAATGTGGTCAGTTAATCTGCGGCTTGGAAAAGGACAACAGCCAATGCAGCATGTTCATGCTGCCCCCCTACTGGGCGGCCCATGAGCCTGTCGATATGGTGGTTTGATGTTGGATGGAAAATAAGAACCCCCCACAACAAACAGAGAGGGCTGGAACAGAGAGACTGGAACAGAGAAAGAGAGGGTAGAAAGGGAAGAACCATCGACAGATGGACTCTGTTGTGATTAAAGATGGCGGCAGTCTTCACTGCAGACTACGAAGGACTATACTCGATCCATAGAAAAGCGGTGGGAGTAGTCTGCGATTCAACACAACAAAACCAGGAACCACACAGTAAGGTAAACCAGCAGGTATGATGTCTGCTTTTGAATCTCTGAGGATGAAAACTACGTTTAGCAGTAACTTTCCATTGTATTGTTTATCGTCCTATTATGTCTGTTATCGTTTTCCATGTCAGTGCCATACTGGTTTTGTTCTGTCCTCCCTCTCATCAAAACCGAAGCACATCATTTGATTTGACCAGTGAATGTGCATCCCATGACCAGACTACTGAAGACCCCGATAGACTGAACGCTTAGATTAATTTGAATTTTTTTCAAGCCAGCAGATGTCTGACACTGTTCTCTCGCCATTTGGTACATGGCTACGGATGTATGTCTTTGGTATTATATCACCATAGGAAATATGGGCCTTTTAATAAGATTGTTCCCTTCTTGTGAGAATGTGCTGCTGTGTGAGCTATAATATCCAGCAAAATAAACTCAAGTCTGAAAATTGCTCAATCCTCTGTGCCTAATCCACTCCAAGGCTTGTTAGTCATGATATATTCAGCCAGGACAAAGGACATCAGCAGGACTCCAGAATACATTTTCTGACAGTCTTTTGATATTACTCTTTCATTTCAGAACTTAAATCAGACACTGAATAACTTTAATACGCCGGGTACATTTTTAGTAAAGTTATCTATAATAACTTGGTTAATCGTATCAACGGTTTCAAGTGTCTTTATTTTAGTCTGTGTGTTTTCTGTGTTTTCTCTTGAGGGCATTGAAAGATAGCTTGTCTTGTTTGTTGTTTCTTTTGTCCCCCTTAACTTTTATTGAATTCTCAGAAGAGTTTGAAACATAGAAATCTTTATTGTGAGCACTCAGAATGGGAGCATTCATTTACACGTCTTAATGGGCTTTTGTTCATCAGAGGGTCTTCAACAGAGATAAGCCTATTTCAGCCAAGGCCTACTAGGGAGTCTAAATCCACACTGACAGGTGGAACAAAAGACAACTGAAAGGACTGAATTGGGAAACATGTAGTTGTCCTCTAGTAACACTTAACTGCAGCAGGATGTTTGAGAACTAAAAAAATATTTTAAAATGTCAATTTAAACTCTAAAAAGAAACTGAAATTATTCGTGCATCTTTCTTTAGGAGCTCTGATTATTATGTATTTTCTGAGAAGCTATGGAATTAGCATTTTTCTGTATTCAGAAATAAACACACTGATCAGTAAACGCATAAACAAGTAGCAAATAACTCTCAA
This sequence comes from Chaetodon striatus, assembly GCA_029783705.1. NCBI lineage: Eukaryota > Metazoa > Chordata > Actinopteri > Chaetodontiformes > Chaetodontidae > Chaetodon > Chaetodon striatus. The sequence continues at coordinate 8,956,624 of JAPZEB010000009.1, read as the reverse complement.
TAATTCCCATTGAAGGGTTTTAAATACTGCATTTATCCAACAATTTGGACACAAAACATAAGCTGAGCCTGATTTCATAAATAAGCGGGTCTGGTTCATACAGTCACACCTCAGAGCTGAACACAGAGACGTCTTCTATTGTTCCTCTGTCTGCCGAGCAGCTCCACTGGGCCAGTTGCTTAAGGGCGTCTTGTTTGTAGTTGCTGAGGAAGGGAAGAGTATTTTTCATCTGCCCTCCACACCCGGCCGTCTCTGGCTGTTCGAGGGATTCAATGTACAGACCTTCTGGTCACATGACCTCTGTGTTACTGAAATCTTTCATTACTGTAAAAATGTTTGTGAAAGTAGTTTGAAAAAAGGATGCCAATAGACATCAGAATGCATTATCATTTGATATGTTGACGGGTAATACTTGTGTAAATTGAGAGGGTTTGGATCCATTATGCTTTTCTTTAGTTTTTGTAGAGCAAATGAATCTTTATAGAACAGATAATCAGCGCAGTTGCCAGAACAAAATGTGAGCATTGTATGTTTTGGCAAACCACGGATATGTTTTTCATACATATCATATCAACATTTCTAAACTGACTTAAATTGAATTACATATATATGAGCTGAATTTCTTATTAGATGGAGTAGGGGATGGTGGATGGCGTTAAACCTAGGCCAGACGGCAGCCAAGCCAAACAGCAGACAGCAACAGACCACTGTTCAGGACAACATTTTTACAACATGCTGGGACATTTCCAGCAATGTTTGTTGCACCATCACCAGGTATTTTAAGCCAAAATATGATCTTTTCCTAACCCTGACCAAATGATTATTGTGCCTAAACCTTACCACACATTTACCACACTGTTGTCACAACATAAAATTGAGAACTGAAACATATAGTTCCATCTGCTACATATGAAATGTACAAATTTAACATATCTGTCTGCGGTTTGCAGAAAAGTATTCTGGCAACTGGGTTGGGATTATTGCACTGTTTAAGCTATTATTGTAATTGAAGTCTGTGTACTAACAGCTGTCTCTGTTCTGAGAAGGTTATTTATGATAATCTTTATAAGTCAGTGATGTAAAATGTTTGCCATGTACAAGATTCAACATATAATTGGTTTCACATGGCCAGCGACTGGTATGGAAAGTGTTTCCTCCATGGTTACTGATGAAAAAGCCCAAATACCCTAAAAGTTATCTGTAATAAAAGGAAAAAAAAGTTAACTATGTCAATCAATTTGGTATAGTTTTGACACAAAACAAAGAAGTGGGTAAGGTTTGTAAATAGAAGTCCATTAGATGCTCAGTAGACCACAGAAAAAAAGCATAATAACAGATAAAAGATTACATATCAGTGGGTATGGAGTGCTTTGAAATGGAATTACACACAACCTCGTGTATACAGATATTTTTCTCCTGTACATGAGCATATCATTAGCGATGCAACCCTGAACCTTTGAGTGTGAGAGGCTTTTAACTGGTCATCACAGCTTTATCCGTTTTAAGGCTGTGTTTATAGTTTGCGTTGTAGTTTTCATGTCCCTCCTCTTTTGATTAACTGAGAAATTGAAGCCACTGGTCTGAAGGCGCTTTGTGGCTCACACCAGCCGCCAGCTCCTTCATGTGTTCCTTCCTTTTATTTCTCCTCATCAGCACTGCCCTCCATTTGATCATGCCAGGTTGTGACCACCGTTTTGATGTATACTGTTGATAATTGTATAGTGGGTGCTGTGTAAAGATGAACTTCTTACTGCTTTTTCATAAGCCATATTATATTAAAGGTTTTATATATGAGATTTTGTACAGTAATATAGCATCAAACAACTATTTGCTATGTAAAGATATGGTGTAGTAATGGTGCCCTGAGCAGAAAATGAAGTCACACTTCCTTTCTCTGTTCTATGTCTACGGCCGCCTGCATGTACATGTTAGTGCATGTGCGTCTCTTCCTTCATGTCCCACTGACTAGCTAATCATCAACACTCCATCCCATGGTGGCGGCAGCATTGTGAAAGCATGAATGCCCACCTCAAGTTAACACTGTAATCTCTGTCAGCACTGTTAGCGCTGTTAGCACCGTTAGCAGCTTATCCACCATCTGACCTGACATGTGAGTCTCTTCCTTCATGTCCCACTGGCAAGCTAATCACCAACACCATGCACTGCCGTCCCACAGTGGCGTGACGGCAGTATTGTGAAAGCATTAACTGCCACCCCAAGTTAACACTGTAAGCCCTGTCAGCACTGTTGCTGTTGTTAGGGCTGTTAGCACCGTTAGCGGCTCAGCCACTGACTGCAGGCAATGCCAGCTCAGACTCTTTATGTTGTGTAAAGCACTTTTAAGTTTGGCAAAAGCATGACCCGCCCTACTCCCCTGCCTGATGGGCTAGTACTTGTTGCCTTCATTGGTTGTGTTGTGTTGGTTACAGTGTCATATGCTATCGTAAAAGAGTAAATCATTCTGTTCAGAAAGAGTTTGGTCAGTTTATGGCATCAAAGGTAAACTATAAAGCAGACTATTTAGGAAATTAGAGTAGAAGAGTATAGTGTGTATATCAATATTGGTAAGAATTGTATTTAACATTGCAGAAATAAAGTCATACAGTAGGTCCTCCATATCCTTTTCTTTCTTTGTGTATTGTTAACTTAACGAATATTCTTTTTCTTCTGCTTCTTCAGAAACAAATGGATGGCAAAGACAAACTATTATGGCGACATTCTGCTTTGGCCAGGCCTTCTCGTGTCGTGGTGATGAGAGAGATGTTACCATTACTGCAGCCCGATGTGTTTAACAATGGTGCAATGGAATCCTCAGTAAATGGATGTACTGCTGGAGGATGTGTGAAGAAGACAATCAAACTCAAGGTAAAACATGTTGATTTGCATGTAAATCAGCATTTTCTCTTTAGTCTTTGTGTTATATGTTTTGGAGGGCCATCACGTCTTCAGTCTGACTTTCTGAAACATTGTCACAGTGGAAGAAATCCTTTGACATCGACAGTATGTTGTGAGAACATTGAACTGCTGTTGAAAATGGCAAAAATCATAACACAGGAGATGGTTGGAGAAAATAATTGATCCTATAAAATGTGTGGGTATCAGGATGTTTAAATTGCTGCTACCCAAAATCAATTTCGCCTCGAGGAAGATGCAGTGTGCTGGGTGTTTTTCATGGTTTATCTTGCTGGCAGAAATATTGTACACACTGTGTACACTGCACACTTTAACAGGTTTCTAGGTTTGAGCAGGCAATTCAGGTGATATGATGAGACAGGCTGTGAAATATACAGCCCAGCTCTTTCTCGTGCTCCCAAATTGTTTGACGTAATTACATAATCAAATGTGTTTATGTTTTTATGATGTGTCCCATCTGCCTTTCATCTTAGAGTCAGTAAAACTGTGTGACTGCTAAATGATTGCCTTGAATGAAAGCACTGAAACTGTCGACTGTCTTTACTGCTGCGTTTAGTCTTTGTACTGTAAAGTCAGAAAGTAATGACACGATCAAGTGTTTCTAACGGTGCTGCTAAAATGTAGTAAGAGAGGAACATTGTTGCATTGAGTGTTTGTTTCAAAGCTGTAGCACTACTTTTTACAACGTATAAAGGCCCATATTTGTAGTTCTGTTTGCCAGCTGTGTGATGTACTCCCAGCCAGAACAGTCAAAATAAAGATTTAGATTTTGTCAGATGGTGTAAAGTGGAATTTTTATGGCTGTGTATAACACTGCAGTGTTTATACAGAAGTTGTACATCAATGCTTAGTTTGGTTTTCACTATAGATGTATTGGTTTTATTCATAAACACACCAAGAAATGAACAAGTGTATCTCCAAGGCTGCTGCAAAACCTTGGGCAACATAAAGAGCGAGAAACTGATCATTCAAACAGAGGAAGGTTGTTACATTAAATGCATCCCAACTGTTTGAATTGAGTGGTTTTATCACTGCAGTTTTTATATACTGGAGAGCAGACATGAATTGTTGGAAGTGCAGAAATGTTGTAAATTACTATGCCTTTGTGCATGTGGTGACAGAGACTGGTAGCTATACTTGCGCCAAGTTGTCCATTATGTGCTGAAGTATAATATCATAACTCATAAACATAGCTATCATGGCATTTCCATAAGTTTACTGCTAGTATTTAGAGAAGTAAAAAAGTGTTTTGGTGTGAGTTGCTAAGTGTTGGAGATATTAGCTGTTGATGGCATTCGGCTTGTGGTGCTAAGGTGCCAAAATACATCTTAAAAACAAATCTTAATAACAATGTCCCTTCCCAGAAATAATGATCTTTATTGATGATCTTTAGATCATTATTATGTGAGCAGTTTCATGTAGCAGCTATTTTCTTTCTACCGAATTACAAAAACCAACCGTATCTGCAGGAGGAAGCATGCATCTACTCGTGGATGAGAGGCTTTTGCTCGTGACAGCATTGAACAATAAAAGCATCCTATTTGGCTGAGCTGTACCGTTAGTTAGCACAGGTGAGCTAGCAGTATCCAACCCAGTCCCACTCCGAAGTCGTCGAAATCCAGCGCTAGGGCGGTGACTTGTGTCAGACACCGATGAGCAAAGATGTCCTTGGTCACTGTTATAGTTTAATGGCACTCAGCGGCGTCAGGGGGGAAAGTAGCAGGACAAGAATGAAAATTAAGGTGGCAAAAGCCCAAGTGGGGCAGGTGGGAGGGGTGTTTGCATCCCGTAAGATTATGAAGCAAAACCCTGCTCTTTTTTCCAAAATCCAACCTTCTGTTTTAGTTGCCTAAACCCAACCAAAACATCAATTTACGGTGTGTACCGACGTAGTGTGTTTATTCTGAAAGAGACTGTATGTAAAGGGTGAATTTCCTGTGGAAATGGAAGTGTATTTTGAGAGAAGACAATGCATGTAACAGGCAGAACTTGACATGTCACCCCAGAACATCAACAACCAATGCACCCAGGATACCTTGCACATTCTATCTAGACGCGGAAAGTCAATGACCAAATGTTGATGTGTGATGAGGTCAGAGTGAGAATGTGTTGCAGCATCAAACTATTAAAATATTGTTGTTGTCGCAAGCACAAGCCTCTCGTTTATTAGTAGATGCATGCTTCCTTCTGTGCAGTGACAGGGTTGGTAAGTGTAATTTGGTAGAAAGAAAATGGTTCCTACATTTAACTGCTCACAACAAGGTCTGTGGATTGTCTCGAGTAACCGAGTCATGATTTCTGTAAAGAGACATTGCTGTTGAGTTCTTTAAATGTATTATTTTGGCGCTGTGAGAACCACAAGCCGAGTGCCATCTAATTACATAAAATTAGAGAAAAGGCAGACATCTCTACAGATGATATCTCCAACACTCAGCAGCTCATACTAAAAAGATCTAGTTTAAGATAAGAGGAAAAATATGTATTTTTTATTTGGGGTGAACTGTCCCTTTAAGTGTATACCTGTCACTACTTCAGCGTACTCCTGCTACCTAGCCTGTTAGCAGTTTACCAATGTTTTCTGTGGCTCTGGAGCAAGCTACTGATGATATCATGTGTTTATCTAAAGAAAGGAGCAATTGAGTGGCATCATGGGAAAAGTAGGACCCAGCATTTTTGGAGCTTGACCCATACTAGGGATTTAAAAATCAGGACAACTCAGTCTCTGCTGCATCAGTGTTGTCCTGCAAGTCCAAGTTGATGGAAATGAAATTGTAAATCGCTATAGTAGGCCACACCTTTATTGTTATGTGGGCTGTAGATCTGACATGATCAATAATGTAATTTAAATTAGTGCAAACATCTTCATTTAAATACAGCATATAAACCAGGGATGTCAAATGTGTTGCCGGCCAAAGGATCCCATCTGGCCCACTGGATGACTTTACACACCTGATATTGATGCACTTGTGCAGGCTAAGAGGTGTCAGGTTTAAACAGTGAGTAGATACTTAGTGAAAAATGCTGCCACCCTGACCAGAATACAGTTCTCTGAAATAACAATGAATACTTGCTGTGGTCAG
>JAPZEB010000009.1:8858039-8873452 GCA_029783705.1 Chaetodon striatus | reverse complement strand
TCAGAAGATTATAATTTCCTTTTTGCATGCGTGTGTGGTCAGTAGCGAAATGACGTAGCGCTGTGGGGTTATATATTTGTGGAAAAACGGCCTTTTTGACTGTATAAGAGCATAGGAATATAATACAACAGTATGAATTTTGAAAATGGTCGTAGTTCCCTTTTAAGCAATCACAACCGCATTAATGGACTGTCATAAAATGGTTGTTAAGTGTTTGCAATTGCAGCAGTAAGAGTCTAAAATCTCATGTTATTTGATTACAGACAAAAGACCCATCTATGAGTAAGAGTAATATTGGTTTGGCTCACATTTTAAATCGGTTTGTGAATTTTGCCAATTTGTGCATATTTGTGTTTGTAACATATTTTGTAAAGTAGAGTGGTAATTACTGTCTCCCTTTGGTGAGAAAGGTGACCTTTTTTCAGCCACGATGCAAGACTGGCACAGGGTGTTGTTCTCACAGTCAGAATCATCTTTATTGGCCCCACAGAAGGAATTAAACTCGTATTTTACTACACAGAAATAGATTAAACAGCTCAGAACAAGGACAACAAAGTTGGACAAATAAAGGTAAAGAATAGAAAAGGCTATTGTGTACAAGTATGTGGAAAAAACAGGTGTATAAAAAACTTTAATATGAATATTGAAGCTAGCACCAACAATAAAAATAAAATGTCTACACAAGTCAAGTGTATTGTATAGTTGTATGGTCTTCAAATAGTGCAAATGAATAAATACTGGATGTATATACATAGACTGGTTGATTATGTACATACTGTACATGTACATGTCTACATACTGTTTATACAGTACAACGTGTAGAGTTAATATTGACAGTGACAGATTATATGTCACCTCCATATCAAAAGATGGGTGCACAACATGGCATTCACTGGCAAACACTTTTATTTGTTACATGTAGATTCACGTATGCAGAGGTAAATTAATGTCTGGGTGAGTAAACATTGCTGAAGTGCAGGACTGTTTTTATTAGGGAAGTACTTTACTTCATCTTTACACATGTGCATGCTGGGGTGGAGGTGGAGCCATGAGGAAACTTATGAGGTTCCCCAAATATGCATTTCAAAATTAAAATGTTATACTACACTTCAGGGTTTTCCAAAAACATGATGGAAATCTGGGACCCCTTCGTATTGAGTGCTGCCATGGGATGAGTGGGAGACATAGTGTGTGTGTGTGTGTGTGTGTTTATAGTAGTTTAACTGCTGACTTGGCTGTTGGGAACTACTTGTGGGCTCCTGCTGGTTTACTTCCAGTTTGTCTTAGGAAGTACATTTACTTACTGAACTCTGCTGTTCTTTTTCTCATTGTCATTAGCTGGACGATATATGAGCATTGCATTGTGGGAGACATTTAACATCTTGTACCTACACTATTGCATGAGAGATACAATGACTAAGTTTCCTTTAACCATGTAAAAAAACTATGATTTGATGCTTTTCATTGCCGTTTTTAATCGGTTTTATATGAGCTGCTCTCTGTCCACTAACAGTAAAGATGATAAATTGAGGAAAATGTCCTCCCTAAGCCATAATGCCCTGATCCCTGTTTAGATTCCAGATATACGGAGTACTCCACAGTAGATTGTTAGCTGCTCTGGAAACTCTTTTAGAATTAGTTTAAATGATTTTACAATAAACTCTGGGATATCTTCCTGCTATTTTACAGCTCCAGAGCCTGCATGCTTCCTCCTCTTAGAGTCTCCCCCATGGTACAATTGCATGAGTATTTTTGATCCCAGGCTACATTAGGTTTTACGATATTAGGTAGTAAAACTGGGAAAGTTATACGGTAAATCGCTACATATTTTTGACTTCTTGTTCAAATTTGCACTTTACAAACAAGCATCAGCGTACCTTATTTCCTGGATTACAGAAAACGTATAACAATATAGTCTTCTATATATTATATTTTGTCATGTCTAGTTTATGTAGCCTATGAGCAGGGTCTGTTAAGACAACACCTTTGTAGCAAGTCATAAAGCAGCTATGCCTTCGCCATCATATCAGCCACACACCCTCTTCACGTTCCAACTCAAAAGTAGACATAATCAAGCAGGAGAAATAGATTCACATGTATCCATATGGCAGTTTTGTGTAACCCATTTTTAGGACCCTAATGGTGGCTAGTTAAGAATTTTTCATGTTGGCCCATGGAATTTGTTTGGTGGCCATCTTGAATTGATGTCCACGCAAGTGGCAAAAAATGCCAATTTCATAACTCTTGAACCAGATAAAATACAAAGACAAATGAACCTACGTTTTCATATAATTATGACACCAGGAATCAAGTGGAATCAATTCAAAATGGCCGCCAACAAACCTCATGGGACATAAGCTGACCTCGGCAAAATAAAAATAAAAAATTCTTCACAAGACACCATTAGGGTACTTAAAAAAAAACACGTTACTGGAGCACCCGGGGAAAAACCTAAACTGGCACTAGGAGAACATGCAAACTCTGCACAGAAGGGGCCAACTGGTTGCCAGGTAGACCGTTTTCTGATAAAATTCTCTCCTCTCATCTGAGCCCTGTGTTGAAGGGTGAAGCTCATGAGGATTTCAGGGCTGCATCCCTCCACCATGGCAACCAAAACAAGGCTAGCCTGCTGGTAAGGTGTTGGTCGTCTGTGCTAACTTCAGCAGCAGGGCGCGGACAGTCCTTTCTGCCTCAGGGTCCATGGCCCTCACCAAGTAAACATGGAGCTTTGCTGCTGTGTCCATGACCGCACAGGCCACAGCAAAGTAGAGAGAGTAGATAGGAACATTAGTCAGTGCTTCTGCGTGTACAGTACATGCACATGCTAAAGAAGGCAAATGAAAACTGCATTTAAAAACACACAAACAAGTAGGAAATGTGCACAGTACCTTTCCTGTAAGGGCCAAACAGACTTCATGCATGGATGGTGTCGTGCCAGATTGTTTTCAATTCATCCATTGTCTTCTTCCTATGTTCACATGACAGTAATAAATAAACTTTGTTAATCATTGCTTTAGAAACAACAGAGTAGCTGTGCTGTTGAATGTCTATCTCTCCACTTCTGTAGTGTGGATGTCTTACCAGTCATCTGAGGTCAGCTGCCTGAGGCAGAGACACAGGCTCTCTGCAGGAGTTACCAGAGGCTGGAGGTCATCTTGGCCTGTGAGAGCCTTTTGAGGGCAGAGGTTTGTCCCACAATGAGGTCCCTTCCTGTTGTGCGGGGCAGGTTTTGATGGAGGTGCTGGAATGTTGGGTGTCACCTCCAGGTGGTGTGATGTGGATCTCATTTGTTGGGCAGGGCAGTGTTTGACAGAGGTGATGGAACTGTGGTTGTCACTGCCAGAGTCCTGCAATGAGGTCCCCTTCTGTTGGATGGTGCAAGCTTTGATGGAGGAGCGGGAACCTTTTGTGCTGCCAGGAATCTCTCAGGGGCTGCTGGTGTTCAAGGTGAGGGACTGTGGATGAGTTGGAACATCTCCAGTCTCTCCATAAGTTTCTTCACCTCAGTTGTAGCTGTCTGGAGCTTGAATCCATCAGCTACCTCCTTTACAGTTCAGTGAAAATAGTCATGATTACTCAAATTTCAACTGGTTTCCTGCATCATATCTACATCCCTTTCCACTCAAGTTCCAATAGAGAAAGTCATTACCACTTAACAGCATCAACATAACTGCTCTACCAAGTTTTACAGACGAGACAGTCTCCTGATTGCTGCTGGAGAAGGAGAGGGGGTGAAATTCCCAATGGTCCTCAGCTCAGTGGGGGTGGTAGCATCCACAAAGCTGAGAGAGGAGTCTGGGCTTGGGCTCCTGCTTTTGGCTATCAGTGCAGCCAACTTACAGGCGAGTACTACAATCTGACTGCCCAGACATAGCTTCTTCTTAAAGAAGCAGTCCTTTTTTAGGAACGTCTGTCGACCCCTGTTGTTTTCTTCCATAGTGGGTCTGATCCTCCTCCCTTGCAGGGAGGATTCAGGGCTTCTTCTGGGAGAAGCTGGGGGCTGAGACGAGGAGAGGGTATCATGCTGGATAGAGAGTCCCAGTCTCTCCAAAACACCATCTCTGTGAGTTTTCTGTGATGTGCCCAGCCCTCTCAGCCCTTTCAGCTCTCTCAGTGTCCAGGATCCTGGACTGCCAACTGGAGCCACTTGCTCCTCTGTGGCTCTCTGGCTGCTGTGAAAAAAGTTTATTCAAACAATTTGTAATCAATACATGGTTGAATCACTTATATATATTTTATATCATAGTGTATTCTAATGCAACAAATATTATGTACTGCATTACTATACCATATACTGAATTATGCTATACAGCACATTATCACATATGGACCGTACTACTGGTTGAAACTAGGTAAAATTTATAGTTTACAAATGACTGCATCAATATGCATAAAGCACAAAAGTAAGAATAAAATATTGTAATATATAAAGCTTTCAAACTTCTTAATTGATTTTAATATCTAAACCTTGTTTTAGACATAAAGCTCTAAAAAACTGATGTCTATTATCGGGGCTCTTGTTATTATGTTGTGTGGTTGAGGAGTTCTGACAATCTGTGTTCGTTACCACTCATGTGGACAGCAATTTAAGATGGGCGCCAAGTGAACCCCATCGGCCATTAGTTGACTTTGGCAAAATGAATAGTACTTAACTAGACACCATTAGGGTCCTATAAAAACAGATTACAGAAGAAATACCATGCAGGCACATGGGAACCTACCCCTCTAATGTTTCCTCACATTTAATTGACAGTTTTAAAAACTACAGTGTGTAAGTACACTTATTGCTAATTGTTCCTACCTTGTTAGAAATTAACAAGTGGACAAAAACAAGACAAAGGCTAGCCCACATGAAGTTACAGGCCACATGTAGCCTTCGGTAACCACATTGAGCTGATAGGTGCCGCTGATATTAAGACTTTGAAGAAAGCTAAATCCCATATCTCAGTAATTTATGAATATATAATACTTTTACAAATGTTATCTTCTCTCAAAGGCGTGTGTGAACAAATGACATTGTATATATAAGGTGTTCAAAGTCTACTATGTTTCTTCTTTTTTATAATTTAAGTTTTTATTGGTTTGAAAGGCTCTGTACATGGCATACATATACTATTTTCTGGGCATACAAGAATACAAGGCACATCACTTTTACAATATGAACATGGGCTCCAGTTCATTAAGAAAAATTATAAACAACTCTAGAAGGAAAGAGAAGAAAACCAACTAACAAAAAAAAAACAAAACATGTCAGACATATGTCCTCATACATCACTCTGCAGGGTCATTTAATCACAGAACAAGTTCATAATTATGTAGGCTTATCTTTCATTTTGATATGAGTCCATAACTGGTCCCAAGGAGATACTTCTTTGTCCTGATCCACATTTAATCTACTGAGCACACATTCGTAAGATGCTATTTCTACCATTGCATTAACCCATTCTTTCAATCCGGGGCCTCTGTTGTCCTCCAGTGTCTTCGAATAACTCCACAGACAGTTATTAGACTCACAATAATAAGAGAAAATGCACACTTGGATACATTTGGTATTTGTGACCGGCCCCAGAGTAAACACAACTTTGGACTTATGGGGATTTCTGAACTAAAGCAACAACTTAAATTGTCTAATACTCTAATCCAGACTGGTCTGACCAAACTACATTCCCATATACAGTGCAGGAAAGTTCCTATTTGAGTTTTACTTTTCCAACAGCTATTGTTATTTAACAACTTCATTCTGTAAAGTCATAATGATAATATCTAATCAGTACATTATGTTGTATGAGTTTGCCTCTCACTTCTTTCACATTTTTACCATATTCTGACTAAATTTTACACCATCTGTCACCATCAGTTTCTTCCCCGAGGTCCTTTTGCCAAAAACTTTTTTTTTTTTCAATTTAAATGATGTTTTTCAGCCCAGATGAAGGTGTCCCAACAGACCCTATCCCCTGTCCCAACCGTCCCTGGGAGGCGGACTTTGGGTAAAATGCACAAAATATGTCTTTCATGTTTGGATTGTGCTCTAGCAGACACCTGTATCCTTTCAGGGATCAAATTATTTTAATTACTGTGAAGGTTATTTCATGTCGATGCAGAAGTGTTCCAGCCAACCCTGCCCTCATAATACTGTATATTTCATAGATTTTGTATTTACTCTTTCAGCAACATAATTATATTGGCAATATAATTGTATGATATTATATTATAAAATAATATTAATATCATGCATAATACATACACTATTACAGTGTGGCCCTTAATGAATTCTACCTCAATAAGGCCTGTAAAGTTGCAATACTGAAGTCATGTCATGTATATGGCAGAGTATTGTACTGTATACAGCTTGTTAATGTGATTTACTTAATGTTCTTATTTGGCTGCATTTATTATTTTAAGCAGCTTTATCTGTTTCCTACCTTGTCAGACTTTTTCTTTTATTGCTGTAATGTGAATTTCCCCTCAGGGGATCAATGATACAATATCTCATCTTAAATATGCTCACCAGTATCTTTATTTTACTTTCTTTTAGGATTAGCCAACTTGAGGGTTGATTTAGACTTAATAGGAGTTATAATAAATTCAATCTTGTAAGCCTGGAAATATAAGGTTCTCTCCAGTGGGTCGACAGCCGCTCTGATAAACTGATCAGTGAAGATTTGTTGAGCCAGATAGAAAAATAGTTATGTGCTTTCTATCTTTTTAAATATTAAACCCCCAAAGAGTCTTTGAAAAAGCCTAAAGTAATATTCAGCCTTCATGAAAATGTGTGTAACTCAGTTTTATTAAAAAGTGAGATAGAGCCGTATAAGTCCAATATCACAATTTGACATCAAATTTTTAAACTCAAGTCCAATCATCCAATCTTTTGACAATTTACCGAGAGCGGATCTTAAAGTATGCTCTTGAATTTGAGTTTGGACTGTTCTCTGAGATGACTGAGTGTAATGGAGTGAAATCGACCCCAACATTGTTTTAGATGGCGCACGGGCTAAATCTCTTGCAAACTAATGGCTTAAAATGTGAATTTATCAGAGCAGAGAACTTCTTGGTGTAATGCTGCCAGGCTGAGCGGTGTCTTTGCAGGTTTTACCAGTTGATGGCAGCAGGATTCCTCTGCAAGCCACTGAGCTGAGGAGAAACCGTCAGTAGAGAGGGATCCCAAAGGATTTATACACATTGCAAATAAAACATGTATATTATCAATACAGGGTGAAAATTTTGTCAGAGATGGAAGTTCTTGTTTAATTATTACATTTAATTCTGACTATAACATGAAAGCCACAACACTGCAGACATTTTTTGCACAATAGTAATTTATATTTTCTGTATTTAAAGCTTCTTCAAAGCATAATAATTGAAGAAAAGTCTCAATGAATATTTTAATTAATGTAGTATTCATGTAAATATGTTATATGTATATATGTGTGATATTGCATTCTGTTATACACACACAGTACATACTGTATTTAAATGACTGAATATTTAAAGAGGACAGTCATTACTCTGCTGCATATTTCAGCTCCCTAAGAACCAAATTATCTGACGCCATCAATAAACAACTGATTGGAATGACAATAATACAACATGTTCCTCCTTTTGACGTGTTTAATATAATGTAAGAGTTCATCAGCGGGAACAGACAGAGGCAGTAAGAGAGAGCATAAATTTCTCTCCTGTTCCGCAGCACCTGCCTCATAAGCTGCTAACTCCGCGTCCAGATGGCACTGCTCCGAAAACACCTGGCCCTCCACGCACACATCGCTACAGCTCTCTCACACACCACAGACCCACACCTCTTCTTCGGTTGTTGTTAAGGATGCAATTACAGATTATCAGCCATATTACAGGGTAACAGAATCTCTCAGCAGTGCAGTTGAATAATCTCTGGAGTATATTAAGTCCATTCACTTGTGTTATTTAGCGGAGGACGGAAGGTGCTGCCACAAGAAACATTTTCTGACTTAAAATAAACTATTAATGAAGGACATATCTTCAACCAAAGAAGGAACTATAAACCTCAAACTATACACTATGTACAAAAGTATTTGTTCTGTTAAAGAAACTTAAGTCTTGTCAAGCTTTTGTGCCTTTAACAAGCATCTTTTTAGTGTCCGTTTGGCATCTGTGACTTATTTTGGATCTGTGTATGCACTTTACATGATGTCCTCACCCAGTATGGCGACTCAGTCAGTATTAAACAACTCTTTGACAATGTGGGAACATTTGAATGTTTTGCTGAAACATCTTTACGACAGTGATAATAAAACACTTCACTGATTGCTGTGGGGAAATCAAGAGGTCAGTGACAGAGGTCAGAGGTCAGCTCTTGCTCGAGAACATTTTGGCAAAGTGGATGTTTTGGACACAAAAACATCCACTTTGTCCTCCTAGAACAGTTTGTTCACCCCGCCACATATTACTGGTCCTGATGTGGTTAACTCTTGACTCATTTGTTTGTTATGTTTGTGTCTGTGTCTGTCAACAGTCTTGTTTGTGGCACAGAATAAACAGTGGGAAGCAAACGGCCACTAGAGGGCACAACAGGTCTTTTTATGCACACTGGAGCAGGTCTTTAGAGATGGTGGTTGGATGAAGAGGTCAAGGAGGCCTAAAGGTCTGTAGGTATACATGTGGTCATATTTATAAGCTGTTGGTGATTGATTGTGACAAAATGAGTAGGATGCAGGATGATAAATGAGTGTGTTCCCGCAGAATGTGACAATAACTCAACTTATGGGCCGCGTGATCAGACAACAACCAAATGACCCAAACGCTTTTTTAGCAGTATTGTGTTCTGTGTGGGAAGAACAGCAGTGGCAGCGGTGAAACATAAGCCTCAAGTTTGTCGAGCATGCATCTCTAAAGTTCACATTAAGCTTCAATCTGTCTTTTTGTGTTAGAACATGCTGTCTTGTTTTGCTGCAGTGTAGTTCTACAGTAAATATCTCTGGGGTTTTCAGTATTTTCTGTACAGCAGCAGATGGCCGGGCTGCAGAGTACAGTCACCGCTCTCTCTACCAGATCTTTTGTAATGTGAGGAAACAGCGAGGGACTGCTAGCTATCCTGCCATCACTTCCAATTTGGCTGCAGTCAGAATAAACTACACAAGCCGAGCAACTGGTTAGTATCTGATGATTGTAATAAATAGCTACATTTGTCAGGCCTTGTCTCAACTTTATTTGCAGTTTTTTTGTACTTGGATTCAAAGTTAAGGGATGTAACTCTTGTGTTGCATCACACATGCATAGTGTGTAGGTAGATGGTGACATGTATAAGAGGAGTTTATTTATTACAAATATCTCTGCAGTGGAGTTTTGGGGGCGTTTGATGCTGTCCAAGATGCTTAAAATCAAACAAATGTATAATTTGCAAGCACAAGTCTTACTTACAAACACATGCACAGCAGCTATATGAGCTATAATAACAGACAGCCACTGTGACAGGCAGACTATATGCACCTATTCATATTTCCACCCATCCAAAACCATTTGGGATTATATGGAGGATGGCTTAAAAATTCGGATAGGCTACAGTTTTTTATATTCCTGTAGAGTTGAATTATTATATTGAAGTTGAATAATAAGCACTGAGTCAAACAGCACACCCTTCATCTGCGGAGCTGTAATTAACGGGGGCAAAATGCAGGCGGTGGCGAAGGAAAAAAAAATGCAAATTATTCTGCACAAAGGCTCCTCACAAATTGGCGTCACCATTTCTCAAATTATATCATTACTATATTTTGAAAATGTTAATCTGTTGAGCGGATTTCCCGGGGGAGTTGAGTAAATTAGTTCTATTTCCGAGACTGCCTCTCTGCAAAGGCACGGCAGCGACAAGCACCTCTGATTTGCTGATTACAATTAGACTCCCCAGTTTGGGCTCCTTCAAGCATTGATAATTTTCGGCATATTAAGCACGTTTTAGCAAAGGTGATAAGTCAGTTTTAATTGAAATGAAATTATTATTCTAATGGAAGTTTGGTTATTATTATTAGGAGGCACTAGTCATTCTAGCTTCATTTTTAATATATAAATGCTGGGGAGTAAAAAAAGATTTTGAAGGGCATTAGGGTGTCAGGATTGAATGAGGTAATTTGAAGGGAATTACTTTCTCTTCTATCAGAAATGAACTGAATTAAAAGTCCAAATCAATCGCTTTCACTTCTCCATTCTACTTTGACAGCGGCACAATTACAGATAATTAGATGGGAGGAAACTTTTAATTGTGGGATTAGAGGGAGAGAGAATTTGTAGGATCAGAGGGAAATTTTCGAGGCAGAGTTTCTTGCTTAAAATCGAATCAAAGGATTTGCGAGCTTAAAATGGCATCCAGCTCCTTTTTTTCCACTGTTTAATTGGAATTGCATCTAGTTCATCCAAATCATCCAAAACAATTAATTTAGATTTAATTCTATAATTATCATCAAATCGAATAATGTGCAACCTAATTTAGATAGTTAAAAATTAACGTGCGTGAAGTTAATTGAGTAATTAAACTCCTAAACTGCTGCCTATTAATTTGCCTGCCTAATTAAAAATGAATTTGATTCTGTGCTGCTAAAGTAAGCATCAGTGTTGGATGGGCGTCTTGATAAGACCTGTGTCTTTTCGGGGAGGGAGGGGGGGCTGGGGTGTATGATTTGAACACCTTTATTAAGCTGGCACGCCTATGAATTTCAGTTATCTGGTTATCTGGAGTCAGGTGAGCTCCAAAATCCTCTTAGGAGACTCAGACAAACACAAACAACACAGAAAGTTGGCATTAAGGAGACTTAGGGAGGGAAAGTGCAACTGGAGGTGGGTGACTTCTGTTTGTTTGGCCCCCCAAAAGAAACATGAAAGGGTGCCTAAAAACATGTGTGATGTGCTATGACTCTACATGTGGACTTTTGACCTCCTGATTAGACTATAAGTAAGTGAATGAGTGAGTGTGGAGAGTTTGAGTGTGTGTGTGATAGGGGGGGACTTTCCCATGTGCTCCATCAGTGCCACTGCTGTTTTTCCTCACCTAATTCATCACTGTGCTGAGTAGTGGACTTAAGAGCACCCCTAAGGGATTACAACAACATTTAACACCCTTAAATGATATAGAATAAACATTAAGCATGAAGCAACAATGACAGAAAACAATAACATGTGTCTGGAGTGTAAAGTGGTTATAAGTTAAAAGCATCATCTCATGATAGATATAATGCACCCTTCAAGCTTCAGGGTGTGTTACTGGCTGCTCAATCTTGGAGTCACTCTTAAGAATACATTTAAATGTAATCTCTAATGGCGGCTGTGCTGTTTTATCTTATAAAAGGTGGTTAAGGTGAAGGGGTTACACCCGAGTAAGCTTTGAGGTGACAAAAGCCACATGCAAATATTAAGGATTTTGTTTTAGAAAGTTGTTTTATGCAACATATCCACACTTTGGGTCCTTATAATCACATTGTGCATGCTCCCCTATCTTACTATTTTCCTTGTAAAGTATATTTTTATTTACAGCACATGAGGAGAAAACACAGATCTGAGCTGAGGTGTATCTGT
Organism: Chaetodon striatus; assembly: GCA_029783705.1. Taxonomy (NCBI): domain Eukaryota; kingdom Metazoa; phylum Chordata; class Actinopteri; order Chaetodontiformes; family Chaetodontidae; genus Chaetodon; species Chaetodon striatus. The sequence goes on along the minus strand of JAPZEB010000009.1, from coordinate 8,861,914 downwards.
CATGATCTCTCAGCCCTCCTGATTTATCTCTTTGGATGGAAACTTGAATCAATTAGTCTATAGGCCCCTGTGCTCTTATTGATTCAGATCAACAATACATAAATGCAATAAAGACAGCTGCAACAGACGACTCAGAACTCTCAATGAGAGAGGGAAAAAAAAAACACACACACACATTTTTATTATTATTTTTTCCCTCTGAACAGCTGCCAAAAGGGCCAGTTATAAAAAGGTAACAAGGCAGGGCAACAGCGCGACTGAATGCTGGCCTTGTTCGCCTTATTATCGGGTTAATTAAAGCTAGAATCTGACAATGTCACCCGGTTGTAGAAAAACGGATTTAAATGCAATGTCTCTGGAGACTGTGTCAAGGGCTGCCTTTCATTGAGCTCCTGTGCTCGCCCGAGTTGGGGGGACAGCCTATATGGTATGCTTGGAAATGAACGAAAAGCAATTATTGAATTTTAGATGTTCAAAAAAAGGAGAAATGAATGGGGAGGAATTATTCATAAGATCTTGTCCATGTGCGTTAAAATTAAAGTTAAAATACAAAGAGGGGAAGGCTTCAAAGACAAGCCCCACTGCTGCTAAAAAGGAAGATGGATAAATAGGCGAGATCATTTCTGAGGAGTTCATTAAAATGTAAGGCTACACACTGAAATACAGAGGGTTGTTATTTGGGCTTGGGGGTCAAGTGACGAGCGGATTATATACTTCCTCATAATAATATTAATTAAACAATTTGCATGCTAATAGGGTAACAATTATCGCAGCTTCTGTTGAGAGATTCAGGTTATTACAACATGCCAATCCGGGTGCCAAGGGTCAGGGAATGAGTGGGGTGCGAAATTTCAACTCTGATTAACATTATGACAGCGCCAGACTTGGGATAAATAAAGTCGAATTAATTATTTGAAAACCTAATGAGCAGATAGGATTTAGGCTAGTCACATATTGAGTGCAGGGGTTGCACAAGTGGAGGAGCTTTCCAATGCTGTGTCCTGACTGGAAATATTGTGCATGCCTGTAACGCATATTTGAGTATTTGGTTGCTATTTTATTCTTTCCTATTGTATTCTTTTGTTCTTTTAGCAGTGGAAGCCTTGCTTTATTTGGTCATATATTTTGTTCATAACACAGCGTTGGTCGTAACTGAAGCTTTCGCCTTGTAACAGTAAAATATTATAGTTTTCACTCTCGCTTTGTGCCTTTAGCAATATCTCAGCTCCCCTTTAAACACAGCCATATTTCAACAATCACCCTATTTGTTTTACGCCCTGCACGTGAACCTGTCTGACTGTAAAGGTTTAATGTATTTAAATGATGATCCATAAATAACATGGGGGGTTTATTTTAACTCAGTGCACTCCCAAAGTGCAGCCCAGGGTCCCATAGTCCAAAGAAGGCTGCATGCATCCCTGGGGGGCGAAAAGGATATTTTAATTCAACGTTATATTGTTAGTTATTGTTGTAGTTTTTAATCAGCTTTCACTTTTTTCTGCTAATTTCCTAAAAAAATGTGCCAATATCTCAAAATACAATGAAATAACAATACGTAAAAAGACACAAAATAGTTATGATAAACAGCTTTGGCTTTAAGTTGGATAAAATGTGATATTTTTTGTTCCTTTCTGGTGTAATATTTATCTATTTGCAGCCCCTCCACTGAACAAAAAGTCCGGGAGCCTCTGGCCTAACCTATCCGCCTGTAGCCTTTCCTTCCCGGGATTCAGTGAGCCCTTCCTCCCGGTGGGTCCCCCGTGTAGTTGCGATGTAGTTCTTATCAAAGCCCTCCTGTCTTGTTGTGACAGCTCTGATATTGTTTATTGAGGTGGATGTCAGCTTTAATTAGCAATCGATACGGGGAGCGTTTGCAGAGCGCGTCTCTGACGTCAGAGTCCATTACCGCTTCTCATTGGGTCTCATATTCCCAGAGCCTGGGCTAATTATTGGGAGGTTCATGTGGATAAAGTACAGCTCATCCCTCCCTTCACATCATGTCCCATACTCGTTGGCCACACTCACTGCATGCTTTTTAAATTCCCATCACCGGCCTCCAGACGTCGTTTCCTTTTGCCTGCGGGATGATGGACAGCAGGATACTGGATCCACCTCACGCCCAGTTCGGAGGCTCTCTCGGCGGGATGGTGGGCTTCCCGTACCATCTGAGCCACCATCACGTTTACGAATTAGCCGGGCATCAACTTCAATCTGCGTCCGCGGTTCCCTTCTCAATAGACGGATTACTTAATGGTTCCTGCACGGCTTCAGTGGGTAATTCCAACCCCCTCTTGTCTTCGGGCTGCGGGATGAATGGAGATAATCAGCAGTACAAACTGACATGTAAGCCACATTATGTACTGCACAATAACCTCTCCTCCAGGTCGGCTGCTTGCACAAAGGCAAAAACAGAAAGAAACAAAGACAGGATATTGCGATACAAGTTATCCTCGTGGTGGTGTGTTTTTAAAGGGCAAGCCTTAACCACGCAGACACACACACACACACACACACACACAGGCAGAGGAGTATTCTTCACCTCCCACTTCATTTCCATCTGCGAGAGCTGAAGATGCACCCAAGCAAAAACAATGTTCCTGTCAGTCAGGAAATGCTAGAGCAAGGAAATGCCCGTGTTAACATCTGAAGGTTTCCTCTTAATTCAGAAAAAGGCGACAGATTTGATAGGAGCTGCGGGGCTGCATGTGTGCACACTGCAAAACCTCAAATGCAACCGCCCTCTCCAGCTGTAAAGTTTGCAGAATGGCTCGCATACGAGTGAAAGCAGTCTTGTTGGAATTGTTTTAAAATGTGCTAATTTGAAAATAATAATTGTATCCTTTGTTTACATTTATTCTCATCCTGCTGTCAGACTCGGGGGACCCAGACAAAGATAGCCCTGGTTGCAAGAGACGGAGAACTCGCACAAATTTCACTGGTTGGCAGCTGGAGGAATTAGAAAAGGCTTTTAATGAGAGCCACTATCCCGACGTTTTCATGAGGGAGGCACTGGCTCTCCGGTTGGACTTGATAGAATCAAGGGTTCAGGTAAATATTTATTTTATCCCTTCCTATATGAGCATTTGTTTGTTATTCATTCATGGCAAATGCCTCTTCAAAGGCTGTTTCAATTTCATGGTCTAAACTGCTGAAAAAAATACCAGAATAAACCTTCAGCATATAGGTTAATTTTGGGTCATAATATACACCTTGTAATATTTTTTTTATAAATAATTAAAGGGCCCCACTAGATGGATGTGTGTTGTTTGACCTTTTATGGCTCATGTTAGTCCAATAAATCAATTTTACTTACACCTTTATTTTGAAAAATAATGACGCCTTAGGTGCCGGCTGATATTTTTCTTTTCTTTTTTAAATGTATTATTTTTCAACTAAAATATTTTGTCAAAAATCTTGACTCATAATTGTCAAATTTAAAGACAATATTAGATAAACAAAGACAGAAAAAATTTAAGTGCATACCAGCTTCAGTTCGTTTAATTTCAAGAGTGAATATACCGACCTATACTTTATTTTATTGCAGGAACAAAATGAAAGTTAATTTCAGAGTTTGCATAAGAAAAAAAAATATTAAGACCTATATTTATTCTGTAAATGTTGAGGTACATTTGTTAAGCTTCAGCCCAACTTTTTGTAGCTCTGTCTGTGCGCAGATTGTTTTTAATCACAGGCCTAATTAAAGGGCTGCACAGAAAACAGTAGGAGTAAAGTGTAACCTCACTATTTGTTTAATTACCATATTGTTAAAAACACTGACAATTTTTTGCCCTAATTAATTCCCCCCTTGCAGTGACAGAACATTACACGTGTTTTCACTTTTTTTTGTACTCATCATATCAGACTTTCCTCCTTTA
>JAPZEB010000009.1:8841358-8851867 GCA_029783705.1 Chaetodon striatus | reverse complement strand
CTATCAGTCTGGCCTCATTATCTAAAGTGGCCTGCATTGTGCTTTTGGATTACACAACCTTAACAATTCACAGGCCCTCCCAAAAATTATATATTAGAAAAGAAGAAGGTAATATGTTAAGAATGTCTTGGAAGTTTCAGGATACAAGGGTCTTTTTGTAAGGCTACTTGCAGACATGTTCGGACACACATTTCAAAGCAAATGAACAACTGCTTTCTTACACATCATTGTCTTAAACGTGACCACTTCCTCCTTCCAAAAACCCATGTTGAACTCATCATGTGTTACAAATGTTTGATACATATGAGGTGATACTGAACAAGTTTGGCAATGCCTACTCTGACGTTCTACCAGGAATGCTTGGACGCTACTTGTCTCGGATTGCCATAGCTATCAAATCTGGACTCCTAGGTGAGTTAGTGAGTTTAAAACATTAGTTACATGTAGATATGCAATAATCAGGGAAAAGCGACCAAACAAACAAAACCAAATAAACCAACTTTGGAATATTTTTCTCTTTGTGGTGAGTCTTTAAGTGATTGTAGGCTATACAGATGTAGTTCAGAGGTTTTTTTGCTATATGAGGTGGAATCGTACGACTTGATTTGACTTGACGCATGGACATTAGCCGAGGCTACAACTCTTGTAAATCAAAGATCTTCTACACAACCGCCACATAAAGACAAAGCACCAAGTGGGCTGAGGTAACAGAAATATTTAAGCCATTGTAACTCTCACTTTCTAACTAGGCTGCTACTTTTTGTCTAACAGATTGGAGCATTATAAGCTTTAGATTGTAACTTACATGACAACTCACTTCATGATTCTGTTAACACATTAGTTATGTGAATAATAATGTTTTGCATTAATGTATAAACACTTTGGTATCGTTCCAAAATAGAAACTGCTGTGAGGCAATGTGGCGATGTATCTATACATACTGTTCAAATACATCTATACATACTAATTATCACCTTCCCTGGTGATTCTATTTGTGAAAAAATATGGTTTAAACAATTTATAGTAAAATCCCTGGTCTCCGTTTGGCTCCAATCTCGTAAAAGTGGAGACTACTTGGCAGACTATTGTCCACATGCAGATTTAGTATTTTGAGGCTTCAAATATTCTTTGGATGGCCTGTTCAATCTTGTTGGTCCAAATGCTGAATAACAGTTTTAGATTTGATGGTACACTACATCGTCTAGCCTCTTTTTTTTACAGGAGTATGTCAAAATGCAACATAATAGTTCAAGGTATGTACAGTGTGGACTATTTTAACAGCACCAGCAGGGGATGAATAAAGTCACCCTAATTTAACTATTCGGCATTGGCCAAATATGCTTTCTATAAATCACGATATCACACAAAATGTGCATATTGATCATATAAAAATGCTCAATGTTACCGTACATTCATGCTAAGAATAACTTTAAAATACCCACTCACTGTTTTTCTTTCTTTGTCCTACAATATCTCCCCATGGCAGCTAAAGCATGATTAAGTTATAGCCAAGTTTAATCAACTAAAACCACTTAGTTAAGGTTAGGGAGGCAATGTGGTCGTAGTTAAATGCCAAGATGAGACACAACTGTTGACTAATTTGTTGGAGACAGGATTGCAGATCTATAGAAAATAACCTGCATGACTGTCAATAAACTTGGCGAAAGTGCAAGTGGATGAATCACACAGTAACTACTCATGATGAGCACGTAGTCAGTAGACCCTCCATGTTCTGGTGTATAAGATGAAGGTGGAGTTAGACTGTCAGCTGGGGGTGGCTTTAGTTCAAGAACTATGTGAAGGCAATCCTTGATCCAATAAGAAAGGGTGACACTGACGCAAAACTCCAGGCAGTAACAGCAATCGGCCTTGCTTCTAAAAGGTTTGGTATAGTCTGTAATGATGACCGGTGGCTATGATTAGCCACCTGACGCAGGAGCACAGGCCCTTGGAGCAGCCCGTAGGAACCTTTTCAACATTTGAAGAGGAGAATATCACAAGAGGTTAGTAAGAAAGAAGACAAGAGAAGGGGTCACAGTGGTCCACTCATGAAAGAATCATTTGGCGAACAAATAGGACACTAAACACCCTCTGAAATGGGTTAAAGGTCACCTCCATAGCACATAATGCAGATAGAGAAGAACCTGTCCTTCTGTCTGAGCCCTAGGACCTGTTGCATGAGGGAAAATATTTTCTGTATCGCTGAACAAGCTAGCACAAGGGGGATTTCTAGGGAGCTGACCATTGAGCTGCTTGGGGGTGTACAAGAAGGTTAAATGTACAGCAACGCCTTTGTAGTCAACAAGCCATTGTGAATAATGACAAGTAAGCATTTGTTTTCTGGCAAACTTTGTTTTCTTATTCTAGATTCCTTCAACTGGTGCATATAGATTGATGCTTTGGCCTCCCAGAGTATTTTTTTTTTCTTTTGGACAAAGCAGTTTTGTTTTTAACTGTATCCATCCAAGGAAAGAAGAGACCTGCTTTAGGTGCATGCAGCATTCATACGACTAATCTTGTTTTTACCTTCAGGTGTGTAAATCTGCCACATATAAGCAAGATCCTGATTCCTGACATTCATCTGTCCAAGCATGAACTCGTTGATACTTGTAGCAGTGGGCAAATTAGTGCAGTCAGGTAACCTCAGTGCTTGAGGCCCCAGTATAGGATTTCATAGTTCAATAAGCCTATAATTTCTTTGAATCTTTCTTCTCGGATCAATGTGAATCACCACCAGGGTGTATGTACTGCAGCTTAGAAGAGGAACCCTGGAGAACATCCTCAGCTGTTGGCTGAAAGCTTTGGGAGAGTGAAACTATCTTTTGTTCAATAACCACATCCCACAGGCCTGCAGGAGCATCATCCAAGGCAAGACATTGCTAAGATCCAAGGAAGAAGAGGACACAGCTCCAGAGCAAAGCCCCATGTGAACTTCCTTCTTAGCACAACACTGGCAGCACATGGAAGAATAACGCGATGCACAGATTCTCGGAGACCATCTTATTGACTACTGTTGAGCAGAAAAGTTTAGAAAGGGAGCTGTTTGAAGAAGCTACACAGTTGGTCAAAGTTGAGCAAACTGTTACCAGGGAGGTGTATTTAGATTGAATGTGAGCTTGTGTGTGTATATGACAGCTCACACAGTGTCATTTCAAAATGTACCATCTCTCCAGCTCAGCCTGCCATTGTGGTTGGCTAATCAACTTTACTGTATGTACAGTAATATAGATACATAGAAGCTAGGCTAGACCACACGACTGTGGTTACTAGAAGCTAGTAACCGCAGCAAATCAATATAGAAAGATATTGTTTTGTCTGCCTCTTTGCAAACACTGAAAGTAAGTATTGGTTGTATACTATGCTTGTTTTGTTTGCACATTTGTTACTTGTAGGGTCAAACAGACAGTTTAGTCGAACAGCAAATGAAACAACCTTGGAATGACCCTGAGATGCTTGGAGGGTTGTCCACTGACAAAGGCATACCCCACTATACCAAAGAGTTACGTTCATTTTGGATGCATTTGCAGTGCGCAATTACGTCTGGTGAACAGACTATGGGTTTAAGGAAACTCATTTTCACATTTTCATGGACAAAATTCCCAAACTTTTCCATGACATTTCAAGGACCCATAACAAAAATTTCTGACCATTTACAATGTATAAAACGAACATTGCTCCATCTCAAAAATGCAGTACAATTTAAAATTAGTGTGGGGCATAATATTGAAATGTTGTGATTCATGACCCTGCATTTTAAATCACACTGTTATAACAATATATTTATCTTATTTAGACATATTACATTTTTGAACTCTTTACAAACATAATTTCAGCTAGGTTGCATAACATGGAGGGAGAGATGGGATGTGGAGAGAAGGAAGAAAGAGGAGAAAATAAAGAAAAATATGTGATGGCAAACAAACCATTGTCATACATCCACACATGTTGGAGCTACATTACGTTGACAGCTAGCCTACAGAATTTTAATTTGGTTATGTTACCTTACGTGGAAAGTTATCCATAGTACCAATTAATTTCAATACACACAACAAAATTTCATGACTTTTCCCACACATGGAGAACAAGACTGTGAAATTCCATGACTTCCAGGTTTTCCATGGCCTAAACTTTTGGTGTTAATACAGAATGTTTTTTTTTTTTTTTTTGTGGAGGCTGGGTAGCTTTTTTTCACCAACATCTCCACTTTCAGCCTGTTTTGTAGGTGCTGGGGCTGGGCAACAGTGGTACCCCCAGAAGCCAGGTGGAGCCAATAAAAATGCTGGGGTGGCGCAAACAAAACGAAAAGCTATAACTGAATTTCAGGATTTCTGCTGTGCTGTTGTAGGATGACGTCTCGTTGAAAACTATGTCAATACTAGAGTTAAGGACTTGCATGCTGATATACTCTGGTTTCTAATTCAACAGTCAGTGTTACTTATCATATAACGTGCCTTGACTAAAATCAGTACAGCTGAAGTTTTGAGGTCTATAACAGTCCTGTTTTAACATGTTACACATCTCTATACATATGTTAGGGAGTTCATTGTTCTTCAAATAAGCTAGTTGTCCTTATACACAAATATGCAGCTTTAATTTGAAGGAGTGCATTGATTAAAAGTAACGAAACATTTACTGGGAGCAAGCTTTCTCAAGTTTAAAAACACCACACAAAGACCTAGAATTATTATATATATATATATATATACACTAATTAATATAAGAAAAGTATTTTCTACTTTCCAATGTTGTGCCTGTAATTTTGTTTGGAAATCAATTAAAATGGGGTTATTTTTTAAGCATTTTATTAATGTATTATTTTGACCGATAATGAATCAACATTACAATAATGACCCTGCAATTAACACCATATCCTTTGGTTATTTGTCTTTATTAAATATCTTAACCTTCCACGGCTGGATCTGTGATCGTGCCTTGTAATTATCACCTCATGAAAAGTGATTAAACTCTATTTTTTTAATGCCAGGGGAAACAAAGAACTTTAAGCAACTAAATATAATATCACACTGAAAATCATCAGTATAGGTATGATATGAGTCTTACAAACTTTCAAAAACATATTTGCCTAATGAAAACTTACATGCTTTGAAACAAAGATTCTCAAGTAATCTGTTCATGAGTTGGAACATGTAAAACCCATATTTGTAGACAGTAACACCTAATTCCATTGACTGCTGAAATTTTCAGCCTGAAAGCTGCATCTGTTTTGCAAAAATCTGAAAATTCTGGAGGCCTATACATGGTTATGTACACAGACATAAATGAAAATACATTTAATGGGATCCATGCAAGACTCAGTGTATGTAAACACTTGCTTTGGTAGCTGGCATATGTCAATTTAATCTGGGATACTGAGACAAGTAAACTTCATCTCATCCCAATTATTGTTGTTTTTTGCGATTAGTGAAAGCATGCTTTTCACAATAGTGTTTGGAATATTCTGTTCATGCGCACGTACATGGATATTTGTGATCGAGACGTGAAGGTGCATATAAACAGCATTCACTGAATCGCACCTTAACCGGAATATCAGCTATTATCTGGAATACTGTGTGCATGTAAATGTTGTCATTGGGGGTTTACCGCTTGGTGGTGATTTATATGAAAAAGACAAGCATTTTCCTTCCATGACTTCCCAGGGAATCTGTGCCCTAGAGGTTAATGAAGTGTGAAGTGTGAAAACTTCCTGAGATGGGATGAGTTAAATAGTGTTCTCAGATGTTAAAGCTACACTGTCCAAATTTATTTGTGTGTGTCAGTTCTTTATAAGTCTTAAATCTGGCAAACATGCCCCATGGGCCATCTGCTACCACTGTTGGGGCTAATGCCGTCTTATGTGTTCCAGTCGATCCACATAAATGGGTATAATAACAAGATCTAAGTGAGGATTCGAATTGAATTCATGGAATTTACTGACATTTGTTTTACCATTCAGTGTTTATAATATTAAATATATTGAGAAATTTTACATGGAAAGGTAACAAACAAACACCATCTGTCTTTATATCCTGTATTTGAGCACAAGTTTGTAGCGATTAAGAATGGATATGATACTGTGTGAAGAGAAACTGCAAATAAATGTACTAGTAAGTAGTTACATACGACATTTACAAAAAAAAAATCCTTTATTTACGGCTACAAATAAGAGTATCAACAATTCATACTGTGTTTGACCATGTGTCGAACAGTACATTTGATAAATGATTCACAGAAAAACTTTGATTGGAAACTGCTTTAATCTTTGCCATAGCAGATCGTAAGTAAGTGATGAATTTCACAACTTAAAATACTGTTATAATAATAATAATGATAATAATATATTTTGATATAAGCCTAAATCTTTCGAATGATGTATTTCAACCTAGCTGTATGACCTCTATAATGGATACAATATGTGCCCGAGGGAGACTTCACTAATAGACATTTTTGGTTGCAATTAAAATGGTTCTCATGAAAGGCCTGACATGTCCTCTAAGGCAAGAGTCTCAGACCCGGCTCTTTCTTTTCGTCATTAAAGTGGTATTGCAAATGTTCTTAGCACATCAAGGCCAAGACCTCAGATCTCACTATTACATGCACATTATTTAATCCTTGGGCTCTCTGGTAGTACTGACATGTACAATTTCTGTCATTAACGTGCCTGTAAGCTCAGGGATGGACCAGACTCAGGGATCCACTTGAGGTCCAGTTTTTCATTTAATGGCCCAGGGGAAGCAGGGTTCAACTGGGCCTGAAATGTTACTATAAAAGTGCTCTGTAGAGGAGCATGTTATGGCTCTGTAGCCGGCCCAATCGATCACATTAGGGCTAAGGAAGTGGCGAGATGTGACAGCCCAGAAACATTTCAATACTGACACAGTGTGTCTGAGAGCTTCAGGCACACTTCTGAAAATAAAAAATGCCTTGTATCAGTCCTGTAAATGGGTGTGATTAGTCATAAAGAAGCTTATTGTGCAGAGGCTGGAAGCAAATTAGAGGTGATAGTGGGACAGAATCAATGCTGTTTACCTCTCGGAGGTGTGAGCATATCCATCAGCGGCACCGAGGATGGCCGAGGATCCCTCCTTCCCAACTCGTTATTGACAGTTTGAGGAGAACCTGAGGAAAGAACATTTTAAGACATAACATTCATTTCTGTGCTATCGATGAGTAGACAAGGCTTTCAAAATAAGTGATTAAGAAAGGGACGATATAATTAAAGCACCACCCACAGCTTCTTAAGCCGGATGTAAAGGCAGTTTACAGAAATGCATACATTCACTTTCTCCCTCTCTTTAAAGGCATGTAGTATACAGTGTCTGGTCTTCTCTCTGTGCACAAATAATGGCTCAAAACAGTTTTACAGTTTGCAGGTTTTAAATGAATTACGTCAAACATAATGCAGGAAAATTAAACATAGATGCCAACTCTACTAACATGACAGATGATAGTGTGTTCATCAGACTTGTGTTTTAGCAATGACAACCAAAACTATGTCCCAACTGTATACCAAGAGCAACTATTGCTACGATTGACAACATTTCCAACAATCAAATGATCACCAAATGTGATGTTTGACCGGGTTATGGAACTAACAAGTCATGGTTATAAAACATCATGATATCACAATGATATATTTCTAGATTTATTAATCTAACGAGATGAGCCAGAGAATGAATTTCATTCAGTGCTAAGTGTAAGTAATTAGTAACTGAACAAGAACTGTCCACTCTGTCATTAGAGGGTAATGTTCCTTTAAGAGACCCCATATCACATCCCAGCCAGCAGACTTTCATTCCTTAGTGGAGGAACAATAACTGCAGTACTGTAAGTCTAGATGTTCTTCATCTACTTTAATTGATTCAGTTTGTCTAAAAGTGTGTTGATCCTAATGATAAAGAGTGTTACCAGGTAACTCAAAAGAACTTGTCTTTTTAGCAGTAGCTGTGGTGGTAGCTGCAGGTCGTTCTGCTGATGTTAACTAACATAGGCTCTTCGCTGCTTAGAGTGACATTAAGGTTAGCTTGTTGCTCCAGCCTGCATTCAGTAACACAGGATCCTGACTTTCGAAGCTCTGTTGGGTCATCCTCTGCCCCTCCTTGTGTTCTCTTTGTGTTGCCCCTTTGGAGCAAGGCCAACATTATTGTATGTAATTTGATGTTACTTAGACTAGCTGTCGAAAGACAAAAGCAGGCAGGTGAGAACAGGAACAGGTGCGTGTCACTGGTGCCCCAAGTGCCACCTGATTTATTTAGGGCCATTATGAATCGCCCAGAGAACCTGATATAGAGAGGTCAGAAAAGAGTACTGACACCTTGTAAAAAAGTCATGGTACACCAAAGAGTAAAATGTAGCATTCTCAATCCTAGCTTGTCAAATACAGACGTTTTGTCAAGCCCTGTGGCGTGTGATATCGACACCCTTTGGCATCTTTATGTGATAAACAAGGCTTTCAGCTAACTCTAATGCAGGCCGTGGGGGGGGGTTGTTGCTGGAGCCCAATGGCAGGGTACACCCTGGACAGCTCGCCAGACTACCACAGGGCTAACAGAGACAGACAACCATTCACACCTACAGCCAATTAAGAGTCACCGATTAACCTATCCCCAACCTGCATGTCTTTGGAATGTGGGAGGAAGCTGGAGTACCCAGAGAAAACCTGTGCTGAGATGAAGGGCTCCCTACTGGGATTGAACCAGGAACCCTCTTGCTGTGAGGCGACAGTGCTAACCACTACATCACCGTGCCATGTGAAACCAAAAGTCAATATTTACGTGATGTTGCGTTACGTAACAAATATACTTATTCTAAACCAAAACATGATCTTTTTTTCCAAAACCTAAACAAATAGTTTTCTTGCCTAAACCTACCTGCAACCATTTCACGACATGAACCTTATGTTACCATGTGTTTCATCTGTGCATCACATAGATACGCTAAAGGTGCCCTGTGTGTTGCTACGAGACGCTGAGGGGCGAGACAAAGTGGCAGTACTTGACGCCCTGGGAATGAGAACAGGTTGAATGTAGAAGTGTCGCCACTGCATACCGGTGAGTATAAGACCACCAGACTCAGATAAATGCAAAGTATGACACAGTTTTTATCAGAGGTTTGAGGAGGTTAACAGAGGAGGCCATGTGCTTTAAGGAAAATCACCACTTAATACATAAGGTTTTTTTTTTCAAGTCTCAAGCAGCATTCACATGTCGATACGCACATTCAAAGCAGTATTGGTCACTGTAATTCTTTCTCCTGTTGACAAGGCCATGATGTCAAAGTGATGGAAACAAAATCAGCAGTCCTCTTTTTGTGTGAAAATGACCTCCGAAATTCACCGCAAGATGAGCAAATCTTCTAACAGCCTGTAGTCTTTCTAGTATGAAAGTCTCACTTTGATTGCTGCAGCAGAGGGATGGTAACATAAAGAGGATACTAGACATACAGTATATTTGGAAGTTAACCACTTGATGTAACTCAGACTGTTGAAGCCTCACATTAGCCGTAGCTGAATTTAAGACTGCATTTTTGGACAATGAGGACTGTGGATTTGGTCCTCCACCTCTTACACTGAAATTGTGTTGGTAAAGGACCATTTCATGATGAATATAGACAGGAGGAATGATTACAGCAACCAAGAACTCTTTTAATGTACATATGGGCATGTGAATAATGTATTAGGACAGACCTAAGAAGAAAAAAAAAGTGAGCCTATTCTTTAAACTACCTACCCTGACCTTAAATTCATTGCAAGTAAAATTTTGACATGTATAGATGCCTGAGCCTGATCATTTCATGTCTTTATTTATAAATGGTGATATGATCCTCGTGGATACATTAAATGTTTTCTTTACCAGATAAAACATTAACATACGCAGACCCTTAAACGGCTGTGTGCAAAATCAAACGTGTAGCTTAATCTGTCTCTCTGTCTGTCACAGCAGTACCTGTAGCTGTTGAATCACTTCTCGTGCCACAAATGTGTGTTGGTGGTTTCGCCGTCAGCAGCAGCTGGAGAATACACCAAACAAGTCAATCACAAGGAAAGTCACACACTGGGAGAGAGATGACATTAAGGAAATAATAGTATAACTTCCAGCAAAGAGGTGAGCTGACCTAGTTCTAGCAGTAGACTCAGTGCGTCTCAGAGGACTGGTTTCTCCTCCAGAGAGAGGTGACTTTGTCCTTGATGGAAGGCAGTCAGTGGCCTCTCCAGCACAACACTAGTTTTTCCTTCAAACAGGCATATATGATGCTAAACCCAAGGTGAGTTTAGGGTTTAAAGATGCTTTTTATGAATGATCTTTGTAATTATATTGGATACTGTTTGTTTGTATTAAGTATGTTAAATTGGAGGTGTTCTGTGGTTTTTATAAAACTGTAATAGCTGGAAAAACATAACTGAGTGAACGCTATAACCCCTCCCCCAAGCAGTGATTGTCCAATCATTGCTCACAAGACGCAGCAGGACTGTCAAGCTTTGGATTTCTCTACATATTAACTGGTGTTCATATG
>JAPZEB010000009.1:8825194-8841258 GCA_029783705.1 Chaetodon striatus | reverse complement strand
GGCTTTAGTGAGAGGTTTTTTTTACCCCCTTTGAAATAAAAAATATGAGTGCAAAAGTGTAAGGCATGGAAAAAATGGTGTTTGTCTGCTCTAATGTTAACTGCAAACATTGGTATGCTAGGTTAACTAGTTTCCTTCCTACACAAAAGGTCCTGGATGCTGCTACGGCTAACATTAGCAGCTTTGTTTGGAGAGTTTATACCCCAACACCAGCCAATGTTATCAAAGTAAGTGTTATGTTTGCTAGACTCATTGGTCTGTCCTCAGCCTGAAACCCTCATAGGTAAAAACATACTCTTTGAAAATCTAAGTATTCCTTATCATGTTACAGTCATCAGCCATAGAGGATGCTCACTACTTACCTGGAAAAGGCAGCTCTAGGACTCATACACATGCCATGTCTTTTACCACCTGGAAAAACAAGAGGTCAGGCACAGGGTGTGGAGGCAGGTTGCACCTGACATTGCTAAGCAACCATAACCAGCACCACATCATAGCCTACTTATCAGAAATCCCATGTTCAGAGCCGGTTGTCTTCTAGGCATTGTTTTTTAAGTGTATATTAAATTATTGTCTGTGGGACAGATTGTACAGCTCTGGGTGGCCCTATACTAAAACAATCAACTTCTCCTCCATATTTGATATTTCTGCCCGTTGTCATTCACAAGCCATCAAATACAAATGCTTTGTTATGCCCCTTGGCGTATAATATCAACGCCAAAGGCAGACTTTGGTGTCTTTATGAGACACTCAAAGCTTTCTTGAACCAATGTAAACCCATCTGAGGCAATAGTTGACACTGAAAGTAACTGATGTAGTATAAAGACTGAGAAAGTCTGTGTAGGGCAGGAGGGAAGGGAAAGTGGATGGGCCAAACAAAACTGGACTGTCATCTAAGAGACTACAGTTCGAGCCTGGTCTGACATTACAAAGTCATCAAAATGTGGCGCTTGGGCAGTGACTTGCAGTGTCAGAAACCAATGAAAAAAGGCATCCTCTAACATTAGCATGAAACGCGGCTGGTTGCCGGTATAGTTTATTGGCCGTGGTGGTGGCAGGGGGAAACGCAGTGGGACAAGGACGAAAGTTAAGGCAGCAAATGTCCATGTTGGGCCAGTGGTAGGGGTGGTGGATAGTCCAACAAACACCGACTTTCACCCGAGAGCAGTGTTTGCATAAGATTCGAAAGCCAAACCCTGTTATTTTTTCCTAAACCCAACCATGTGTGTTTGTTGTTGAAGGGAAAAAAGCCAATTCATGGTGTTGTACCGACGAAGTGCGTTTATTTTTAGAGACCGTATGTAAAAGGTAAATTTCCTGTGAAAATGGAAGTGTTTCTTGAAAGAAGACACTGCATGTAACAGGTAGAATTTGACGTTTTCTTTCACAACATTTACCCTGTGTTTTAGCTGTGCATCA
The DNA here is from genome assembly GCA_029783705.1 of Chaetodon striatus. Lineage (NCBI taxonomy): Eukaryota > Metazoa > Chordata > Actinopteri > Chaetodontiformes > Chaetodontidae > Chaetodon > Chaetodon striatus. The sequence continues at coordinate 8,839,839 of JAPZEB010000009.1, read as the reverse complement.
CATAGATATGCCAAAGGATGCCCTGTGCGTTGTTATGAGATGCTGAGGGGCATGACAAAATGTCAGTATTTGATGACCTGAGGATGAGAACTGGTTGGATATTTACGAAAGAAAGGGAGTGGTACCTACTGTGCATCTACATTGATATCAATGGATTTGTTGTAGCATGTGTCCCTGGCCTCAGACTTTTAGCAAGTTATGTGTATGTAGCCATCAAGTGTATATTTAAGACCATATATGCAGGGTTGTACTTTTAACACAAGTCATCTCGAAATATTAAAAGGTCAACATGAAACAGTGTTTTTCAGCAAACCCATTGAACATTAGCCTAATTATCTAGTTAGTTACAGCTTAAGTGATGTCATTGTTTTTTGTTAGTCTGTAACCTTACTGAGAAATAATTCATTTTCTTCTGTAGAGTAATTGACCTGAGTATTTCTCAGCGGGGATTTAATCTAATTTGACAAATTCATCAGAGAAATTCTCAAAGGAGTCTTGTGTGGTCATGTTTCAGGCTATTTTCAATATTGTTTTAGTGAAGATACCTGCTGAGTCTCTTCTAAACAACTGTTTAGAAGTTAAATCACTTGGCAAATGTCATTTCCAAGTATCGTTAAAAGCAGCCTTTTAAAAAAAATAATTGACTGTTCTGTCATAGATCTTACAGCATGTCTGCAAATTCAAGATATCCTCTGCTACAAAAGTGCTTTCCCATTAATGAATAGAACATGAGATGTGGAAATTATTCCTTGAATTCTCTGGGCAGATAATGATTCTCATCTTTATCAGTGGTTTATCTTCTAAGGTCAAGATTAAAGTGAAAAGTGATGTGAACCCCCAGTGTCTCCAATTAAGAAGAGAGAGAGAGAAAGAAAGGGAGAGGAGATGAGGGAGAGCAGAGGTGGACTCTGCTACATTACTCTGCTTTCTGGTCCCTAAAGTATCCCTGAGAAATAGAAAACAACACAATTAAATTATGACACCTGACATCTAGACCTCACATCAGTGTGAATCATAATGGACTAACCACTGAAAGTGAGATCCTGTCAGACGATTAATGTGATCACACACATTAGCACCTTTCTAACTTGACATCTTTTGATGTTTTTTTTTTTTCTGGTCTTGATAAAGACCTCAGGATAAATGTCCATAGAAACAGTGCACTCAAAGCTTGAAGTAAAGGAAAAAAACATTACACTGATATGTCTCTTTGTGGTAGCTATTAAGTCATTGTTTCAGTAAAAGAGCATATACCCTCAGCAGGTAGCCAATTGCTTACAGACAAGAAGCAGCCCCGTCTTTCTGTTTCTGCTGTGCAGTCTCTGTATATTCAAAGCAACCAATAAAAGCTCTTGCAGAAACTTCTCCATGAGAAAGGTATTGTTTTTCAGATGTAAATGCGCAACTTGGCCAGTCTTCCCAAAAATAAATACCGCAGGAAATGAAGCCTCTGAGGTTTCCAGTAGCTGTAATAATTTGAATGGAGACAGAGCTTCATAGTTAGCATGAGAAGAAGTAACATTGTGGCTCAATAGTTAAAGGAAAGACCAGTCAAGCCTTCGACTACATATGTTGCTACTTTGACAATTATGTTTTAAATTGCAAAAATGTTTTTTAAAAATAGCACAGGCTGCGAGGATTGCATGTTCCACAAACTTTGCATTGAGTTATTTATTTATTTATTTAACCTTTATCTAACCAGAAAAACCTCTTGAGATTAAAAATCTCTTTTCAAGGGTGTCCTGTCCAAGACAGGCAGCAACACAAGTTGCAGACAGACAACATAGAACAAAAATACAGCATAAAAAGAAGCCATATTAAACACAATATAACATCACTACAAAGTGAAACCAAAAATTATGTTCATATATATACTAGAAATGAATCACACAAACGCAAAAAAACGGCAACGACAGGTAATTACAAAGACCAGCTAAGACGCACCTATACACTGTCATATTGAAGACTGTGTACAAAAATCCTGCAACAGTGCTTTGCAACGGTCGAGAGGAGTTGCCTGCTGTCCTTGTGCTGCGATTTCCTCTGGTTGCTACAGTTTCCTGCCACAGTCCAAAAACATACAGGTCAGGTTAAGTGGCGACCCAAAAATCATAAATGCATGTTTTTCTTCTTATTTGTGGTGCTATTTATCACTCTAGATTTTTTTAGCGAGTAGCCCAGTGTTGTAGATATTGGCTGTAGAGATGTCTGCCGTCTCTAGAATACAATGGAGCTAGATGGCACTTGGCTTGTGGTGCTCAAAGCACTAAAACACTTGAACAATACATGTAAAAAAAAACTCAGCAGCCATATCTTTTTGCAGGAATTATGACCTATTTTATTTCTACTGGACTACACCTGCCAACCATAAAACAGTCCAGAAAGAAGCATTATCTAACTCCTAGCTCACTGAGGATCACTGAGCTAGCTAATTACCATTGATGTTTACATCTCACACTGTCACGAGCACGAGCCTCTCATCCAGCAACTCGCATCTAGATTGGTGAATCTAGCACTACAGGTAAAAGGAAAAATATATATTCTCGATTCTGGGGAGAAGTGTCCCTCAAATGGATGCATGGAAGTTGCCAGGACAGGGACCGTCCTGGTGTCAGCATCTTGGTGATGCTGTAAGGATGATGATTGTATGGCAAATTCCATGACTCTAATCCAACTTTAGTTGATGTCAGATCAACAATTCATCATGATAGATTTCTTTCTATGTCATTCTTTCACAACTTAAGAGGCTGAACGAGAGTATTTCATTCTGCCCCCTATGGTGCCAGCTGTACCCAGTTACCATGGAATATAACCTCTAATTGTGGTCTTCTTTCCTTGAACATGCTGTGGCTGGTAATGGTTTTTTTTCATATGGGTGAAAGCAAAGAAACTTACTGAGTTTTACAAGCAGGGGTGCTACTAGAAATTCTGCCTCCTCTGACAAGATGTCACACTGGACCCCCCTAACCCTGTTACTGTGGAACAGTAGAGTATCACTTCAACGGTACCTTCCACCTCGGGGTCCTATTAAGAATACTGCATTTTCATGAGACCCACTACCTGTGCCACAAATTAAGAGACTTTCAACACCAGTGAAAATAGCCGCCTAGAGCAGCGCCTCCCCACCGAGAGGCTGAAGGAGCTCTCAATCAAGCGGTGGAGGGGAGTTGTGACCATGTATATTTTAATGTGTAACCAATCTGATGCCTTATAACTACACCATGCTAATAGATTGCCAGTTGGCTACACCAGCTGAGCTTTATTATCAGGTGCCAGTTGAAAATCATTAGGCATATAATTTAATAGCTTTTTGGCATTAGGCTGTTATTTCCACAGCAAAAAGAGAGAGAGAAAAAAAATCTTCCTCCCATCTTACCAAGACATTTAGGCCATTATTTAGTCGTAAAATTTTATTGTACTATTTATTTCTGTTAATGCAAAAGAATCAGTTTGTCTCGTGGTGCACTCAGACCAAGTCAGAAATTTGCTTCTCATTCATTTTCTTTGTGGAGCAGGTTGAGACACATCTGCCTGTCGCAAATGTTTTTATTTATATCATGTCATATTATTCAGTCAGAAAAAAAACGGTCTATTCACCAATGGCTACCTTCTTGAATTTAGCCTTGTCCTACAGTGAAACACTGGTTGTTCCATGCAGCTTTGGTCTGGAGTGTTTGTGAGCCTGTAATGCAAGGTATTAACGCCAAAGTAAGCAGGTAACTAAATACCTATAGTGTTTTTAGTAACTAAGTCTGATTAGACTTTTGCGCAGGTTTCAAATTCACAGAGCAATGCTAGGAATTATGAGAGGTCAGCATATACTTATAAAGGCCTTTACACAGTAGGGTTTTTTTTTTTTAAATTAATTTGCATGTCAATACAGTTTTTCTTAATCTGTTGTTGTCATGAGTACTTTCGCACAGACCGTGAATATTACATGGCAAAAAATGGAAGTAATTCTTTTTCGGAGGTAAAATTTCTAGCTTTCACACTGCGCCTGACTTCAGAGAACTAGCGACGACGAAGGGCCGACACTTGCGTTGCCTCATGTTGCCTATGTCTTGGCCAAAAAGTTGCACTTTAACACACCCCAAAGACTAAGGGCAACGGCCAATAAGCACATATGTTTTGAACTTACATGAAAGGAAATAACTCCACACAAGCAGACAGTGGTAGTCTGTATGTTATTCAACAAGAGAAACCAGAAGACTATCTTAACACTAGTTAGCCAGTTAGCACAGTAACAACATAATCCAATGTTGTAAGAACAGAGCCCTGATATAGTGAACAATAACACAGACCATCACGAAATGTTTCTGTTAAAGAGCTTAGGCTAAATAAAAATAATGTAACAATATTTTTTTTTAATCTCACTCCCTCTTGAGTTTAGCTGTTTGTTTACTTTCCTCACTTCAGTTTCTCTCCTGTTACACTGAGATGAACTGCCAATCAAAGTGATTTGACGAACCAATGCTAATATAACATGCTAAATTGGCCAAACAAAAAAAAGACGGGGACTAATGAGGGGCAGCGGAGCAGGAGACACTGCACCAACGAGGGCGACAGACACTCACCGAACATTGACTGGTGGCCGACTGTCAGCTTGGTGCGTCAGGGCCTTTAATCGTTCCTCAGCAGACAGGCCTGGGCTGTAATGAGTTAATTGTTAGACTGACGATACAGAGTGAATGCAAGATGTGGTTACACACTGAACACAAAGTTTTGATAACAGGAACAAAGACACAGTATCTGAGTTAAATACCCAAATGATGTTCTTCCTGGTGACAGAGTATTTTCCTTTCTTATTCCAATGTCAATCAAACCCTTCAACAGACCCATCAGAGCAGCAGCAGCCCTTTATTCCTCCTCTCACTTTCATCTTTCACTCGGTCCTCAATCCATGTCCTCTTGAAAACCTCTTTGCAGTTGTTACTCCAGAAAAGGTGTCAAGTTAGCAGTATAAAAGAACCCAGAAGTCCCCGATGCCTGATGTTTACACTTCATGAATTTCACATAAAGTTACTTTACTAGTCAGTTTGCCCATGGTAACTAGTATTTGTCTTTTTATCCTCTCCATATGCATACAGTGTAGCTCCTGAAAATACATGTTGTAGGAAAGTCATATTGCAGGTTTGCCTGCAGTTCATTCGTACTCATATAGGGCATGTTTGCCTTCTTTCCTACAGACAGACATAGAGAACAACCAGCTGAAAACTTATAGTATTATAGGATAGTACTGAAAAGAATGCCTGTATTATAAGCTATAAGTTATCCTTTGTTTGGGAAATTTTGCCACTATAAAGACGTGCTTCTACATTTTCAGCAGTTTCAATAAATGTTGAACTTTGAGGCGCAGTAGTAATTCTTTGTTTCCAAATGAGCAGAACTAAAAACACACAAGAGCACACACGCTCACATAACACATAACACCTACACATTATGCCCACATTATAACAGTGAGTGCTTTGTTATCGACATGAGACTTGATTCAAGCAGTAAATCCAAGTAATTCAGCACAAAACCAGTGCAACACATTTAATTGCTGTATGGTATGGTGTCACTATATGAAACCAGAACAATTTCTGTTATTTAAATAAAGCCCCCTCAAAGATGAAAATATCACAGCAGATACAGAGAAAGAAACAAGGACGTGAAAAGCAATAAAGTTCTCGACATAACAGCACTTTATGGCGTTAAACTTTGACACTTGAAATAAATACACACCAAGCAACACTGGAAAAAAATCAATTTTAAACAAATTAGCCTTAGATTCAGTCCATTGGCGTGAAAGAGCAGCTGGAGCTGCAAACTTTTAAACTTTTTAGATCTCTGACATCTTTTAAATTCCGTTTTTAGCACCTCAGCAGCAGAATAGAGGATAGAGTGCTAATACAGCTGCAGTGGTGGAGGACATTTTCAGATGCTTTACTTAAAGGAATACTTTACCCACACAATTACCATTTTTTAAATAATTACTCACCTCGTGTTATGTTGAATTCATGAAGAAAACTTTTTCTTGCATGCCTTAATGATGAACAAAGAATCCAAAAACTGAGAAAATTCTTGATGAATTGAAGTCATAGAGGCCGCGAAAACTATAACAAAACATGCATTTAGAAACTCTCACACAACTTGTGCGGTACAATCTTAGTCTGATTTATCCAGTCGTGTGCTCCTTCCCAAACTGACAGCCCTTTCTGATGGGAAGCTGAACTAAAAGTGTAACTTAACTATGCTCACTTCAAAGACAGACATCAATGACAAAAACTGTAATTTTACCTTGCCGAACACAGAAGCTGCTGGTCTACCGCTGCCTCAATCAGAACTTTGTCTTATTGCGTGACTTTGCTGAATCCACACTAACCCTTTAAAACACCAACATTTCAGAAAAAATACCAAACACATAATTTGTTGTTGCTGAGCTGAGTCAATGACACATTTTAATTATACATTATCAGAATTAGTGACTAAAGTTGTTGAGCTAAATGCGTGGAGTGTTTTGTCAGATGTAATACATAAAAGTGGAACACAGCGCATCATGTTGACAGTTAATTTGTTTTATTTAATATGTAAATTTGCATTTATTGTATTGTGATATATGTCATTATTGGAAGGGCACCCAGCCCAACATTTACATTAACATGTAAGTGGCATTTTGATTTTGTAAATAAATGATGTGAAGCTGACTCCGTACTCACTATTTATGTATTGCTAAGTGGTTTATTATGATAAACTGTAATTTAGAGGCAGATATGTTTTGTGAGTACAATCTTAAACTGCAAAGTAACTAGCAACAGCAGCTTTAAGATAAATGTAGTGGAGTAAAAAGTACAATCTAGAGTAATAAAACAGAAGCATTTGCCTCTGAAATGTAGTGGAGTAGAAGTGTAATGTAGCATAAAATAGAAATACTTAACAAAAGTACCAGCACCTCAATCGAGTACAGTGTTGTGTATGAACATGTTAAAAACGCATGCTCACATTTTTGTTAAATGGTGAACTGAACACATCCAGTTGCAACTTATGAATGTAAACATAAGTGTTGTTCACTCTCATGACAGTAAACAATTCTTGTTTTACCGCACAACACTGACACTACTAGGGCTAATGGCAGTTCAGACAAGGCAGCTCCCTGTACTGCTTAGAGCCAGTGCATTTGGGTATTTGAAGGACGTTAATGAACAAATCAGTAAATTACAAATTCCAACTGAAAAATTTCTCACATTTTTATACAAATAAGTGAAAGTCAGAAGGTCAGCCACACTGGCAGCAACTTTGACAAACACATCAAGTTGAAGCATCTTACCAGTCTTGGGAAATAGCTGCATGTCAATAATGATGACAAGATTTTACTTTTATTACAAAGAAAAAAAAACATAACAGTGGAATTTGGGGTTAGGATTAGGCTAACCTAAACTCTTGGGCGAACTTTACCCTAGCCATAACTGCATTCAAAATTCAAATTGTGAACATAAAATGTCAACCACTTCAATTTAATCTGCATGAAATGAACTTTGATTTAATTCTTGTAAAGACTGAAAATGCGCACTGCTTACACTGCTTAAGTAAATGTACTTAGTTACTTTCCACCACTGCATAGTTATAACAGTCCAGAAAAGTTTACAGGCTTATTCGTATTAAATTTATCACAAACATTGTTGGTATTAATCGAATTTTTACACCATTAACCAAACACTGAAGAACCTGTGAGAAAAGTAAATCTCAAGGGAAGTTACAATTTGCAGAATTTGGCCTACATAGTCCTACATAGTAAATTCTAACTCCACATGATAATTTTATTATATAATTACATTATTATATTATATCATTTTATATCATTTTCACACTTAAAAAGACTGGCATGTCTTACACATTGTACTGAATGATAATAACAGGGTTAACAAGGTTTTACATGCTATAAAAACAGTGCGCTGTCTGTTGGAACCGCTACAGTGACCGAATCAATTAGTCTCCAATCAGCTGAATGTGCTAAAGAGTCTCGTTTTATTTTGTACAAACAATAGAGGAGACAAGGCTACGCAGGAAAAGAAAAGCAATCCTTTTGCTCCAGTGGCCCATGGCAGATAGATGATTCCTCCAGGTAGATTTTTTAGTTCAGCTGAGCTGCATTGATTTGGCAGCATCGGGTGGATGTCACACATGCACTGAACAATGCTCAATGACTTTGCTATCCTATTCCCATTTAAATTGCCTCTACATTTCCTTTCTGACACCTGTTTAAATCAATGCCTTCCTCTGCAGGTCATGGGCTGAATGTACTAAGGCGCACACCAGCCGCCTCTCAAATCCACTAAAATCAACACAATAATTGAAATATTTTCAAGCTGATTACACCGAAGCCCGGGGCTTGGCTGGTTGCTAAGAGTATGCTCCCTAGTTGCTAGGGGGAGTAAATCATCCTGCATTATTTGATTTTTGTTACTGATATGAAACTGCTAGTCCCTCGATTAAATGTCTCGCAGTCAAACACCTAGGGGATGGACAGGAGAGAAAAAATAAAATAGTCGCTGCGAACCTGTAAAATAGCATCTCTAACTTCTCTTTTCCATGGGGCTTCAACACAAATCTATCTGCTTGTTTATGTTTGTTCCTGCTGAAATAAACAAAGCTCCGGTTCAGCTCTCATTGAGGAAAAACAGAAAAGACAGCGAAATATCCAGAAATCCCATATCACACTTTGGTAAGATCATGAGTAATCTGTCTGTCCCTCTTATCAAAACAGATTGCGTAGTCGAAACCATGATTTTTTTAGTAGCAATCTCAGTTCGATTTGGGGCGGTAACAGTCTTGTAAATAATAGTCAGTCGAATACAACAAGGGAAACATTGACTGAATAATATACTGTCATAGAAGATTCAAAGATAAATCACCTTGACTTGCACAGGGGGTTGTACATGTGTCACAATTTATAGAAGATCTTTTTTTTCTTTGCAGCAGACATCTTAGTCAATATAGTCAGTGTGGTATTACATTTAGCAGCTGTAAGTATGAGTAAGGAGGAACATGCAGTTTCCTCCCTGTTGATTATAAAAAGCCTTAATACATCTATTGCCTTCCTTCAGCATGCAAAAGAAGAGGCCACAGTCTGCTACACCACACTGTGGATCTGATGCTCACTGATTACAACTGGACCTTCACTCTCATTCCATTTAATATTAATACTGCATTGAGGAGGATTTTCTCCAAAGACTTGTCAGACATTGAGGGCTGCTCCAGCCGGCCTTGTCAAATGAGATCAGTGCTCACCATAATGGTGAGGTCAAGTGGAGGGGCAGCCTCTCAACTCCATAACAGCCTGACAGTGAGCATTATATTATGCTCGGTAAGTATAGAGCACAGAGACGTGCGCAGTTACAAACTACAGATGCACTTGACACACAGCCAAGGTGTGCCATATCATTAAAAAAAGTGTCAACGTAATCCTCCAAATGGGTGTCAGTTGAATTAGTTAATCTACTTATGCAACATTAGATTCTATCTATCAAAGGAATAAACTCCCGTGAAGAGAATACAAGCCATTTAACGATATTCCTTGACCTCTGCTATGAGCTGGCCTCTGATTTTGTCGTTCTGCAGCCAATAGGAAAAAGCTGCCTGACAGCTCCACTAAAGGGGGGTGAGTGGTGATCATGGCCCGGCTGCTAAATAAACGCCTAACCACGGACCAGAGTCCCTTCATTAGCCGGCAGTCAGGTCTGGCTCGCAGTAGTTGGATCGATAAAGCAGTCCCGCTCTTTTTTTATTTACCAACTACCACATTTCTTGTCGCTGAGTTGTCTTTAAACTGTGTCGCTGTTTAACTGCTTTATTCAGCCTCTGTATGAGACCATCTGGTCCCCTGTCCTGTAAGTCTCTTCTAAAGCCCAGGCCTGACAAGCAAGAGATATGTCAATGCAGTCCTCAGCACAAAGCAACATCTGCCATGCCTGACGCCCACTATTGTATGGCCATTTAATCTGTCCCCCTCCTCCCCTTAACGGCACACAACAGTTCCTGGTATTATGTTTTGCCACTCAATTAGCATTATCATCCCGCTGAAATAGAAGCCAATTTACCTTTAATGACGTGATTGTTAGATGAGTGACAGCAGTCGGTGCTGCCACTATCGCTAGATAAACGGAGGCCTGCCCCTGTTTTCCTGACTGGTCGTGCCGAGGGCTGGGAAGTCAGAGCCAGCCAATCACGATGGCCTGACTTCACCCCTTCACCACCAACATTGTTTCCTCCGGTTCATAGAGGCAGTGTGCTGGAAAATTGAGTCCAGATTCATTAGGTTTTCAGTGTGCCGCTCGAGTCAGTTAAATTGATACATTTCCTAACAAAATTGAAGTGCTTTTGTGGTGCCTGCGGATGGCTGGTGACCCCACTCGGCCCACTGAGCAGCCGAAGCAAGCTGATGGATCCATTAGACCGCTTAGACTGCTTATTCCTCTCTCTCCATCTCTGACTGACACTGTAAATCTGAACCAATTTCAGACTCTAATCACCATTACAAACCCCTTCCACTGTCCATTTGTTACTCTGCAATTCGAATACACTACCTAGATTGGTTCAGAAATACCAGTTTAGAGGGGCCCTCCTGCTTTCCCATGGTTAAATGGCTCATGACTGGTCCCTTTTCTCAGCTGAAGCAGAAAAGCAGTGGCTACTGGAGGAGCAGGAGGCGGAGGAGGGGGGCGAGGAATAACATCCAGTGAAACAAAGGGCCTTGAACAATTCCCAAAAGATAAACTGGAATTAAGAAGAATGATAGATAAATGAATAAATACGAGGAAAAAATAGGAAGTGTGAAATTCAGTGAGATGACAGACAGGCCTCAAGGCCACACTGCCGGCTGTGGTAGAAGGGTGTCCCTTGAATAACAATCACTGTTACACCTCCAAAACATTTCCTCATCCACTAGCCATTTCTACCAAAGCTTTTATCTGCTCAGTCAACCGCACAGCACTAGCGAAGCGGCTGGAGGATATTATTTCCCTGTTGGCCCCAGTCATATAACTCTGCTTAATATGCGCTCTATAATTTAAGAAACTCGAATTATAACCCGAATACGCCTTGCTTTATATTATCTATCTAACCTTCAACTTTGTTCAACTTTGAATTAGTGACTCTGAACATTTTCACATAACAGGTAAAAAATGCTCAAAAAAGTCTGAAAGTAAAGCCTCACATGCATTATTTATGCCCTTAAATCATGGCAGTTCAATTGAAGGGCTTATATTGAAAACCGGTGAGCTCACCCGTCAGTCTCCACATCTAATTAACTGCTGCACCTCATATCCTCTAAGTGCAGTGGAAACACATTTTAATTGATATTGAGATGTTTATGCCCTTAGAAAGTAATTAAGATTTTCAATTAATCCTGTCTTATTTCTGGACATCTTGGTTCTGTGTCCTTGAGCGTCCAGCGATTAATTCCCCAAACCTCCTCCAAATGAGGGAACTTCAATTACTTTGCACTGAATCACAACCCTGTGAGTGACCTCATCCAAGGCTGCATCATCATTTAAATTAAAGGCAATACAAACCCAATTAAATCATATAAGGCTGGTGAAATCACCAGTAGCTGAAAGGCTGTTTGGTATATCCCACATAAATGCTAGTGAACTGGGGAATCTCCTTTACTGTATGTCTCCTGAGGGGGAGAAAACAGGCTATTATAAAGCCCATCTGCTTTTAGGTTATCAATACTTCTATACAATCAATTAAAACAGCCTTTTTAAGGAAAGTTGTGTTCCCTTTGGGATCACAAAAGCAGTATGTGCCATTTACGCTGACCTCTTCCCACTCCCCCGCGTCTCCATTTGCTTGTTTACTACATAACGTCCAAACATGCACCGCACTCCACCACAAAAGTGTTTGCTCACCAATAGGAAAAAGGAGACACAGACTTTATCAATCAACCCCCCAAAAACGTTTGTTTCCTCTTCCCAAGATACACCCTAACTGATAAGAGTAAAAGGTAAGGCCAGATATGAAAACATAATCCATCTTCTACAGTATTTTTATACCTTTGGAATTACATCTCCCCAAACCTCAAATGTGTACATACAATATGACAACACTCTGACTGTCCAAACCTCTATTGTCATGCCAAGAATAAATAATAATTTCTCCTTGCTGCCCTTGCAGTGCTGTTTTGCTCACACATAGAATCACCTGCCCATCTAGGCAACAAAAAGCCTGCTTGGGGATTATGGTGACATAATCTTAGCAGTGGCCTGTGAGTCGGGGGCTGAATGGGTTTGAACCCTCTATGCCACGCTGAGATAACATTTGTCACCGGGGTTCCTAGGCGCCCTATTCATAGATTAGTGGACTGTCGCCTTTTCAGAATGTGAAATGGCTTTGGCACTGCTGCATGTTTATTTTCAAAAACCTGTGCCTCCAAGGATGAGGAGAGCATCTTGTCCTTTTCTTGAGAGCTCCACCGCTTGGCCTCGTACGAGCACAGAGAAATCAGCGGCCTCTGTTGTCTATGTGAATCCGTGAGGACAGTGAACACTGAGGGATACTGTTACATCGTCTTGTTGCTCAGTGGGCCTCTTGAGATAATACATGATATGCTTGATAGGCAAAGTGTTATCATTTCAAACGTTTTTAAGTAAAACAAGCCTGATTTCTGTTTGCCTTTTGTTGTTCTTTAAAGAAGCTCTACACAACTTTAATAGCATTAATATTGCAGCAAACAACTGCAATTTAGTGGAGTAATGGCGTCGCTAGCCGAGAATGAAGTCACCCTTCGACTGTGAGTGCGTAATTTGAGCTTCTCTATCCATTGTTGTTGTAAACAGTCCGGTGGCGTGTGTATCCTCACTTGTTTTCTAATTGCTGCCACTCTGCACTGTACTCATATGGTAGTTATTGCTAATAATGCTGTCCTGACCAATGGTGTGGTCACAAATTTCGAGCACCAACTCCTTCCACCCTACCCCATCAGGGTTAACACTGTTAGCTCTGTCAGCACTGTTGTCATTGTTAGCACTGTTCACACTGTTAGCATCGTTAGCTGCTAGCTGGTGGCTCAGCCATCTCCATGTTGAGAACTGTAGGCTTAGTCAGATCCTGAATCTCCAGCCCGTTATCACACCCAACACGTCAAATACCATCGCATCCTTTTGTGGTGGTATGGCACGCACTGGGTGTCAGTTTTAGAGGCAGCAGGCAACAACTGAATGTGTCAAACACTGCCACTTTGTCAGTGGTCATCAGCATCAGACAAGGATGCACAGAGACACAGTTTGCAGCGTCAGTTTATGATGCCACAACCACCATAAAATAAAGAGCAAGTAAGTTTTTATAGTGCAGGCAGGAGGGGGGGGGGGGTGGATGAGTCAAACAAACTCCAGACTTTCACCCGGGAGCCTGCTGTTTAGTTTGTATGAATTTTAAGCCAAACCATGATGTTTTTTCCTAAACCTAACCACATGCTTTTGTTGCCTGAACCCAAAGAAAAAAATAATAACAATGTGATGTTTTAGGTAAGTTCTAAGTTCATTTTGAGAAAGACTGTTTGCATGTAATGAGCAGAACCTGTACATTTCCTGTTAAAGTGGAAGTTTATTTTGAAACAAGAGTCAATCTATATGCCTTCCTAGAATGTCCAAAACTGACACAGGCGGGTATCTAGTGTGTTTACGTCCATTTAGAAGTTAATGTCCACTGACTAAGTGGCAGTATTTGTTCAGATGGCAGCCTTTTGAAATAGCATTTTAGTGTCTTAACAAGGAGCAGTAACTTCCTGTAGTCTTTGCTGGTTTGCTCCCAGAAATAACCCCCTTAAAATGGCGTTTTAACACTGTGGTTTGTGTATGAATTAAAAAAAAATTTAAAAAAACGATATAAAGTGGTGGGCTTTAGGTGTGCTGGAAGGTAACTTTGTCACTTCTGGATGGAGTCAGGTTAGCTGTTTCCTCCTGTTTCTAGTCTTTATGCTAAGCTAAGCTAACCGGCTGCATGCTGTAGGCTTATGATTGACAGACAGACTTGAGATCGATCAGACTCTCCATGAGAAAGCCACTAAGCATATTTCCTGAAAACTATTTCTTTAAGCAATGAACTTTACATTTTCTAGTCATCAAACCCGCATAAAGCCAGCGTGAGCCATGAGTGATTTGTTACTTATTTATTGAAATTCATTCAGAACAGAAGATTTGGGGATGTTCACCGCCGCAACGTCTCCGCTGTCCCTCTCCGAGCATCCATTGTATTATTTGAGCACGCTTCAAGGGGTCTTTAATCAGCCCGAGCGGTCCCCACAGTTAGCATTTAAAGCGAATCTTTGCATCACAAAAGGGTGGGATGTGTAAATGAGATGTGACATTTTATTTGTGCGAGGCTATGCAGCAAATAAATAAATATCAGGCCATGACAGACAGAGACTGCTGGGAAAATCTTCTCTACATTGCACTCACTGGTTAACTGTCACACCATTAAATTGACTTTCACGTTGACATGTTGCCTTCCGATTGGTTAGCAGATGTAAAAAGAGGGAACACTTGCCAAACAGTTTCCAAGAGCATGAAATTGATATTGTGAATCATATGTGACAGTTTGACATCATCTGGTTTGCTTGGAATGCTCAGAGCCGTCCCACAGTGCAGTGCACGGCCAAGTCAACATCG
>JAPZEB010000009.1:8795579-8825094 GCA_029783705.1 Chaetodon striatus | reverse complement strand
ACACACACACACACACACACACACGATGAATAACCTGTGATAATTGTCAGGAGGGATGAAAAACTATTCAGACTCTTCTTTGTGTCTTTACCTATTTCAGTTAAAAAGTAACAGCTGGTAACCCATCTGAAGCACAGTTTATTAACTAAAGCTGGGGTAGGCAATTTTATTTTGATGTTATTGGTCAAAAATCCCATAATGATCGTTTAGCATATTGTAATTCAATGGGACTGAGACAAAACTAGACTTCAGTACCTCTTCTTGGCTTTATTTTCAGGCTTTAGAAAATCTAAACCATGATGGGAGACTTTGTCCAATCACAGATCATTTCAGAGAGATGGCATTCCTATTGGCTGTTCTACAAATGCAGATGTGCTTGCACGTTCCTTCAGATGGTGAAAGTCTGATTCAATGGTGAAGAATCCTGCAGAAAGATTCTATTTCTATACCAGTGTCAACAACAAGTGTCTACACTGCAAAGCAACCCAATAAAAGGAAAATAAGCTGATCAAAAAGAATCTAAAACAGATTCTGACCATAAACAAAACAAAACACATGTCATTATTAATGAAGCCTCTCAGAGATGGAGAGAAAATGTGTGTCACAGTGTGTCCTCTGCCTCACTCCCCACCAGTACAGACCACCTCACTGGGAGCAGAGTGGGCAGCAGCTCTGGAGACAAACCCCCAGTCAATGGCTGCAGCAACCCAAATCCGGCCAGTCCACCCAGCTCCGGAAGACTGGATAGCCCTGACTCCCTGCTGGGTCAGCAAACTTTCTGTTGCTGCTGGTTAGACATGACGCTGCCGCTGGCCACCAGCTCGCTGTGGCACTTGTGGTGGGGAGTTTGCACTGGCAAATTAGAGCTGCTTCAGCCACAAAGAGAAGTCTACGGAGCTGCTGCCAGCTCTCCTACTGAAGAAACAGCCCACAGTGGCAGGGAGCTAGGTGGAGGGATGGTGGGGTGGCTAGCAGCTAATTCTTGTCTCATTTTTGGTCTGATAAACAGAGAGAGAGCTCTACAATGAAATAGTATTAAATAAATCAATGTACGGGAAACACTGGGTTAGTGTATGAAGCATAGGCCTGTAATTGTTTGGTAGGTGAAGGAGAGAGCCTCAGGAGGAGGGTGTACTTTCAAATTGTGCTGTTTTTTTCCAGAATCAAAAAATCAAAAATGTATTGTCAATCAATCAGTATTTAGTGTTAACTCATATTTTTAAAGGTCATATTCAAATGTTATTTGATAGGACATGCATGTGGGGCAGCTGTGGCTCGGGAGGTAGAGCAGGTTGTCCACTAATTGAAATAAATTTGAAAATGAGGTTTGTGCACTTAAGCACCACACACTCAGATGACCTGAGCCGGGTTCTTTGATGTACAATGTGTTCCAAGTAAAGCAGGAGGATATAATGGAAAGCAAAAGCCTCCAATCAGCACCTGCCATCTTTTTTAACTGAAATGAAATTACAGGAGAAGGGGCTAAAACCAGATCTCGACAGGGCTCAAAAAAAACATTGGTTTTTTTTTTTTTTTTTTTTTTTTTTTTAAATTTATTATTTAGCCTATTTATTTTTTGGCCAAACAAACATGGCATTATCATGTTGCAAAAAACCTTATCATATGTGCCAGACTGGTGAAAATGCTAAATCAAAAGTCATTGCCAACCAGGGAATTTTAGTGCCAAATCCTTCTTGGAGAATGTTGAGAAAATAAATAGATAAATAGATATTTGAGTTGGATCTGTAAGTTGAAGATGACCTCTCCTGGCAATCCTAGGGTCCATCTGGCTAAAGGTAAGCCCTTCATCTCAAAAGCAGTAAAGCATCCATCGCTGCACTATATAACCTCTCTGCTGGGGGAATTCATGCAGTTTGGTCTTTAAGATCCAGATCAGGACGAGGCTTGATAAAGCTTGTTCTAGCTGGGTATCCAGAGATAGGGGTCTTACCTATGAGTCATTTTCAGCATGATCACCCTTATCTGTGTTGAGCTGGGCTCCCCTGGCTACTCGGAGGCCTCCATTTAACCCTGGCCCTCACATGGCTTCACCACCAAACACAAAACCCACTCGCAGCCAAAGATGCTTGTTTGTCAGGGATTAAAGGTATTTTCCCTGCCTCTGTCGCAGCATCCTTATTTGGCAACAGCAGCCCTCTAATTCAGGTCATGGTGCCACTGCTCTCATCAACAAACTGTAGGCCACTTTCCAAGTTACACTGGCTCGCCTAAACCTGTGCAAATCGTGCTGGACAAATATCAGAGCGGCCAACTGCCCCAGTGAGAAAAATAAATGATAGAAATTAAAAAATAAAAGTTTAATGGGAGATATTCGGTCTTGATGTTCGCTAAAATCATGAGAAAATGAAAGAATCTGGGTTGGGATCGAAGCTATGGGAGAAATGTTGCAGGGATATGACTGAAAAGAATGGGACAATGAATATATTTTAGGCAATTACCTCAGAGAGCAGAGTTCCATAATTTATGTCTGCCAAGATAAAAGTAATCCACAACACAGAAACTAAAGAGCTGATCTCATAATGGATATTTTAATCAAGTCCCTCAAAAAGAAAGAAGAGCCTATTAAATTCCAATTTTAATTTATGAATAAAGAAATGATTTTGCACCTCAGTGAAATTACCAAAGGCATGCTGCAAGATGTTGTGCAAGATTAAACATTCAACTTAAAAAAATACTCAAATTACTTTTTAAATGCAGTCCATGTGTCTTTGTGTATTTATTTTAAAAAGAATGTGTGGTCACCCGTCATCTGCTGTTACAGTTATGCAAGAAAGGAATGAAATGTGAAGTGAAACATGCTTTTCAAAAAGGCAATATTTCATGGAGGGACTCAATATGGCCTGCTATATGTTGAAGTGTTGTCTCTAACAATATATCTAGTATATTTACATTTCTTCCTCATGGGAACATACATCCATGTAGGGCTACCATCCCCAAAAGGAATATCACAGTAAACTAATCATGAAGCTCTGACACCAGCATCTCTCACGTCTGTGTATCCCAAAGTGGAATACTCTCCTCTAATTGCCAACGTTAGCTGCACTGTGCACATCCACTGAGACATGTCTTCACCACTTTATCTACATTTATGATTTTTTTAAAAAAAGGAATCATGTACATGTTATTTTTTGGCAAAGTCAACAGGGGATCTCATCTTAGGCCTTGATTTGGATAACAGACAAATGCCGATACTGTAACCCCGATTCCATCTATTTAGGCTAACATACATTACCGCTAAAATAGCCTAAATGGATGTCTAAACGGCAGCTCGTAAACAAACAGCAGCGGGGTGGGAATGGTCTTTGCTGTAGAGCAAAGCCTGACACTCTGGGGGGTTGCGGATGGGATCTCTCCATAGTGACGAGATGTGATCAGAGACGTCCCTGCTGAAATCTATCCAGGTTACACAATACCCACAGCAAAGGAGACTGAATTTAAAAGAAAAAAAAACGTGAGGCTGTTGACCTTAAATGCATATATACCCTACAAAAACAAAAAAAAAAGCAATTCTGGCAAAGATGTAACAAAGGCAAGACCTTGGAGAAAAAGAGGAAGAGGGTAGAAATAGAGAGAGGAAGAGGAAGGGATATGCTAGTGTGTATCTGTCCATGATGTAAGGCCAAGAGGGAGAAATAAATGGGGAGATGGGGCTAAAAAGAAGGGAAATGACAGAAGAAGGGAAGGAAGTATTGGGGTCACACTGATGGGCACCGAATTGTGTTGTGAATTGAATGAACTCATCTTTAAAAGACTACTGTGTATTTTCCCTTTTATTGAGAGAATAGTCATATTAACATCCTGTTCTCTTTGCGAGGCAAAGCCATATCCGATGATGATTGGGTTTGGGAAATGCTCTGATGGAAAAATAGAGCCCATTGCATCCACATCACCATCTCACACCACATTGGCATATGCGGCTCACTGCTTCCCACTTTTGGCCAAAATTGAAGAGCTTGCACAGAGGAAAATAAATAGATGGTTGAATAGCAATGGCCTCTGCCACTGAACCTTTTATCAGTGGGAATCTAACAGCCGTGCCGTTTCAGAATTTCAGTTTAGCTTCCGATTACGGTATGTCCCGGCATTTTATTCCCTACATCTCTATGCTTCATAGCCTTCAAACACTTCTCGGTAACTGCCTATTATCCAACAGTTCCACTCCACTGACCCTGCCAATAAAACTTTTCATATCCTTATAAATGAACTCAATTGCCGCGTTCTAAACATTTACACTGCACTAACAGATCATCTCCACACCTTGGAATTGACTAAATTCCCTTTTCCTTATGAATATATAGGAGGAGATTAGAGATATGATAGCTTTTCAGATTGCTGCACCCAGTGAAATTAGTTTAGTGAGCATTTACAGACTAAATTGGAACCATTAAATAGCGGATTGAATTGATGGCACATTCATTGTCTCTCCATCGGTATCACTGTAAAATCAATTAGCCGTCACTTTTCCATTCTCAATAAAGTATGATTGTCAGCTACGGATGAATAAAGAAGACCCTGACAGCCACTCAGACCAGAACACCATGTGAAAACAAATCTGTGTGTAGGGGCTGGCAGGAGCTGCCAAATGTGATCTGTAATTGTGCAAAAAGGCGCAATTGTCTTCATCAAAAGGCCACTATGCATAGGATGGGCCATTAGTTTAAAAATTTACTACATCAAAGTGATATCAAAGGCGGGGGAAGCTGCAACAATTGTTTCAGTGCAATGATAAGTAAAGAATGCTTATTGAATTTTTATTATTCATGCAGGAATGGTCATTATTCTTTTTACTGTCAGACAATTTTGAAGGTCATGTATAAAGAGTCTTCTTAAATGTCAGATAGCTTTGCTATACTGACGGACGAATGAATGAGAAATGTTTAAAAAGTTTCCAAGTCATTAGAACTTGTAGGAGTGAACACCGCAACACTGTAAATATCTATAACTTTCAAATAGCTCCCACTCTTGAAAACTGAGACAAAATCTTAATTTTACTCTTCAATTAAGCTGGAGAATTATATTTTAAAAGATCAAAGTCTTGACTATTAAACCTTATAATGGCCCACACTCCCCGTGATTTATTTTTTTCTTAAATAGCATATATGGTGGATATTAGAGGATAAGTTCTGACAGAGTTCATGTCTTTCGAAGTTGACAAAAAGTAATACATTTCTCCATTTCATAGCAGTCGTAGTGAGTAGCCATTTTATTTTTCAACGCTGCTAAGAGTTCTCTTCATTTTTAAACGATAGTTCTTATTTAGTTTTAATCTAGAAGAGCTACAGTGCTGACATGTTATGGTTGAGACATACCCGATAGCAGTATTATTTGATGAATTCATCAAAAAATAGAAAACTTACCAGTGTTTGAGCAGCATACCTGCCTTTTTGGAAATACAGCTAACCTCATATGCCTGATTAAATTATGTTTTTGAAGAAATCTGATGGAGTTGACAAAAATCTGGTGCACATCTTAAAAGGGTCAACACTATCACAAAAATAAATATTTTGAAA
Source organism: Chaetodon striatus (assembly GCA_029783705.1). Lineage (NCBI taxonomy): Eukaryota > Metazoa > Chordata > Actinopteri > Chaetodontiformes > Chaetodontidae > Chaetodon > Chaetodon striatus. The sequence goes on along the minus strand of JAPZEB010000009.1, from coordinate 8,819,563 downwards.
CTAACATGATTATAACAGTACTTGTATGTAATGTTAAAGGCTTTTAATGCATTTGTAATTGTTTGAAGTTATGAATTCTTGTCTGGGACAAGGCTGTTTTCTGGCACAGGGCAAGTTTGGAGTTTAAAAAAAATGAAAGCAGATCAAAACATTTTATAAAGTAGATTTATTTTATGAATACATAACCTTTAAGAAATGAAATAAGTGCGGTAATGAGTTAAAAGCGTTTTTTTAGTACATGATTTGTGTGAATTCCCAAGAATGGGTGATAGTCAGGAAATGATGTCAACTTAGGGGACACTTCCCACTCAATATTTAGTACAGGTGCATTTGCAATAAATATATAAATGTAGCAGAGGACCTATATCTTGACAATATTTAAGACATCTACACTGTAAAATGATGCAGAAAAGGCACAAATTAATGCATAAAAATCCACCAGAATATTGGAAATTCAGTGTTTGAAGATCAAACTTTTCTGGTAGAGGCCCCCCAAACCATTTCAAAATGGAAACCCACCATTTAATAGTGTCCCCTCAATGTTGAAATGAAATTTACACCCTTGAAAAACATCATATAATCATCATAACACACGCCTTATGTGGTCATACTGTGTGCCTGCTACATTGGAAAACATTACCCCACAGATGCACATAAAATATTGTGCCATGCTGGTTTCCCATCACGTGACATTCCACTTCATGTTTTCTTTATCAATAAATGGAATATCATTTGTTTAACCAAACACTCAGCTGTTCAGTTTTGGTTGCAAATCAAACAGCATTATGTCTGTCAATTTGCCAGAGGCACTGCTAAGTGTCCTCTGAGATCAAGACTTTCATCTAATTTTTTCTTCTAATGAAATCAAATAGGGTCTCCCAATATCCCTCATCACAATGCTCCGTGCAATATCTGCACTGAGAGCTCCAACAGCTGAAGTCCCCCCTCTTTATTTGCTCTGTATAGAGTAACATATGAACATGCATATGAAAATTACCAGAGGCAGCAGCATCACATATGCTATTATGCCATGGATGGCACAATGAAACAATGCCAGTTTTTCATTAAGCCATTTTGTTGAATTGATAGAACAGCTGAAGCTTTTTTTTTCTCTGGATATGGCAACAACAGATTAAAACAATGTGGCCAGCAGCCCGATGGACTGTGAGCACTGTAACTTTTAAGGCCTGCCAACAATTGCTAGTCAGGGCTCCAAATCACTGATGCAAATACAGTGTATCAGCAATATTGTGAATTTAAGATTTAATCCAAAATTACCATCCTGCTTGATTTTTTTTGCGCAGAATTACAAGTTTCAGCAAATGTTGAATAAAATTTAAAAAGTGGGGTAGCGATATGTCTTCAGCTTTGTTGAGTAAAACCTTGATCCGAGAAAATGTCAACAATAGGATGTTTGATCAAAATGTTCATTCCTCCATTTTCAACACAGAAAAAAAAAGTGTTTTACCAAAGCCAATGAAATTTCAAACGTTTTCCTTCCTAATAATTACAAAATAAGTCTCCTCAGTGTCCTGAAGGAAATGGTTATATACCGCTAAAATGCGAGCCATGCTGAGTAGGTGATAAAAAAAATAAGAGGTGCCATAGCATTTACAGGTATTAAATTCACTGTCAGGACCACATAGCTGTAATTTTCTAAAAAATTAATGAATCCTCATCTCCCTGCTGCAATTACTCTGGTGGTGCATTGTATTGGCAGAGGATTGGTTATCTCCACACAAAGTAAAGGGCTTTAAGATTCTCAGATGAAAGGTGAGATGGAAATGCGATCGGGTATTATTGCTTCATGTTATCAACACTTCAGCTTCCAGTATATGTACTGATACATAGTAGATGCTCATCTCAGAGGTAAATACGTTGATTTCATGAATACAAATGGTTGTTCACAATAGGCAGGGTAAGAATTCAATCTATATCAATCTGATTCAGGCCCTTAGAAGAGAATGAAGGGATCCAGCACCAGCCTTCAGATATGAGCTCAGTGTTTGGTTAGAGCAAAGAGGGAAGGTATAATAAACCGCCAATAGCTGCTGAGCTCTCAGGTATGGTGTGAGATTGACAATGTTTAAGGAGGCAGGCCGAGCAGCGTCAGGGTCAGAGGATGTCCCAGGTAGCAGATCAACCTCAGACAAGCTGAGGAGCTCTTTAATGTTCAGGAACTAGTGGAAGGTGAGAAAAGCTTACAGGGGGCTTTCTCATGAACCTGGCTGACCTGGGGGAGAGGCTATAGGGGAGGCCTGGGGCTTCGGTGGAAAAATAGACAGCTGATGTTTGGTAGCAGGTGGGGTGCTGCTCTGTCCACAGGTGCTGCACAGATGCCTCCGAAGCAGAGCAAGCACCAGTTATCCAGGGACACTGGGACCCGCTGGAGTCTCCTGATTCAGTCTCACCCACAGCCCTCGCATCTGCTCAGCCATTCTCTAGGAGTAATTACACATGGCACCGGGTGGGCACATGATGGATGCTGGGAAACAAGGACAGAAATCTGACATGATTTTTTCTTTAAGGTTCAATGGCAATAAATTAAGTGAGATTCTATTTTTTTTCATCATAATTTAAATGATGTTTTGTGTGGAGAAGTGAGGTCAGGCCCAGCTGTTCTCTTCCAAGGAGGATTTTCAAGATGTTCGGTATTTCAAAGCCATAATGGAGAATAAATGAAATGTATGAGGAAATGCTGTCCAATTGGTGTCATAATTGCTATTTTGAGGATTCATAATTACAGAGTGCAGCCATCAGATAAAGGAGCGCAGATAAAAAGGAGTTGGGTCGGTAATGGAAATCTGTTTGGAGAGGAATAGTTTCTAATAAGTAATTTTGCCTAATAAACTATAACCGATTTAATCTCCACCTTATCAGGCCAAGATTTCACCACTTTCCTTTTTAATTGGCTATTTTGTAATCCCGATTCCCAACAGAGCGGATGGTCTGCCTCCCTCTCCTGAGAGTTAGCATGAAATCAGTTTAAAACACTGTGTCAATCTCATTCTGAAGTGGCCATCTGGCCAGTGTACAGAAGCTGGGGATGGCATGCTGAACCACGGGGTCTCTGTGAGGCAATCATCAGCAGATTTACACAATGTGTTAATGCAAATTTAATAGAGACTTCCTATCGGCCACTTTAATCTTCCATGTGTTCTCAGTGTCAGCCTGACCAAAACCTGCACTACACCAGGAAATCATCTCTAACAGACAACATACTCAGCTGCTGCATCTCCATGTTTCTCTTTTTTTAAATTTACATATAATTTCCATCTATTTAATCATGAACAGAGTAGTGGTAACAGTAAACAACATTTCAACCAAAATTTGATAGCAAAACACTTTGAAGTGGGAAATTAGCCGCTGAGTCACTAACACAACTACAAAGCACTATGGCTTCTTCTTGTGGTGACCAATGTTGGTAACATAGGCAGTGCTATACCTAGCACATTTAGCGCCTTAGGCTAGCTTCCCTGGTGCCCACTCCCCACCCCAAACAAATTTGTTTTTTTTTTTTACCATTAATTGTTACATTTAATAATTATTGCATGTATTTAAAACATGAACACGCTCTTATGTAAAATCCACACATATAATAAATATTTAAAAAATAATAAACTAACAATTTAAAAAAAAAACAGTACATGCAAATTTGCAAATGTCTTGTTTTTTCTTTTTTGTAATGTGGCCCAGATGGTACGTTCTTCTCAATATTTATAACATTTCCCCCTAAAATAAAAACATGAAAACAGCAGGCTTTCATTTCCACAAAATTAAAGAAATTTAAACCAGACATTGATGCAGAAATGGCAAAAATTGGTGCCAAAAATGTACCAGAATGTAGGAAATTAAGTATCTGATGCACAGACTTTTGGCAGAGGATCCCCCGAATCCCCTCCCCCACCAGTGTTGAAACAAAACTTATGCCCTTGGTTGGTAATGTACTTTAGGTGTTCAACTTTATTAACTATTCTACATCTGATGACTTTTAATATATATTACCCCCATTATAACAGTTCCTGGGGAAAAAATGTTGCCTTGTAAAACCAGTGATTTGATGAATAAATCCACTAAATTGATGCTGATTGAACCAGAATGCAGGAAATTAAGTGATTAAAGCTTAAAAATTTCTTGCTGAGGACCCCCTAACCATTTCAAAATGGAGACTCACTGTTTCATAGCATCCCCCCCAAAGTTGGAATGAAACCTTCGGCCTTGAAACACATCATATAATCATCATAAGACAGGCCTGCTGAAAACTGTTGCCCCATTTCAGATGTTTAAAAGCAGTGATTTGATGGACTAAAGAAATCTAAATTGTTGATGTAAGTACCAACATAACTGATCCTTCAACATGGATTTATACTGTAAAATGGATTTTGGCTTATGACTGAAGTCAGTTTCTATCCACATGACAAACAAACTGAAGTGAAATGTGGGTAATGGCGGTATACTTTATTCAGTGCTGATGGTAGACTCACAATATGCACTGCCCCCAAGAGCCTTGCATAAGTGCACATGTACCGCAGTAGCTTGCAATTTTACTGCACAACTGTTAGGCCCACGACACCAAACAGTACAACAAATATTTTGTTGTTATAATGACTACTGCAGCAACTGACATCAATGATCTTTCAAATCAGTATAGTCTCATTCAATTAAAAAATTTCAGCCTTTTAATGAATTGCATTTTATCGGTTGTGGTTAATAATTGCATCCAAAACCCAATGCAATAATTCCTCTGGAGCTCTGCTGCGTAACTTCTAGGTTGGTTTACAAAAATATGTCTATTCCCTCTATTCATTAAAGTGTAATATATCATGCAGGGCCATAGCTAGGAATTCTGGGATCTTTGAAAGGATATTGCTCTGGGCCCCGCTTAATTAATTCATACATCCTGCTAAGATTTTTATGGTCCCTCTCCAGCTGTGGGCCCCTAATATTATCCCCACCTTTCACCCTGCTCTATTTGCATTGGCTTTTTCCCAGATACAATCTTTAATTTCAATTAGGGAAATACTGAAAAGAATTTTAATGTGTGCACAATAAAAACAAAACAATGAAAACTTAATAGAAATGCCAGAACTTCTTGTGCCTAAAAATGATTTAATATTGCAAAATAACAAAAGTAATAATAATTTAATAAAAACAAACAAACAAAAAAAAAAACGTGGCCAAGGTGGAGAAGTTAGTTCATCAATTAAATTTTCATTTAATTTCATTAGTGCAGTATGTGTCTCTGTTCATTAAAAAGCCATATCAGGCCACAGGTGCTCTTTTAACTTCCTAATCGTGTTGTACCATTATGAGACAATTTGTTTAATTGTGCTCGACAGAAAAACATTTCATCGTGCCGAATTTCTGGAAATTTAAGATTGTGTACCATATGGATGGAAACACACCAGTATCAGAGATGGAAAGTCCATTCCAGCACCAGCATCATGAACTCGAACATCTCTTGGACAGGAAACAAAGAACTGCCGAGGGCGTCTCGATGAATGGGGCATAGCTTTATTGTAGCAGCGCCTTTTTTCCAAAGCTATAATATGTAGTCTGATCACCAGGAAATTATCCTGGCTGCTCTCCCGGTGACCTTTTTGCATTTTTCCACTCCATTCTCTATGGAGGGGCACATCAGTGTGACATCACAGATTACAGGGTGTGGAAAATCCTCTCTTGTTTCACGTTATTGCAGAAATTATGGATTCGAATCCTTGAAGTGTCCTGTAGCAATGGCACATTTGAATGGCGGTATAGTCTGTTAAGCATGGATGAAATCTTTGGATTCAAAAGCTGTTTCCTGCTTTCTAATATATAAAAACTTGACTTACATGTACATGGCGTTGTGTCCCCAAATACTAATGAAATATGATATGAATCGACCTCATTGCTGTAGTTGTACTAACACTAACATGTTAGAAAGAGTTAGAAAGTCAGTAAACACGAGAGCAACTTTATGAGAGATGTTTACTGGAAACTCTTCCTACAAGCTTGTCTGAGAAGTTTCACTGTTTTTATCACATTATAACCAGTTACCAGGAAACAACAGATATGTTTTTCCCATTGACGCTGTCCAAATATTGCTTTCTATCAGTCTTGTTTGAGACTTGTACAAGTAATGATCTTTTTCTTGGCACATCTTTCACATAGAGGACTATTGAATAAAGAAGACCTCTTTTCTCGCAAATCCTGACAGTGTGTGGTGTAAAATATGACATTTTTGCAGCTTCAAGTAGGTTCACAATAGTCTAGTGTCCATATGAATATTGAAACAGATTTTGCTTTATCTATTCATTCCTCCTGCTCGTAAAAGATCCCTTCCTTGTACACTTTCAGTGTGAGCGATGGGGGACAGAATCCACAGTTTTGAGCAATAATGCATCCCAAAGTTCAGCTGTTTGAGGTCTTAAAATTAAGAAGACATCTCCAAAATCTTTACTACAGGATTTGTATAGTTAATGTGAAAAGATAGTAAAAATATGATCAACAACAGCATTGGCTGACGCCTTTGTGGAAGCTCTTAAATATGAGAGAGAGATCCATCACAGAAACTACTTCTACTTTTTTGCCTCATAGCCATTAGGGGGTCTGACACTTTTTACCCAAATATTACTTGTTTCATAACACTTGCAAAAACAGTCACAAATGACAGTGATAAAGCCAACGTAATCCTCATGTTAACATTCTGGTTTTCAACTTTTTAATACATTTGAAAGAGAGACAACACAGTGTTTGACATTGATCGTACCTACCCACAGCAGGCGAGCAACGGCTTCTGCAACACCACCCACATGCAGAGCTGAAGTACACTGTAATAATAGAACCGGTAGTAATAATAATAGCAGTTAGTTAATATTGTTTATGATTCATTTGATAATGATTATTTTTGATGTTGGTGTCCTAAAAGCATGAATGTGAAGAGGGATGCATCCCTCTTCACATTCATGCTTTGAGTGTTGAGGCAAACAAAAGAAACTTCAGTTTACATGCAATTTATTTTAATCTACAGTTTATTTCTGTCATTTTCATTCAATTAGTGCAAAATCTTTTCTGCATTTGCTCATTTAACTGTTCTTGTGAGTTATGAAAATGTTGAGGCTCGTGGAGTTGAAGTGGAAGATAACAGTGTTGCTCCTTAGCGAAAGGACATTTTGTGCTTTTGTTCAGGGACAGTAAATAGACATTGTCTTGCCAAGTCCCTCTCTTTATTATTTGCTTTGCCCCTGTCAGCCCCTTTGTTGTTTCATAATACAGCTCCACAATGCCACTACACCGGTCACATATGCATCAGTAGTCTCCAGTGGGAGTATTGTTATGTAAATGCATATTAATGAACTTCCCTGTGAACAAAGTGCACTGCTGCTGGTGCTGGAGATGTGGAGATGTATCAAGGCAGCAAAAGAAGAGGCTCTTTCTTTAAATGCTGCATTATTGATCAAGTAAAATAAACAAACTGAGTGTATATATTTTACTTTTAAATATTGATACACATAACGGTGCTGCTCACCTCTGACTGAGACTGAGAGACATGTGCCAAACTTTCTAGAAACAATTTAATACACCAGTCAAACTCAAATAAGACAATATTCTTCTAATCGATTTAAATATTAAATGTACTAAATTGTTTTGTTTCGATGCTCCAAACATTTTGAATTCCCTTTTGTTTATACTTGCTGGACCTCTTAGCTTTTAGGCACTCTCAAATAGTTTTGGTCATGCTAAATTCTGAAGTAATTAAAACAGTCAGACACACACAGAACGGTTTTTAACAAAATGACATTGTCATATCTGAATAATACAGGGGACCGCATTTGTGTGAACGGCTAAGAACAGGTAAATAAAACCTTTGATTTCATTTCAGCTTGAATGTTTCTTAACAAAAGAGACATGGCTAAAGAAAGAAAATGGATATCAAAATGGAAATTTCCCTGGCTGTTTAATTGGATGGCCACTTTTACTTAACTTATCTTTGCAGCCCAACTCATTCACTGGAAGTGAGCATTTCCAATTAGAGGAAATAACCATTTCTTCTCGGTTCAAAAGCATGTCTTTTACTGTGGTATTTAGTTATGATGGCATGTGCCGGCGTAAACAAACACGACACTCAGCATCGTCCTCTCTTAACCCAACTCGTGTCTGTCAAATGTGCTTGTGAACACACTTTCCCAGGTTTATAAGACACATATGTCATTCAGAATCACACTTATCTGAAAAAAAAATGTTCAATAACATAAAACATATACTTATTTATAGCTCGGAAAAATGATTCAGGCACAAACAGCCACCCTGGAGATCATCTCTAAGTAAGTCAATATGACATGAATCATGATGAACGACATTTTAAATGGCACACCGTTACAATCTTAACAATATTGCAAGCTGAGTTAAGAACAAATGATTTCATCCTGTATAGCCTCAGAATAATGGAAAAGGCTCCTACATTATTGCCCATTTTTTCCTGGAAGCTATAGAGACTGACATTAATCCCAACTGTCTGTAAAATTGAAGCAATAAAAACCACAAGCAGTGGCATCAAATTTCGCCATGGCAATGCTCCTCAAAAATATAGATCCGCAGACAAACAGTGATGTAGTTGATTGTTTCAGTAAAGATTCCTGGACTCTCTGCATTCCCTTTGTTGTACATGAGAGAGACATTACACCAATGGTGGAATATGACCTCATTTGCTGCAAAGAGGAAATTTAATTAACAGAGCAAACAGCGTCTGCCAATATGCCTCCGTAGAGACTGCAGAGGATAAGAAATACCTTTCACAAGAACCTGCAATACTGTCTTAAGACTGGACCAACAGTTGGACACATGGCACTAACCCTCTGTGAGGCTTTTAATGTATAGCTTTAAAACGCCATTAATCGAAATCAGTGAAAATGTAAACTGTGCATAACCAATGCACATAAACTCATAAGGTCATGGAAGCTGCGTGGATGAAGTTTGGACAACAAGAGCAAACAGTGTCCGTCTGTGCTTCAGCAACAGAGTAATAGAAACTCTAATATCACCGCCTATAATATCCGCCTTTTTTGTCTTAACTTGTAAAACTGCTCATTTGACTTCATCGCTGTTCTTCTTTGCTGCTCTTGTTTTGCCAAAATAAACTGATAATCCTCAGAGGGGCTAAGTGTGTGTTTTTTAATCCAATAGAGTTTCATCTCGTGGCCAAACTAACTTTATTACACATTGTAATGATAACTATATTCACACTTAACATTGTAACTGAGGGAGACACACAGAGTTCAGAGAAAAACACAAATATAGGAATCTCTCTTCAAAATAACCGAAATTGCTCAAACTCTAGCAGAAAATGTTGTGTTCATGTGGGAAAATAAGTTTTCAGAGCCTTTTGTACAGTAGAAAGTAACAACTAAATCTGAGTTATTGTTTTCTGATGCTGTTTGAAGCTTGTTGTTATCAGTAACAGCTCTATATTAACTAAATTACGATCTGTTGATGAGCACACACATTAATAAATTTCCATGATTTAAGTTGCAATGTGTAAGATATGGCCAGAATTCTAGTTTAAAACATTTTTTTAATGTTATATATCGGGCGCTTGGGTAGTGACTCGCAGTGTCAGACATTGATGAAAAAAAGCGTCCTTTCACGTCAGCATGATACACAGCCGGTCACCGTTATAGTTTAACAGTGTAAGGGGTAAACGGGGCAGGACAAGAACAAAAGCTAAGGCGGTGAAAGTCCGAGTAGGAGTGGTGGATGGGTACCACAAACACTGACTTTCACCTGGGAGAGCGGTCTTCACGTCCCATAAGATTATAAAGCCAAACACTTTCCTAAACCCAATAATATGCTTTTGTTGCCTAAACCCTACCACATGCATTTGTTGTTGAAGGAAAAAAAAACATCAATTCGCAGTGCTGTACTGACGGAGTGCATTTATTTTGAAAGAGACTGTATGTAAACGGTAAATTTCCTGTGAAAACGGAAGTGTATTTTGAAAGTACACAATGCATGAATTTGACTCATGGTCCTAGAAAGTCAGCAACCAATGCACCCAGGGTACCTTGCACGTCGTATCTGGACATGGAAAGTCCATGACTAAACGTCGATATGTGATGAGGTCGAAGTGAGAATGTGTCAGATAGTGAGTCACTGTGGCATCCAGTCTGCCCTCAGTCCAACATGAAAGGACAAAGAGGTCAAGTCCAGTATCTGTTTTTGTCATTTTGAGATATCTGCACTCTCTCCCAACATAAAGTTCAGCAATCTCTTAACCTCATCACCCTCTATTCTATACCTGACAGACAATCAGAGGTCCAAAGTCCACAATACTGGTGTGGTTAAGTCAGATACTGGATACCCTATATACAGCAGGTTTACTGTTTGTTGCTTGTTCAAGTCATAGTGACAGTCAAATAATATTAAACTGACTGACTGTAGGAAAGCCGAGAGACACATGAAGCACAGGCAGTGCAACTAATGACAACACAAACTGTACCAAAAAAAAAAAAAACACATTTCAAATGGCATCAAAAAATGGTTTTGATGTGGTTGTTTTCTTGATAAAACTGCCAAAAGAGAAGATTATAAAAGCAGTGTTATTTTGACTAGGTCTTGGAGTTTCAGTAGTGTGGTTGAATTCAGCATACTCTTGCTCTGCTGTTAGGAGTTGCCTCTGAGGTGAAATGCTTCACCCTATTTGTTTGGAGCATGTGGCCAGATGTTAAACAGCACACTGTACCTTTAACACAAACTTCAATTCTATATGTGATATTAGCTTAAATGTTTATTGTTACAAAAAAAGGACAATGCCTTTAACAAGGAGGATGTGGCTAAAGGACCCCACATTATGAAACAGATATTTTCTTTCTGTCTGACTTATTGGATGTCCACCTTGTGTAACATTTGCCTCCAGTACATTCAAGTAAAGTGAACATATATAGTCAGGTGTGTGTATATATAGGATGGAACAAGGATGTTTGATTGAATTAATGCATCACCTTTGAGCTTTGCTAATGACTATAGGAGCTGTCTTGTTCTTTCGCTGCCTTTACAATGTGCTAACATCACTCAACTTGTGTGAAAACAATACCTTCACATGGCAAGCAGCAATAGAGGTGGTGCTCTATTACCCATATAGCCCATTCATGGTTATCATTTTTATTTCTCTTTCTGCTCTGCCTGAGACTTAAAACACTTCCAGAGAGCTTCACTGAATCGCTGGTGCTCTGATGCTTGAGTGGACTGATTTGTTTGCCCTGGGAATTGTTCATGTGCTATCAAGACTGAATAAAAACACAAAGAGCCTGGGCTGAACTGGAAGCACATCATCTCCTGTCAGGAGAACAACAGATAGCCACACTAAATGTCACTGTATCTGGATGTATTTTTTTCTAATTCTTAATGCAACAGCATAATTGGTTTCTGTAATATTAAATTCATAGCTAAAGTGAGCAGCATCCAAACTTCAGTAAACAATTTTAAGCCTAATTTGGTATGAGACATGACTGGCCCAGTGGCAGTGTGCAACTCCAATTATGATAAGGATTAAGCACATGCAATCAAAAGATAGAACAAGATAATGTGCAAAGATACATTTGGCAAGCAAGCAATTAATTGGAGAAGCATGACACGCTGCCTGCAAAAGATGAGGCGGAAGATGATGTTTCAACACTTCAATATTATTATTAATGGCGGTGACTACTGATTTCTCCCTGTTCCTGTGAATTGGCCGCAGTCATCACAGAAAAGGCTCGTCTGTATGATTTTGGAGGAGCCAGACGGAGCTGTCAGGGAGTCCACTGCGTTTGGTGGTCGCTGTCTGTAACTGCTGTCTGTGCCTAGTGAACCCAGGAGGCTGAAAATGACCGAGTTCACAACTTGATTAATGAGTGTGCTGCCACCAGTTGTCAAAATCTGACACTGATTATGAGGCTTCAATCTTTTTTTTTTTTTTTTTGAGGCAAAAAATAAAATACTATATCCTTTCATGATGAATCAATTAAGTAGAGAAAATTAATTATAATCTAGACAGCCTGGTCATGAACACACATTTAAGGGTGCTGCCTCGACTCAAAAGCAAATAGATCAGGAGTTTTTTTCAGAATTGGCTGGTGTGAGCAGATCTGATCTTGACAGGCTGATGTGGGTCCTTGAGAAAATACAATGACAGATCTAGTTTTCACTTTGCAGGAGAAATGGTTTCAGAGTGGTAGTAGCGGTGATAACATATGTTGAATCTGTTTAGCTGCTGACTGTCCAACTGTTAGGAGAGATGATGAGATTAATTAGGAGTGGGATGGCTACTGAGGGAGAGATGAAGCTGTCATTATACAGTAGGTGTTGAGTAATGATGACTGCCTTGTCTTTATCCTCGGCGAGACCGTCTCCGCCACGCTTTTAACTCTGACCCAATTAATACCCCAGGTAAACAGGCTCTTGCCGCGGTCACAGGCTCATTCCTCCTGAGATTACCAGTGAAATGAAGCTGTACATTTTATCTGTGCATCATGGTTGGAAAGTCAACTTGACAGAACACGGGGGCACTTGATAAACAGTCTATCTAGGGCACACACTGTATCGCAGGTCTCTCAGGGGGGGTAGACAAAACCCAAGACATTACAGAGAAACCCAAAGCAAATTATCCTGACATGGATTAAACAAGAGCAAATTGGACAAATGATATAATTTGAGTCATATAGGCCCCAGCAGAGTCTGGTTGTTTCTTGCACTCTGAGGGATTTGGAAACAAGAATAGTGTTTGATGGTAAAGGTCAGGAGACAAAGGTGGCTCCCTGCATGGTTTCCATAGTAGGAAGACACGGGGTCCCTGTGAAACACCCCCGACACCAAATGTATTCATTATGTTCTTCCTGTTTTGTAATGTGCCTCATATGAGAGGAATGCTGCTTTCATTATTCAGGAGTGATTCCTTTGGTCTTTGCTCAAAATACAAAGAGATTTGAGGGATTGTCGAAGGTGCCAACCAGGAGGCAGGGCTGTCTCATTTTCTACACACTATAAATCATTTTTGTATATTTCTAACACAAAGCACAGCTCCCCACCAGCGCTGCTGCTTGATATCTTTACTGCAATGCAGCTTCGAAAAAATACATGTTAAAAAAAATCAATTTACAGTACACCTTCTGATTCTAAACACGTTACGTCTCCACTTGTCCTGCTAATTAGACTTGATTAACCATGAGGGATTGAGTGATGTAAATGTGACTTTCCACTTAAAAATCAATTATGTTTTTTTTTTTGAGTCAGGAGGACAAATGTGTTAAATAAGTTCAGGAGGACAAGGGTCTCTCTGGGATTTAAAATTCCTCAACTGGCGTATCTCCTTGGTAAGGAGGTGGTAGGTTGGGGAAATCTTAGTCTAGACTGAGTGTGCACTTTTCAGCAGGAGGGAGCCACAGCGAGTCATTAATCACCCGCCACTGACACTGAAAACCTTCTGCCCCTCATAAGGGCAAAATAACCTCTAACAATGAGAGGAACTAAGTGGCCAGAGACAATGGGATATTGCGTGGTAGTTTATGTTCCCCTCATAAGCAGCCCAGCCAGCCTCAGACGATGGAGCAGCCATTCGATCCAGCTCCGTGACTGTACACAGCAGCAGGGAGGGACATTACATGGTCTTCCTCAGTGAAGCGGCCAACAGATTCAAAGTGCAGAGTGGAACATGTGTCGTTTCTCACAAGGAAACTGACCCTCGGTAGCATCATTACATGCACATTTGGGGCTGAAAAGCTAAAAACGAGCAACAGGAAAACTGCTGAGTTTAATGGCATGAGAAGCGTCAAAATATTGAGCCTCAGCTAAAGTCAGGAGACACCATTCACCATTGCTAACATGATACCAGTCTTGCTTTGATCTATTGCAACAGGCACAGATGGCACGGACAGTGGTGGGCGAAGTACTTAGATCATTTACTTAAGTAGAAGTGGTAATTGACCCTCTACTAAGCCCCGCCCCTTTGTGATGCTAGCCTGGAGCCCACACTGTAACTAACTGCACTTCTTAAAGAAACATTATCAAATTTTTGGAGATTTGAGTCTACTATATCCTTCTGAGACCCTGTGTCCATATGAAGACATCATATTTTGGGTTAACTTGACCCTATACTTCATTCTACTTAACTTAGATCTGTTGTCCTTGTTCATGGACACTTTTCTGTGCCATCTAGTGGAAGTAAGAGCACAATACACTAACCCATGTAAAAACAAGATGGCAGTCATCTCTGCCAAGTTAGTCTGCAGCCAATCCCAACACAAAAGTGGACAAAACTGGATCCAATTTCACGATGGTAACTTGTTTATTATTATTGACTAATTTTAGCAACATTAACGAGCTAAGATGCCATTAATTAGGAGAAGTACTCGTTTGTTTGGAGAAGTACTTATTGGGTCCTATTGATCCCAAATTAAAAATGCATACCAAACAAAAGTCAGGCTCTCAGGAGGATATGTTTAAAAGGTACATCCAGGATGTCAAACTCACTCAGCAGCAAAAACAGGTTAAAAAGACAAAGATAGTTAAAAACTAAAGCCTAACTACAGGCTACAGATCACAGTGTAAATGTCAACCACTTTGCTGATATTTAATCAGCTGTGTGTCATAACAGTTTGTGCAGGTGAACAGTGTTTGGCTTTCCCCTGTGCCACCAGCTGTCGGGCCTCCACCGGCAAATGAGGATGGCCTCCAGGGTTTTGTACATGAAATTGTAATTTGTAATGTAACTATAGCTGTCAGATAAATGGACTAAAAAAGAATACAAAGAATAATATTTTCCTCTAAAACGTAGTGGAGTTTAATTATGAAGTGACACATAATGGACGCTCTTAAGTAAAGTGCATGTAATACATATTTAAAACTTGCAACATTTTAGGAAAATACACTTGTAAGATGAGAGGATTGATACCACTCTCATTTCTGTACACTTAATATGAAGCTACCACCAGCAGCAAGTTAGCTTAGCTTAGCTGCGAACTGTAGGAAACAGCTGGAACAAACCAGATATGTTAATTCGTGAACTGTAGAGGTTCTGGTTAGCTAATTTTGTTATCTTTTGATAGAGCCCCTGTTCGCAGTCTTTGTGCTAAGCTAAGCTAACTTGCTGCTGGCTGTAGCCTTGTATTTAATGGAGACAGACCCGAAAGTGGTGTTGTTCTTCTCATCTACATCTCAGGTAGAAAGCAAACAAGCATATTCCCAAAAAGTGGAACTATTCCTTTAAGTGGTTGGGGAAATTTACTTTGTTACATTCCACCATTGGCAATGGATGACACTTAATTTTTCTTTTAATCATCACGCTGCCAGAAACATCATATTGTCAGAGATTATGAGACACTATCAAAGCATTTTATTCTTGTCTGACAACAGAGGTGAATGATATTGAATTTCAGCGCTCTCATATTCATCATTTCCCCTTACCATTTAAGTCTGTATTAGTGAGCGCATGCAGCTGTCACCAGAAAACAAAAGAGCTGAGTTTGTTCTGCTCCCTAAATTGTGTTGTCAGTATCATCATACTGCACCTCTTCAGTGAAAATAAACTGGGGGGAAAAAAGGGACACATTTGACAGAGTGAGACACCGGGATGATTTTCATGGAAGACGTTATGGTACAGGGAAAACAGAGAAAAGCTTATTTGATTATAAATCCTCAAACACACAGTTGTATGTATCCACAAGTCAATTCATTCTTTGCCAGCTGGAAAACGGTAACTCATTTAAATATTTGGTCATGTTTAGTGTTTCCCAGATGTAATGAAAGTGACTTGTGAATCCTTAAATTAAGAGATGTTTTTCTTCAACTGACTGTATTAGTCCTGTATACGAGGATCACAGTAATTTGGCACCCGAGGCCTGAATGATTACAAAAAAAAACCCCTAAGAAGTGGGACCCTCAGCTATAACATCCATTTGCATCCCAGATCTCATGAAGGCCTGAAGCTGATTGATTAATAGAGACAGAGCATGCCAAGCCATATCAGGGCCCCTGCGCAGGTTAAGTGGTGCTAAGATTGTTTTATATAGTCTATGATTAGAGGATAAGGAAGGAGAGTTTGATCTTCCAGACTTGCTGACCCTCTAATCACAGGGGGTCTTTCGATCCAACCTGCCCCAACAACTTCAATCAGACACAGTCTTTTGAGTTTGAAACTGGCAGCAGGGTGAAGGAAAGGGAAAGGAGATTTAGGATCAGATATTCAATGAAATACATACACATATGTGTAATTTATAGACGTGCATTATGTTGTTCACATCACGAGCTGTTAGGTAAATGATTTAAAGTCTGAATAAACCTCAAGTCAACTATCACAACTGTATGGCAACTGATTTCAGGGCCGGTTTTGCAGGGAAAATTGACAAGTCCTCCAACCCACATGACTACATAGGTTGTTTTCTTCCTACCCTCTAATACAACCCACGGGAGCTTTTCACAAATTAGCGCACGCACAGGTGGATGAAGGCATAGCTTGCATATGACCATTAAAGGTGCTTTATGTAACTCTGGAGAATGTTTGTTGATTGTTGAGTCTCATTCCCAGGCCATCAAATACTGACGCTTTAGGTTAGTAGTCTGATTAAACAGCCTGTTGTCACTCCACGTCAAATTCCACTGCTTTGTCAGGAATGTCGATGTCTGGCATGGACCTACAGAGGCACCATTCGTAGTGGTGTGATATGCACCTGGTGGTGTCAGTCTGTAACGCCACCGGCAATTACTATAATACAAACAGTAAGAACATCTATATCAGGAGGGTATATCAGGGTGTATGGGTCAAACAAGCTGCAGACTTATATTTGAATGCCCATTGTTTGTTTCCTGTGTGAATTTTATGCCAAACCATAAAGTTTTTTTCAAGACCTAACCACATGCTTTCATTGTCTAAACCTAAAGAAATAAATGTGTGTTCACTTACAAATTGTTTTACTTATGTTGTTATTTCATTTTGAAAATATTTCATGCATTTAACAAGCAGAAACTGTAAATTTCCTCTGAAAACAGAACTGTATTAAGAAGAGTGTGTAATGCATGTAACAATACCGTCCCTAAACCTCCAACACAGACACAGGAGGGTACCTGACACATCAGATTTAGAAGTGTAGGTCCACTGACAAACTTACAATATTTGACAAGTTTGGATGAGTACATGCTGGACCAAACCACCAAGCCAAAGTCATGGTTGCAGTTTTAAACACGTGGTTAACATTGAGAAGCGGTCCCAGTTGCACCTCAACTATGAGTCCAAAGAAAAGATCATGGTTTGGCTTTTGTTACTATTAACACATGACATAACATTTTTCATGTGACATGCTTCAACACACTACTTTAGGTTGTTAAAATAATAACGCTGGCTTTTGGTTTCGCACGAGACACATACACCTACATATCTCCTGGATGAAAGTCCTGTGTTCTCTCTCCCACCCTGAGCAGACTTTCTCGCTCTTCATACGACATTGCCTAACGTTGTGTTTTCCATCATCCATACTGCATCAACTAGAGATTGCTGCCTAACAACAAACAGAAAATAGGGTTGTAATTTCTGTTATACAGACGGCCTATGTGGTCGTGTTTTGGAGGACAGTCTCAAAATTTCCAATAACAGTCATCAAGCATTATTGTGGTGCTCTGATGTTCAGGACTCAAAGCTCTTTGATATGACTGGACCTCACACCTTTTGAATTAAGCTTTATTGCTTAAAAATTGGACAACTCACATATCCGGACAAATCATTTTGTCCTTGAACACATTTCTAAAACAAAAGTATCTACCATTTTGGTGAAGTCACTTTCTACCTTCCTTTTAGCCTCCTTTTGATATAAAAATCACACTTTCTAATGCAATTTGCTGTAGCAGTGGCAAAAGACATAAAACTTGCTTCTAAGACCTCTGTAATCACTCTTCAAGGAGTAATTCTGTGCTGGCAGTTCATATTTTCAGTTGCATTTGCACTTAAGTGTCAATGAAATACTCTAAATCCCAGGGATGAATACACACTTCGTGAGCAACTAAGTGATTTTAAGACCTGATAAAGCTACATGAAAGTGAAAATGCATTTTAAGCTCAAGAATATTGGTAAAATAGTATTTACACGTGATAGTTAATCAGGAAATACAAAGGTTTTAAGGTTTTTCTGTAATTTTGCCCGCTGCAAAAAACTCTCCGGAGTGCAACATAATTATCTACATCATCAAAAGCAATTATGGATGCATAAATTGAATGCATGTCTACATCCCCATTGTCCCTCACATAGTTGTCCCTTGCACAGATAACACAGCATTAACATCACAATGGAGGGGGAATAATGGAGTTGCCCAGCTGGGGTTAAAGGGACATGACAATAAGTGTGACAAGCCTCAGTCAGATGCCCGGCACAAAAAAAAAAAAAAGAACAACAACTTTTCATCCCATTCAGATGTGGGCGTGTAGAGTCAAATGAATCACAGACATCATGGCTTTAGAGATGAACGGCCAAACATCATGGTTAAACACAAAGTCAACACCAAGATAAAAATACTCAGTACCTAAAAGAGAATGTCGGCATTTGAATATACAGTTTTGCACATTTAGACAGTTGAAAGCCTGAATAATAATACATTTTTTAAAAATTAGTTTCTTAATTGTTTATCTGAGAGCAATGCATCTAGCCAGGGGGTGATTGCACCTATCGTACTGTATGCCACGATAGACAGAAGAGAGCCAAAGAATGGAAGTAAGAACTAAGAAAGAAGGCTGATATATAAAACAGTACTAATTGTCTTACTAGGCTAATATGTTTTCATGTTATTACACAAATAGGCCACTAGGAAAAATCACCAGCTACCTTGCTTTTCTGTTTGAGCAGCCATTAATCTATGACCACTCGCTTTTGATTTGTGTACTGTCAATTTCCAGCTTCCAACAGAATGAGGATGTTTAAGGCATGCAAATACAGATGTAATCTTTGATTTACAAACCTATTTTTTTTTTTACTTTTAGACACTGTACAATGACAGTGTGTATTTATGTGTAAGAATAAAAAGCCCTTTATGGGCCTGTAAGAATTACGACTCTTGTCCATCAATAATAAAAGAGGACATAGTGTATTGTTGATCTTACCCCTAACCGTAACATAAAATTGTTTTGCTTTAAATGTATACTATGCAGGATTTGTATAGTATATACAGTATTGCCAAAGAAAGTGAATGTGAAAGCCAGCCCCAGATTCACTCTTGTTTTGGAACAAGCTTTTTCCACTTGGTTTTTTGCTTTGCTATATTTGCATTTTTATGGCATGGTGTCCGCAATTTTTGTAGCTTTCTCGTGGAGGCGGGATGCTCCTACCTGGTCACTACCTTTTAATTAGGTTGCAATCTCACTTGCTGTGCCTTGGAATGCCCGGACACAGCAAAAAAAGGAAGAAAATAAGAACATACAGACAGAGGGTAGAGTATCTCCAGATGAATGCACCACAACACACTTTACTATACTTTTTTTTTTTTTTTCAGTAAAATTCTGCATAGTGTACCTTTAAACTAACTTAAGACCAAACCTTAACAATCATGTTAGATGAAAAATCTTTTGTTTTTGCTTGCAATTTTGGTGATGTTTGGTAGTCAAAGTCAGTCTTTGCTGGAGTTAATTATAGGAACTACTTGATATGTCAGTCTGCAACATCTTTTCAAAGACTTGTGAGCATTTTGGTATTCTCTAGGAGTGTTTCTACCATTGTGGTTGCAACAGCTCCTCTGTCAGCACATGGGAGGAGCATCACGGGTCAGTCAGACAGGCTCCTTCGTCACTCACTGAGACAAACACAACAGTTCTAAAGTCTGTTTGTTATGTGCAAGAAACAATCCACAGACACGTACAAACTGCAGTCATTTTGTACGACAGGGACAGAAATAAGCCAAACACAGCTACTACTTGCAAATGAATGAATAGCATATTCAATATTTTGATAACACTGAAAAAGGAAGAGTAACTGTTTGCTATTAAATAGAATTATTTTTAAGCCTCTTGAGAATCTCAGAAATTATTTTTCTCGTCTTTTATCAGAGGACCAAATTCCTCCACGGACCATTAAAAGAAAGAGTCCCAAACTGACTGTTTTCAGACTAACTACAAATGATTTGTGATTTTCAGACATGCTCCAGCGACTTCAAGTCAACTGTCTAATTATTTGTCAGTAGAAAACTCCAGGCTGAACGTTGGTCCTTTACATTTTTCCTCCGCGAGTCTACAAAGATAAAAAGTCAAATTAACAAAAAAAAAGAAAAAAAAAACCCATCAATTTAGAAATGTTTAATATTTGAGCTTGTCATTCAGAAGTTGGTATTTGTCAGAAAACTCATGAAATGATGGATTGTCAAACATCAATTCATCCCCTGATCTAACATCCTTATCCTCAATCAACAGGAAGTGATAAACGTCTCCGAATGCCTGATCCACATTATTATCACAGTCTGCTGCAGTGACTCATTTTGGGCCTTTTTTCCTGAGCTGCAGTCAGCACACCAGGCCCTCCTCTCGTCAGCTGAGACACTCTGAGAATCCCTGGCAGCTCATATATCAAGGGAGATCCTCACAGCAGTACTCCTCTTCCTTTTTCAATGCACAGGGTAAGTATTTTAATTAGTTGGCTAATTGTCTAAGTAATTGGAAGACAACTTAGCTCAAAGAGTAATCAATCTCTACAGGGCTGTGTTCTATCACATCAAAGGATCTGTAATTAACACTGCAAACCATGGGATGGTCTTTGACTGAGCTCGATAGCGTGGGGGCGTATGATCACAGATAACACCGAGGTTGAGGAGACGGATCTGGGAGGCCTCCAATGAGCATGGAGAGGTGTTATCATTTAGACACAACCAGAGTCAGACCCAAACACTTTAAAGGCAGAGGCAGTCAGACCTTTATACGCTGGCTGTGATGCAAGAGTTGCACTCTGTAAACAAAAGACAGATAAAGCCGCTGGTTATTAAATACTGTGTGTGTCTGTGTGTTTGGCTTTCACACATCTGAGCGGCTTTTATTCTTTTAAATTCGGGAAAACAGTCGTTTTTTTTTATTGTCAATAATAAAGAAAAAAAAAGATTCAATATGAATGCTGCAAAGCTTGAATGTTCAAATGTGCATTCTCCCCTTAAATTTCCCCAAAGAATATCTGTTAGCGTGATTTTGACAACAGAATTGGCAATTCATTAAATGTTTTCATATACCAAGTATCAATTTCACTTTGCAGCAAAGCTCACGCCAGGCATTAAAAAAAATTATACGTTTGGGATGAACAAGACTAATCATGTCTCAGATTCATCCATTTGAGGCCCCTTAATTTCCCCATTGTAGAAAACAAGACGTATAATGAACAATTATACATAAAGTCAATTTCAGTGTTGTGCAGAAGACTTAATTAAAATTACTAATGAAAAAAGGGACTGCTTACAGTGTGGAAGTTTACTCATCAATTTCAAAATGAGTGAATGCTTTGTCTTCGTGGACTGTAATGAAAATGACCCTAAATGGCAACACACTCCATTTTTTTGTTTACAAACAATCATTATGAATAAAATTAGTAACCACAAACCCATCTTGTTATTCACTCTGAGAAGAATTTGACATAATTGGCCAGATTGTGGAAGGAAACAGCAGCTAAACATCAATACCATTACATTATTCTGGGACAACGTATCATATTATCAATTAACAAATGTATTCAAAATGCAGAAATGAATGTCATGCTTGTGGCAGCAGCCCTAAAATGGATAATTATGATGAAACATCCAGAGGAGAGCAGTCATTGGAAGACATGATATTCCCTGAAGTGATCCCCCTCCCCCCTCCGGCCCCCGCGCTCCCCGCCGCAAGGCACAATCCGCACAGTGGCACTGACAGATTGACAAATAAGGTTAATAAGTACTTTCCACCTCTCCTAAAGGCTAATCAAATATTAATCCTTGAGGTGTGGTCAGCAGAAAAAAAACAACAAACAATTGGTAGAGGGGAATTGATTGAATTGATTCTCCCTCGTAATGCTCGAGGTAGAAGAAGAAGACGAGGAGGCGGGGGGCTGTTGAGTTGGAACTGTAGGAATTCATTTTGGGCTGAGAATGGACAAATATTTGGTTATAAGCGCTTAAAGCAATTTCAATTTTTAATCCATCTCCACATTCTGGTGGCTCGCTGGGCGCAGTTTATACGCCACATGCTCACGGTATTGTGGATGTGAATCTGGCTTGTGACCCCCCCACACACACCCACACCCAGCCTTTCTCAGACCCTCTACACAAACACACACACACACCCCAAAAAACAATAGTTTTTATGTCATTCTCCATTGCGCGCTATAAACCTTTAAACAGAAATGCCATGAAAACTGTCCTTAGAATCTAATTTAAAAACAACGTCAACAACACAAAGGGGGAGCAGAGAGTTTAGTAAGTAAAACATGGCAACATAAAATAAATATACATATGAATATGATTTTTATAAATGCCAACATGCACACACAGGAGCAAGAATCAAAACCCAGGACCCTTCAAAAACATACTATTGGTGACAAATTTGAATTTTACACAAATCTCCTTCCCCCCCTCGAACAGTTTCCCACTAATCGGAAGCCTCGGGACATCTCGAGGCCTGGTGGACCATGTGAGAAGAGCCACACACTCATGTACTGATAGGGCAAAATTGGATCCAGTGAGAATGCAAAGAAGCTTATCAACCAACACTTCCAGGCAGTGCTCTCTGCAAGAGCATATGTCAACATCATTTATTAGATGTGGCCAGGGACTAAATTATGTATGATCACAAAACGAGGCAAAAAAAGGGGGGAAAAATAGGATCACACGCAGCAGGTGGATAGAATAATATTTGGAGAGAATATGAAATTATTAATAGAGGCCCTTAAGGGAGAATATTTGTTAACATTAACCAGTGAGTCATTTGTAATGCTTGGAGTCTATGATTAATCATATTGGACATTTCAGAATCATACATAGAGTTAAGTGAATGTTTTATTTGCTTTCCTGTTTTGAGGGGAGCGATCCATATTATTACTGTCACATATATTTCTATATTAATGTGTGCAGATAGACTTAAATCAAACATTTCCAAACTGCATCCAGTAAATCGTGCTTCAAGAAAAAAAAGTGGATATGGAATTTAAAAACCTGTTAAGTGTATTTCCTTCACTGCAGCCAAACATATACTAAGTAGCTTTAATATTGCCAGATGAGCAATCTCTCAAGCAAAATACTCTTCAGAGATACTATGTAATTGACTCCACATCTAACAGTATGGAACAAATCCCACTAGCAGAGGGAGTTGACAAATTGCATTAAAAACACTCAATTGGGCCAGGATTGGATAGAAGCTCATGTTCCTCCTTATCCCATTAAACATGAAACAGTTTAATCTCTAAAACTTGCTGACATACGAGGAAACGCTTAAGCATGCAGCCTGTATTTGATTTGTGGAGGAAAATCAAGGTACAACAACACGGCCTCTGAACTACTGTGCGCCTCTGTGTGTGCGTAACATGTGTAGACAAGAGCAGAATTTACACTCGCCTCAACACGGAAATAGCATTATTTTAATCAACGTCAATTACAACCTGGTTTAATAGCGGAGTAACAGCGAGACCGTTGACGTGCATATCATTTGTTTCAGGCTGCTCAAAGTGGGCAATATTAAAGAGACTCAAACTGTCAAATCATCCAAGTTTCTTCTTCAATAGCTTACCCGATTTGAACATGTTCCGCTTCTTTTCATGACATGTAAACAGGTTTTGACATGGGTCTAGTTAAATGTGTAAGACATGCTGAAAAAAAGGAAAGGGAAATGCCTGTGCAAAAAAAAAAAAAGCCAAACCTGTCAACACACAGTACCTGCTTTAAATCTGTTCCCCATTTCAGGCAATCTGTGGGAACCAGGCCTGTGGAGTCTAATCCTGTTTTCATCCGTACCCCCCCCAACACCCCCCTCATCTGTATCACACTTTCAATTCCACT
>JAPZEB010000009.1:8782733-8794018 GCA_029783705.1 Chaetodon striatus | reverse complement strand
CTCCCCCTTTCAAACTTGTCTGTCCTATCGATTAAAGGCAAAATGCCCAAAAAAATAATCTTTAAAAAAAAAAGAATGCAGGCGTCAAAATGAAGCCGGTTCAAGCCACTGAAACCGCATAACAAGGCTGCAGTATATATGCCAGCCAGGAGATGGCATGCCACTAAAAAGTAGAGCATACAGCTCTGAACCAGAGAAGAAGACGCGGAGCATGCGCAAATAGCTTGTTGCCCTCTGCGGTGGATCCAAGAGCATGTGCGTAAATAGTTGTCTATTGCTGTCTTCTGCTCGTTGCAGTGAAGGAGGAGGAGAAGATTTTGCTGTAGAAGCCCCAGTAGGCTCAGCAGGTTGTTTTTGTTTTTGTTGTTGTGATGGGACGGCTTCCTGCCAGGGTTAAGTCAGAGGTTAGAGAGGTTGGGCTATGACATCATTGCCGGCCAAAAGTAACGCATTGGCTGTACACACGAAGACTCAAAGGCGGCCTCTTCAGATTTGTGCACTCTAGAACCCCGCTACAAAAAGATGTGGTTTCGACCTCCGAAAATGCCGGTTTCCTATGGATGAAAGGCTGAACCGGTTAAAAAACTTTGGCGAATTCACCCTGACAAGGCTTTGTGTGGATGGGCCCTTAGTCCCTGTGTTGGTCTGGACTTAGTGCCACCCCAAACACTTTCAGGCCGCGGGAGTACTCACCTTGACAGACAAAGTCCTTCAACCAGTTAGCATAACAAAACACCACTGAACTGTCTCCAAAGTCTCAAGTTGCAGAACTGAGTGACAAAAACAGAACAAAAACAACAAGATAACCAAACAGAGTATTAACACATGCTGACTGCTGAGAAATAACCTTTTCATATCAAACAGTGCTGCCACATGTCAGCATAATATTGCATTGAGCTGCAAAGAGAAACATCTGTACTGTAGAACAACCTTGGATACTTTGATCAAAAGTATAAGAAGCTTATACATCTATATACAATTTCTTTGCTACAGCGGAACACTGTGGTTTGGCAGAACACAATAAAAGCATTAGCATCCAAGACAGCACACACTTTGGATTGATTTTCCCTCAGACTTAACTCAGCCATTATAGTGATACCGATGAGACAATATCAATATCGACCAAATTAATAACTTCCCTACTGAAAGATCTCAGGCTGTGCTGCACCTGTATCTATTCAGAGACCATGAGAAATAGTGAGAAAACAAACTTTGAATCTATTGAATAAATTCCTATATGAGCACTTTATGCAAAGAAATTTAATATTGCTGCAGACTCTCATCTGCTCTGCAAATAAATGGTTACTTCTGCGCTCAGATATGACTCTAAAGAGCACCTCATAGAGAATCCACATTGGGCCGATTCATATTCCTGAATCACGGACGTTAACATTCAAAAAAGACACACTTGGTTGTTTTTCAAATGTCAAGGCATAATAAACAACTGAATATATATTTATGTGTGTTTCAGCTCAACAGTATGCAGTATATCTCAAGCATGAGCTCACTAAGTATATGAGCCTTTGATGATCATTCTCTGAAGTCGTGTTTGTTGTTGGAATAAGTTATGACTGATAATCATATTATAGGAAAACAGTATATCTGCTTATCACAGAATATTACTGCCCTACTTGATGCCCAGTGACGGATTAAGGTGAGCATTATGAACTCAGCCATAACAAGCTCCACTTCCTGTGATTATCTGACACAAGATGCTGACAGACGCTCACTGTTGACATTTCTGTTGATATTGGCAGTGAAAAGGACAGCAACAGCAGAGAATGACAACGCTTACAGGACTTACACAGTTGTATTCTCCTCTTTGTCAGCCTGTGTTGTTGGACTTAGCGTATCATCGGCAGTTGAATGAGCTGTGGTACTGACCTGACGTGACAGACCAGGATCATACATCAGGGCTGTTTTCTCTCTGTCATCACAGTTGTGTGGTCAGGCCTGACACCCGGAACAGCTGAAACATCACAAATGCAAAATGTAAAAGCCCCATTGTGGAGCAGCATGTCAAAAAGTAGTACGTGTAATGGATAGAGGGTCACAGTGTCGCTGTTTTTTAATGTCGCGGTGTGATCCAAACCTGATTGGTTTCTGTTAGAAGTTATTATTAGAATAACACAGACCCTACTTACCATAAAATAACAGGTGAGGTTAATGGCAAATGATTTGTTGCATTAAAACCACAGTTTTTGCATCTCCCTCACTTTTTTTTTTGCCCTAATGGATTTTATTTTACTGAATATTCTCTGAAAGCATACATAATTCTGTGTGAAAGCAAATCTATTTTTCATGAATACAAAGCAATATTAAAAGCACAACTTAAGAGACTATGAATTAATAATTTTGTATTACTGAACATGAAAAATGCACAATTAAGAGCATTTTTTCACACCCTCCCATGTGGTGGCATAGATGATCTACTGTTTTACATTACACCCTGAAACAAATCTGTAGTTGTTTAGGTCCTGCCACACAGTCCTGACAATCATGTGACACTGAGTTTAGATTGCGCACATAGGTACTTCTGCAAGCATCAGTATGAGACATATGAAAGTTGTAAATGGTAAATAAACATTCACAAATTCATGTGGCATGCAAAAAAAAAAAAAAAATTGCGATAAGTCTAATCTATTGTTGGTCAATAATGGTCAAGACTTCCTCCATAAAAATATAATTATTTAAATTATTGTAAGCGCATCACATCTCCAGAGGACTTAAGTCCCAGACACACCAAACCAACATCAATAAACAGCCAACTTGCATGTACATTCTGGGCTTCCAAGAGAGGAGAATACTCTCTATATTAGCAGGTGGTGGTAGCCTGTATTCAACAGGATAGTTTCAAGATGTTAGTTAGCCAGTTAGCACATTAACATCACAGTGTTACTGTGCACTAGTAAACAATAACACAAACAATTACAAACCATTTCTGATAAAGAGATCAGTGACTGAAAACATAATCTTATCTAATATAACACATTTGTCTTAATCTCATGTCCTCCTGACCTTAGCTGTTTGTTTACTTTCCTCACCTTTGTTTCTCTTCTTGGGCTGAACTGCCAATCAGAGTGATTTCTGCCATCTCCGACACTGATTCAACATTCTGAATAGGATGAAAAACATCCAACAAGGGCCTACAAGTGTGGGACACACCATCAAAACTAGGGTGACAGATGCTCACAGATGACATTGACTAACAGCTGACCATCAGTTTGGTGTCAGGGCCTGTAGGTAAATTCAAGAGTCCCATAAGAGCTTCAGACCAGTTCAACCAAATTACACCTACCAGTAACATCATACATTTAGGTTCACCCTGAAAGGATAAGTCTGGCTAAATTGCTTGGTCTTGCTGGGCAGGAGTAAATAGTCTACAAGTTGGGAACCATTTTCAGCTGCAGATTTGACATGCTAGTGAATATTTACAGCAGCAGGTCTGTGCATGTGGGATTGAGTTAAAATAAACTACATTACAGTGCCCATGTTCATCGTTATAAAGAAACATGTCAGCCAGTAAAACAGTGTGGCTCACTGATGGGTTTTTAATAGTTCTTGGACAGCAATGGAGGTCCATGGCAGACGACTGCTACTATATAAGGCTTTGGCTAGACAAACATGACTTGTTTAGGCCCAGTCATGCCAAACCAACATCAATGGGCTAGTGGCAACATAGGCCAACTGTTGTGTCACCTCAGGTTGGCTGTGTCTTAGCTAGAAAGTTGCACTGAATACACTGCAAAGACTACAGGTATCAGCCAACTGGCATGTATGCTCTGTGCCTGCGTGAGAGGAAAAATTGTGTATACCAGCAAGTGGTGGTAGTCTAGAATTGTCATTCATTCAAAAATCAGAATCTGAAGAGCGTCAGGACAGATTAAAGATACTAGTTCGCTAGTTAGCTCATTAACATCACAATCCTGTGTTCGAGCAACAAAGGATATTTAACGTGCGCTAGCAAACAATAACACAAACAACTGTGAACCATTTCTGATAAAGAGCTCAGAGGCTTATAACTTAATCTTACCAGGTAGAGCACATTTGTTTTGATCTCATACTCTTCTGTAGTTTTTTACTTTCCTCACTTCTGTTTCTCTTCTCTTCTGAACCACTGATCAGCTTGATTTCATTCACCTATAGGTTCTACAAGGCCCAAGAAGGGCCAAGAAGGGCCAACTAGTGCCGACAGTGTAGGACACACCACAAAGACTAGGGCACCAGACCCTCACCATCAGCGCAACATTGACCAACGGCCGTCGCCTTGGTATGTGGCACGATGTGATTTTGTCAAGTAGTACATGCTCCTGAATCAACATCCCACATTGCTTTCCTGGAACAATATTGCAATCAACCAGTCACAGCCCTCTGACATCATCCGTATGCTGCTCCTGTGCTTCTTTAAAAAAATCCTTTGTGCTTCTTCTTGTGCTAATTTTCCAAATTGAAGTTGAATTCAACAAAATCCTTATGAGCTGCTGCAGGGTTAGCGAGTTAGCTTGCTAAGTAGGTAGGCTGTGTTAATGTGGTAATAGTAAGTATTTGCAACTGAAATTATTTTATCCTTAATCTTTGTTAGTTTACAGTAATCTAGCCCTACCGAGTTAGCAAGCTTACTTGCTAGCAGTTTATAAGGATTTTGTCCAGCGCAACTGAGGATTTTGTTTAATTGTACTAACTTTTATTTGGAAAACTTAGCTCAGAAGAGGCATAACAGAATTTTGAAAAAAGTGCAGGTACACACTGGTGATGTCAGAGGGCTGGTTGATCGCAGTGTTGGTCCAGGAATGCAATGTGGGATGCTGATCCAGGAGCATGTCCACTGGGCAAAATCACGTCATGCTTAGTGTGTCAGGGCCCTCAGCAGGATTCATTTATTGCTGGTTTCGGTCTTTTCATGAGATTTGTTGACAAAAAAGAAAATAGCAAATATCATCAGACTTATAATTTAGCCTGCAGTTCAGTTTCAGTAACACCAATATCACTTTTGGCCTTCAACAGCCAACATTAAGTGCACTGAACCTCTGATCAGAAGCTAATTAGTGTGTCTTGGTTGTAGAGGAAGGTCTGCACCAGCAGCTGTGGAAGGATGGCACCTCACTTCTACCACCAAATAATTTGCTGTGTTTTGATCATGTTGTACTTTAATAATGGAATGATTCTTCACATATATATAAGCTCTGCAGAGTTACTATATTATTTACAAATGCATTCTTAAATGCCTGTGTTACATATGGTCTGTCACCAAGCTTTTTCTACCTGAAGCACATACAGTAATGGCTGTGGCACCAGCTTTTCCCATGACATTTGGAGGTTAATTTGCACTAGTTTCATGGTCATTTATCGATGGAGGGTTCTGAAATTAGCATTCACCACGCTTTTTATTGACAGAAGTGTTTAATAACCCATCAAATCAAACAGGATGGTCAGCCAGGAAGTGAAGAGAAAATATGCTCTATTCAAACTGCATACATGCTTAGTTCAAAGTACACTGCGTGATGCTGAAGCCCAGAAGTTTATGTGCATTCATTTTAGCAAATCATGCTAAGCATCACGGCAGATTTATGTCAGGGAAGCTTTGTGGTAAATATTCTGTAGGGGGTGATGCCTGATGTTGGGCTAATGTGTGTGGAGGGATTTGCTGATGATAAACCTGCGTGAGCTGCTTCGATCCAGATGGACCTGGTCAGTGTAGTGGAGACATATGAGGGAAGAGGAAGGAGAGGTTTCTTGTTCGCACCACAGGTTTCACTTTATTTTGACATATTTACAGCCTCGCTCAATCTGTTATATCTTTTTTTTCCACCTATACAGCATGTTCTGCCCTGCACACTGCCTGAGATTTACAGTGTTTCTCCTCTCTTCCTTTCACATCCCTATTCCCAAACTTTGTCACATTGCTTTGAAGCATGAGCGAAATTGTTTACTTTTGTGGTTGAATGAATTATGATTTTCTTTCTGAGTGGCTGCAGAGGAAGTATTGTAGGTTACGGAACAACGTTCACAAACTTGTATCGCATTTGGAGAGAACTTATTCATCAGACAAAGTGCTCGTATTGGCTCCAAAAGCAGAGGAAAATCATGTGCATTTTTTGTCTAGGAAATTAGTTCAAGCACATAAACTACGTTGCACATAATTTTTTGTGATCTCCTTTATAATTCCCAGCTTCCTCCTCCACCCTTATCTTCCTCTAACCACTGTTGTGTGTAATTTCACATCCACAGATTCACACGGCATGTCACCAACTCAGAGTGAAATATACTTATGTTCAAAGGAGTCCTAATGTGGAGTGATGGGTGGGCCTACAGTAGCCTCAGAACCGTTGACACACAGCTGTCTTTGCTATAAATCTTGCAAATCCACTCAAAAAAATAGAAAAACGCTCTCTTTTGAGACTTTTTTGAGTGGTAAATTGCTTCAGCTCTGAAAGTAAGTGTACCACGAATCTCCCTGTATACACCACGATTGAGCAAATCATTTAAGTCCAATGGAGAAAGGCAGTCAGAGCTGCAGCTGCAGTTCTAATAACATGGAGCAATTCTTTTAGATTATGTGTGTGACCAAATGTAAATAAATAAACAAATCTGACTTCTAACGTATAGTTACTGGACAAGGTTAATCCTGCAGGTTAATAAATACAATGCATTCCCCTCTTAATAGCATGCATGGCCTTGTCAGAGTTCCTTTATCTACAAGCTTTGTCTGTGTGGCTATTATATAATTATATCATTGCATTTGTCATTTGCGTTCACCCTTGGGGTGAAGAACAAATTAAAGCACTGAGTATGTTAGCTTTATAAGCAGAATGTCTGCAACACAAACCATAACAAAAGTTCATATTTTCTGTGTAATGAATGTTACATTATTTATACTATGAATTATGGATGAACTTGTGCAGACCTGCGCAGCCCTGAATGGGATGGCTTGTAATCAATCCTTGTCTGATGGACCTCTCTAACAAACAGTTATTAGTGCTTAAAAAAAGAAAACCTAACTAACTGCTACAGAGCAATAATAGGAGCTATTATTACCTGCAGTCAAGGTATAAATTACACTTCTATTCACAGAAAATTCATTGCCAGTAATTTGGGGGGGAAAAAATTAAGATATTGTAGTTGTGATGATTTAAAGATTGTGGCAGCAGAGATTAAGCAGTTCACTGATTTAGCGACATTGAAAGGCTTATTGAAGGGAACCAAAATACTAAAGAGAATGCACATTAAATGACAGCATCCTTTGAATTAATACACTTTGTAACTTCACAGGCAGTGGCATAAGCACTGAGCTGAGATAGGAAGGAAACATTATTCATGGTGTTTTTCATCCTAACTCTACTTTATTAGCTTATTTGATTCCCCATTCTCCTCATAGTTGATTCAATACATTTCCCTATTTGCATAAAACTGTCCAGTAAGATTATCTTCACTTATTCGATCTATCCTAAGAGTCACCTTGTTCAGGATCTTATATGAATAATGAGATTTTAAATTGGAAGACACTCACACAGAGAATGAGGCATTTACAGTTAATTCATCTCATTGAGTTACATTGCTTAGAGGTATTGGAGGGTTTAGATTTTCATTCAAGCATCATATTTAACAGTGTCTGCTTCCCCCACTTTACTGCCATTGAAATTTAAATGGCCTGAGCCTGACAGATCCAATATTGCGACCCACTGTTGCTATTTTCCTGGGAGCAAATATATTGTCAAAATCCGTATATTCAGAGAATGAGGAGGCAAAAAAAGAGTGATCACATGGAGCCCCTCGCCATTGTGGTTTCCACCTTTTTACAAATATTTCAATAGGACCAAAGCCGATTCTTTATTTGCCTATTTATAGAAACAGATACACATCTGAGTGTTGTAGGAATGATTTCAGATCTAGAGAATTTGCTTTCAGAAATGACTTCAAATTAGTCAGTTTTTATGTAACAAAACAAATTTGTACAATAGCTTCACATAGTTTTTTTGCTGTCACACATGCGTGCACATTCACAGTGATTTGACAGAGATAAAAAGACAGAATGAGAGAGTGGGAAAGAGAGGGAGGGGGGGAGGGGGTTAATTGGCTTTTTATGACTCCAATTAAATAACATTATGCATATACTGGCTTAACGGCTTATATGTGGCCTCCATTAACAATGTCCTCTTGATTGGTTCTTGGGCTTAAGGTCTCCTCCAACTCAGCCGGCGCTTGTCATAGTGTTTAAACCCATATGTGGAGAAAAAGCTTGTGACAGTAAGAGATTTTATGTGTGCGTGAATAATTTAAAAGGAAAACTACAGATCTCGAAAAGATCAATGACCCTTTCCATACTGACACAACCTGCAACAAGACCGCTTGAAACGTTATCTGTCTGACAATTGAATAAAATAAATCTCATCATTAAGGCCTCTGCGCGTTATCTTGAAAGCAAAAGAGAGAGAAAGAAAACAAGCATGTGCCTGTCCTGAAGCGGAGCTCCTGAGGTGTTAACTAATCTCTGGTGGCCAGTCTATGCACTGCCTCCTCTAATTGCTCCCTGTATTTCAGTCTGGTGTGAGAGCAGCCATTGTAGCGAGCGCCCAGTCAGCCCCCAGAGGTCTCACACCTTCATTATCACTCTTTATTGCAGAACCTTATACGGGCACTCGGCACCAAACAGCCTGCCCGTTAAAAATAGAGCCTTCTCCTCTCCTCTCCTTTTGGTGGTTTCAGTTTTAATTACTAACACAGAGCCAAAGCCAGAGTCCTCAACAGGCCTGGCGTTTTTTTGTTCACTAATTAAAGCGAGGATGGAGTTTATTGAAGGGACCCTGACTCTGCTCTCTCATCTATTATTAAGAGGGCAGGACAAATCATTTTCAAATTTATATGCTGAAACCTGTCCAGGGACAGGCACGGGGCGGTAAAGGTTGGGGGAAGGTGGGGTGAAATGGTGCTGAACACAAGGGAAGGTGGCTGAGACGCTGTATGTGCGAAGAGCAGAGGAGATCCTGAAGAAGAAGAAGGATAAATGCAGAAAACCAACTGTTATATAACGCAACACAAAGGAAGGGGGTGCAGTGGATTAATGCTAACTGCTGTACCTGTGCAAAGTTGCTGTGATGCAGGCAGCACACCTTAATTTTGATCATTAAGGGATGAGAGTCTGGTGGACCTGCATCAGTAGTATTAGCAAAGATAATGGCATTGATTGGAGGACCCCCTCTGTGTGCTCTGTGTAAACAGTGGGCATAAATACCAAAACAGCAGGGTGGTAATGTGAGAGCACAATGTCCAGCCAGATTGATGTTCTTAGTGATTCACTAACCCCCTCCGTCTAACATTCTTAATTGCCTAAACAGCCGCGACCCTGACAGCTGCACAGGTACTTCACTGAAAGAACAAAAAGACAAGCCTCTGACAGGAGGGATGGGAAGGGGCAAGACAGCTGGCAACACAACATTAAGAAGAGACAGTTGAAATAAGTCTTTACATATGTACTTTTCTGTCATACAAATAGTCTAGATCAGATGTTTGTCCAGAATTTGAGCAGAAATATGTCAAAGGCAGATGTAAAATAAGAGATAAAGTCAAGGATTGTTTTCGCTTCAGGATCATGGTAGGTAATATCAATGCAAATCTTTAAAAGCCTATATTTATATAAGGGTGTAGGCTACTGTATGTGAGCAAGTTTAAATGTAAGCAAATCCATATTTTTTAATTACAAAGTTCTAGCTTACCTCTGTACCCTTTTCTGTCTTAGCTTTGGCAGTTACCAGCTACACATCTTCAAGTAGTGGCTTTTTAAAGTACTCCAGGCCCCAGGTTATGACAGATCTTGGGAAAACTGCATTTCCTATTATGCACCTTGGGCAGGGGTCCTCAGTGTTTTTAAGGCCAATGACCCCATGACTGAAAGAGTAACAGAGCAGGGACCAATTTTCACATATATTCTATAAAACTGAGGTGCACTTGAGATGATTCTCTGAACATTTTTGGGTCCGCTGTTGTTTGCGCTTGCTTGTAGCTGCTAAGTCAGTAGCAGATGTAGCATGGCTAGGTGCAATAGCCTCACCCTCTGCGCTATTGCCAGTGGTTTCTACGGTGGACAGTATGTCAGAGTCTCTTGCTTAAAGCTATAGAACAATCCATTGTGGCTTGCAAGAATGTCTAAACACTTTGAATAATAATAAAACTAATTGGCCAATATGTTAAGTTTGTAAAGCAGAATTTACACTTGTGCCTCAGCTCTATGCAGAGCCTATGCTGTTGTTGGCATTTATACTTGCCAGGTGGTGTGTCACTTTGCAGTTACACCTCCAAAGTATTAGTCAGTGACAGGGTTTTTGTGAGGTGCTGTAAAGTTTAGTTGACTCAAAACAGACATTAAACATGGCTTAAAAGCAACAATAACAAATACACAAATCAGCTTCACTATAACTCTCAGCATTCACAGACAAAGCACTTGTCCTTTGCTGGACATATTTTCCCCACAAATGCAACATGCTAATGTTTTTAGCACAAGCCTATGGCATTTTACATTGTATTAATTAGCCTAGCAGCTAGCAGACTTTTCCTCTCCTCATTTAAAGCCAAGGACAACAGCAACATCTAACAAAGGTAATGGTACATAATTCGGCTCCATCACATCTCTCAAGGTTCACCAACAAAACAATTGTTTATACTAAACACATTTTCCAAACAAATATAACCTGGTAACGTTATTAGCACAAGCCTATAGCCGTTTACATTGTATAAGTTAGCCTAGCGAGGAACAGCGCATTCCTCAACTATAGAGCCAGGATAAATCCCGAAGTAGAAATTACCAAAGGATAAATCACACAACACTTAAAATGCTATACGGTATCGAAATGAAATTAGATGGTTTGAAACTGTTCCAGCGTACAAAAATAGACAGGAGGTCTGCACTGCCACAACGTGTAGTTACATTTTGTGGTAGGTGCACCTCAGGCTACAGCGTAGGTTATGGCATAGGCTCTATGTTGACACAGAGCCTACGTCATAGGTACAGCATCGATTCAATGTGGAAGTATAAATTCTGCATAACTGTTAGTTAACTAGTTTGTCTTGCCGTTATAGATAGGTGCTGCACAGTGATATAGCTTAAGCTAAGTCACATGATTGTGCAAGGATTCATGAGAAACACTTAACCTATCTTTAATGTTGTGCATGTTTGATTCATGTTAATGTGTATTTTCAGACACATTCTGAGTTTTAAATAAAATAAAATTAAATTAGAACTTAAATTGTCAAGCAGTAATTTTTGCTGCCCCTCCGCAGTATCTCTAAGGACC
>JAPZEB010000009.1:8765431-8782633 GCA_029783705.1 Chaetodon striatus | reverse complement strand
TGTTTTCATTTTGCACAGCTGCTATCTTGACCAGTTCTCTCATGTAAAACAGATTTTTTTTATATCTCAGTGGGACTTCCTGGTAAAATAAAATAAATAAAAAATGCTGTACAACCAGTGCAGTGAAATTGTTAACAATTATCAAAAAGCCACTGGGTTTTGGAGTCTAAAAAAAATGAAATAAAATAAAAAGCTGGTTGTAAATTTTAAAATGACCAAGAAGGTCCTACATTTTATCCCCAAAAATGAGCCTTTGTCCGTAGCTTACATTTACAGAAATGATTCAACTCAAAAATAAAACAAAAATGAAACAACCTTGACTCTCACACTGTCAAACTGTTTTAAGTAACAATGAATGCTTTGTCAAGTTGCAGCTTTACATTAAATTGGTCTCTAATAGTCACAGTGTGTGAGGTATATTCGTGCTGAAAAACACAACTGGGAGCAAGTCCACATGGAAAATTAGCAACATACAATTAGAGAAAGAAAATCTTCATATCTGGTTTCTAACCTTTATAAGATGAGGTAGAGTGAATTGAAAAGGAGAAATAATTAATTTAGCCGGGTGAGGAGCAAGAGAATCTTCCCTTCGCCTAACAAGCAGCTCGCATCCTCAGGGCAATTAGTCACTGTCATATGAGGGCAAATGTAGAACCCTTTGCATGCTTGTTAAGTAAAAACTTACACAGAGGTCACTGACATGTAAGAGAAATGCAGTGTAACCACTGAGCTATAGAAGACTTCCAGAGTAAAATAAGCCAGACAAAACTCCACCAGTACAATAAATCTGTGATTTAAATAATCTAACTTAGTTTTATTAACCACATGCAAAGTGGGTAAATTAATGAACGCTCTGCAAGACACAATGGTGCTTTCACTGATATTGGTCACCTTTATTCATATCTGACACAACATTTGATGTCGCTGGCCAAAACACATAAACCTCCAGTGCCAAACAATGTAACAAATGAAAGGATTTTGTTTTTACTGTCTGCCTGGTAATATTACATGTAGATTTGTTTACTTCATAATAAGGAATTTTAGGTTATTTATAGACATTTAGCATAAAATAACTGCAGAAAAAGCCGCCTTCTGCAGGCGCATTACAGAATCTGCTGTTTCCATGTAATGTTTTAGTCAGTGTTTGTGTAGGATTTCACTGATTTTCACTCAGCCCTTCATGTACTGCATGTGCCTGACATATTTCCATCTAGACAACTTGGCCCAATGCCTCACACAGTTAACACCAAACAAATCCTCCATGTACAGCAAACTGAAGAATAAAGTGAATTTCACAGGCGTGTAATGTGGGATTGTTTAATTTCACCATTTCTATGCATTATAAATGTACATTTCTTTCGGGGTGGATTTTTCCAATACATACAGGGAGGGATATATAGGTCAGAGACCCCAGTGCCTTATCAGTAATTCGCCATTGCCTGGTTATTAAGGACAGCTTAGGTGGAGAGGGCTGGAGTACCAGGAGGGGTTAAGGTGAATTGATTGCCTGTGGACATGTTAAACATGACCCTGTCAGGCCTCCACTCCACTCCTAAAATGCACCAACCTGTGCACCTCACTCCAAGTAATCAGCTGTAGAGGCTTTAATAAAATTCAGAAAGCCCCGAGAACTTCCCCCCAGGGACTGTACCAAGTTGGAAATAATCGAAACCCGCGGCAAGAGACATTTGCACTGTGTTACCGTAGGAAGCATAACAAAATGCCTGGTGCTCTGAACCCTTAAAAAATGTTTTCAGGGAGCAAAAAAAAAGTTGTGGTTTATGAGCGTAATGGAAGCACATAGGTTGTTGTTCACTGTTAAACAGATTGGAAAGTAATCACCAAAGTGTCTGTTCCTCTGCTGACTGGGTTCAGATGCAGCAGCTTGCAGCAGAGGGGCAGTGGCAGGGTAATTACGGGGTAACTTGGGCTCAATCTGTCTGTAGACACCCTCCCTCTTGGAAGGGGGTGTTTCCCTTGATTAGCCCGACGCAGGGTGAAGCCCCCTCTGCAAACGGCAGATTGAAGTTCATCACAGGGGTCTCAGCTGCCAGTATGTTGCAATGAATTGCTTGCTGTAAGAAGGTGTTGACAGGAGCAGCTGGACATCAGAGAGTGATGAAAAGAAAGGGAAATTCATGGAGAACCCAGACAGAACGGTCCACTGGGGGAAAAGACAGAGAATTGGTCATCTGCTGGTGGGGAGCAGAATTGCAGCCATTGTAGTCTGGCCTCAGGGTGTGTGTGTGCGCGAGTCACTTTTGTTTATGTGTGGCCCTCATTGTGGAGAAAGCCTGCGTTTGAGAGTTAAGAACACTGAAGTGTATGAAGTTCAGTCACGCTGATTGATTGGATCACTGCAGCCTCTGGCAATTACTCAAGTGATAACCACCCTGAAATAGATATTTAAGTCAAATGATAATGTCAGCCATTCAAAAAAATTACGATATGCCTGCAGCGTGTTGATAAAATGACAATAATGGTGAGACTACATTATAAATATTTCTATTTTCTTAATGTCATCTCTTGGCAGGCGAAGTGTACACTGGCAGGAATTCATGTTAGAAAGTGTCGCTGTTTAAGACACAGATCACATCAAACCTTGTTTAGCACCCAAATTATAAATAATGACATTGGACAGGCCTTCAGGGTGGCTGACAGCGACTGTAGGACATCACACACACATATGTGTCCATTGTCTCACAAGTGCTGCTCCATGGCTCAGCTATGGTGACTAATGTTAGTGAAAATGAGAAATGTGTGTGTGTGTTTTGATGAATAGAGATGGTGCCCTAAGGTGAGGACAGACTATATTGGTGTGATTCTACCATTCACTATATTAATGAACTGCCTAAAGGTGCAAATTAGGTTTTAATGGGTGTTACTTTACTAGCTTTGGTTCTACCACACACAAACCCTCTCACACAATGTTCCTCCTGCACCTTTTTAGAAAAAAAAAAAAGCAATTACAATTTGCAGCCATTTCTGTAATGCCAAAATAAAATACAAACATTAGCAGCTCAACTTCTCAAGAAAAAAAATGCTTATTCATTTTGTTATGACACTATGTTCTGACTCTTTTCCCTCCACACTTGAAATGCCTCAACTCATACTGCCAAATTTTGTCTTCCACCAGCTTACTGCGAACAAAGCCAAACCATTTTGCATGCCTGCGTGTTTGAACCCTTCATGCTGTATAATTTAACGCTCTTTATTTTGCAGCAGGAGAATTTGGAAAGAGGAAATGTAGATTGCTACATTTCAAAGAAATAGGTGGAAAAAAAGAGAGAAGTTTAGGGTGGAGGGGGGGGGGACTCAGAGAACAAATGCCTTTTTAAGTCAGTGGTTTGAGAGAGCAGCTTCCTGCCTAACATGGTCTCTTAGCATACTTGACACCAGCCACTACTTAATTAGCTGCCATCATCTCTGAGCCCCGGAGAAAGAGGGACAGGCTAATGATTAATGATAAAAATGCCTGGAAAAAAAACCCTTTGACAAAACACAACATGTCATCCTGTGTCCTCTGCAGACGTGAGCCACTGCTGTGATTTACCCTCCTTGAAGCCGACGAAGATTATTTATGCTCACAAACCTGATTAAGCTCAGATTTGTTTCTGCTTTCCCAAACACAGATGGAATTTTGTTTGCATTTGTAAACAACGCCCCGCAATCGGTAATTGATAAGGTATTTTTGACACACATAATGGCTGACTGTGCAGAGTCTACAGGGAAATCTGAAGAGTCATGTTTCTGTCTGTATGTAATGGTCAGGTTGTATTGCATTTTTCATGCTTTAACTCCTCTACTGAATCTCTGAGCATACTGCAAAATCAATTGCTTTATTGATCTATAACTAATTAGGGGAAGATAAATGGTTCAACTAAACAAATACAGGCTCTATAATGAGCCGATACAGTGCAAGACATATTAATTGAGTTCTGCATAATATGAGGCTATTTTTCTATATTAGACCTTGCATGGTGTTCAACAAGAACTAATGTGACTGATGTTAGATACCTGAACTGGAACATAAAATCATTTATATATTTATTTAGCTTATAGTTAAAAAGATGTCTTATCTTCACACCAAGGTATTTTGTGCGCCTACGCCGGTGTAGCAACCAGATCCCATGGTAAAAAAAACCCCTACCTCTCTGGTGTGACTCGTGTTGTGTGCAGTCACCAGCGATCAAAGGCTAATTAGTTTCAGCTGACACGGGGTATGGCCCTCAGGTCAAAGATCATGACTGATGTTACGGAGATGATGGTGGAGAGAGGGAGAAGCAGGGGAGAGCCCAGGGATCCGAATCCTCATTAACCAGAAATTGTTGCTCTTACATCAAATCCCAGACTAAACTTAAACCGAACACATTTCCTTTTCTAATCACTTGTATTACACTTTTAAAAAACCTGAACTTTGGGCTGTTTGTGAGAACGGGTCGTCCCTCGGTGTGTGTTTGAGTGGAAAAGGCAGAAATAAAAGAAGATCAGATTCCATACATTTATTGTATGTTTCCCCAAAGGCTATTTTAAAAAACCCACAAAAATATACACTTTGCAGTTTACATTATACAGTAGTGCCAGTGTAGTTCATATAACCAGGGGCTCCCTCTACAGGCCGACTGTTAACTCCAACAGCAGGCAGCTCAGTCTCTTCACTGACAACATGCTCTCTCGCAATGCTTCATTTGTCATAGCAGATGTTCAAAACTATTTTCCCTGGAAGCCTAAAATCTGAAGAAGTAAATTAATATCCCCTCCCCTCCCGTTTTAAGTCCCTCAGACTCAGTTCATAGCCTGCACTAAGTGCCCTTGTTGACTCAATTGGATTAGCACTAATATGTAAACACAGGAGGTAAGAGGAGTAATCCTCTAATGAGAGGAGAAAAAGTGAAATAAATAAGTTGAAATGCCATGCCGTGCCTTTTAACGCAGGCATCTGTCAGGTAAGCTGGATGCGCGTAGATTGAAAGCAGGTATTAAACGTGGACCAGGGGATATTCTGAGGTAAACAGTTGTGACCATTCAGTGACAGCGTAATTACTCGTTTGTAACTTAGTTGGATAATAGGAATACAGCCTCCGGGGGATAAGACAAAGACTTGTTAATTATTAAAGCTTACATCAGCCAGGCACTAGAGAGTTGCAATTATTAATGTTGTTGTTCTTGTTTGTGCTTAAACACTACCTCTGCTGTTAATATGCTCATTAACCAAAATGAGTGATTTTATTACTCTTGATTTGGTTTGGGGTTTGTTAAACGTATCAGGGCTCAGCTGTCGGTGTTTACTGAGGGATAAACACTTGTGGACAGGTGACGAGAGAAACATCCCACTAATTCTTATTTTCTCCAATTCATTTTTAAACATATAGCATTGTCGGTGTTGGGGAGTAACTAGTTGTAATTACATTACAAAATAAATGTAATATATGTCATTAAATCACAGTTAGTAATCAAAATGTTGGTGATAACAAAGGGGCCACATCTGAATATGTTCTTTATGATATAAAGTTATGTAAAGTATAACATTCATTCTGTTGCAGGAATGCTTTCTTTTGGCATAGACTATTTCCAGACATTTTTCAGCTTCATTTCCCAGTTTAATTTCTTGGAATAGTAATAAAAAGGTAATCAAATGTTTTCAACAGGGAAAATAGTAACC
Source organism: Chaetodon striatus (assembly GCA_029783705.1). NCBI lineage: Eukaryota > Metazoa > Chordata > Actinopteri > Chaetodontiformes > Chaetodontidae > Chaetodon > Chaetodon striatus. The sequence continues at coordinate 8,776,971 of JAPZEB010000009.1, read as the reverse complement.
TATAACTGTAACCTATTACATTTCAAAAATAACCTTACCAACACTGATTATTATTACATGATTTATAGTCATACAGGGCACTACTTTGTGCTACAGTTAACTCACTTTCCATTTATAAAAACATATTTTTATCCAGTTTAATCACACAGACACTGCAAGGCTGACTCCAGTTTAATGTCAGTTATCATACTGCAAAGAATCACTCCCAATTTAAACATAATATCACATTGTGCTCAAAATTAAACAAGTTGTGTCTAATTAAGCTGAAATTTTCCCGTGCCATCTGAGGTCCTCAATGAAACATGACGCCTTCCTGTAAATGAAAAATTGCTTTATTAATATCTGTTGCACAAATGATCATGGCTCAATATGTGGATAAGTTAAAGCAGTAATTTAGTATCTTTTTCTTCATATATTCTTTATATTTTATTTATTTTCTATATATATTATATATTCCATGTAAACCTTTTTAGTGTTTCTCTACAAAAATGCCATAATCTGACATAATGTAAATGAAAAGAGAATTTAACTCATTATATAGGGCTGTTTCTTTATTGTCTTCTGAATTCACAGCAGTTCGCGTGTTAAACTCTCAGCAGTAAATGTCCCTCTAACATCTTGCCAATAGTGATTTCAGGTGTCCACACTGTTGTTGCTGCTCATGAGGACTCTCTAATTGGACCTGTCTGTTGATCGAGGAAAGAAAAAGAGGGTCTAAACACTGGTTGTCACTTCTAGTACAGCTGTGTCTGACCAATAGATCATGTGTGACTTTTCCTCATTATTATAAAACATAATGAGTTAAACTAAAAGTTAGACATATCTGTCTGCAACAATAATTAGCTTTACTTTAAGTTTAATGTTCTTATTTATAAATCTCATATATATTGTCCATTGTTTAGTTCACCACTTGAGAGACAGTCAGCTGTGACTTTTTAAACTGCTCCAAATCTACACAGCTTTTGTCCAATTTGGAAAAATATTAGATGAACATATTCTTGAAATTAACAAACAACAAAAAAAAATCTTAAAGCAAACAAGCAATTATATTTGTTCACTCTCCATTGTGAGCTAAAACCATATGCAGCTTTAAAGGGTGTTCCTCTTCCTAATGGGCCCCGTGGGGACGAAGGGGTTAATTGATGCAGATGTTGATCGCTTTTACACACGATGCAGGGAGCATCTCCCCGGTGGCTCCTATTAGAGGCAGTTTTAATGAAGTGCTAAACAGAAGGCTTTCCTACAGTGTGGCCTGTCCTCAGGAATACTCAGCAAAGAAAGCACTTCACAGGAAAACAAGGTCCCCTATTGATCGCCATGCCAAATAACTGAATCCTTTCCCAATCAATGCTTATTTCTCAACTTATGGAACCTAATAGAAGACAACGTGAGAGAAAGTCAATCACAGAGGCAATATATTGCTTAGGGCACATGAATGAGCGTGTGGTTGTCATGTTGAGAAAAAAGCACTGCAGTTTTGGTCCCAATAATTCAACTGTAGTTTAATGAGTAAATGTCATATTGGGTAAGTTTTGATTTTGGATTTTAAATATGGTCAAATTTTTTATTATTATTTCATGGGATATCTGCTTTTTTAAAATTTTGTTAGACGCTCTGAAGTAAGAGGATAAGACAAGAAATTCACATACATTAGGTCATGAAAATTTAAGGAATAGCATACCAAAATTCACACATGAATTTAATTCCAAAACCCACTTTTTTATTCCTAAAATTACACAAGAAAAAAAAATCACACCACTACATAATGCTTACTAGTCAGTGGAGGTTGGTTAAAGTGATGGTAATGTAATGGGGCTTCTCACGCAGCGTTACCAGCCCATAGTCACTAAATTCTGCTCATTAAAATGACAAACCCAAACACACAGCTACTCAGGCGTGATCTTCAGCTGTGTATGGCATCTGGCCCTGACGCACCTCCGCCCCCAACTCCCTAGAGCATCACACACAAATCCAACACACACACACATATATATACACACACACACATGGAGTAACCCCAATCAAATTTTAAAACAATCAGCATTCCTTTCATTTCCAATTTAGTCACCTGCCACAGGCTCCTATTAGTGTCCTCTATGATACAATATTAGAGGTTTATAAATGAGGACGGTGCCTTCCTCCCCTTCAGTCTGAAGGAGTTTTTACATTTTCCCCAGTCAGCTTCTCACTCCATCCGTCAGCCTCTTCCATCCTGATTATCAGGAGACACCAATTTCAAAGAGACATCTTAATAGTGATGTCAACGTATTAATTAGAAGTGTTAATGAGCTAAAAGCAACCCAAATTAAATTAATGCAGCACTAGACAGAGAGCGAAATTAGCTTCAATTTCTGTAAATGATTCTGAAGTGTGCACAACATATCAGCCTGTCTGAACATTCCCATCCCCCAAAGCTAATCAAGAGCTACATTGCAATTAGCTGCTTAATTAAAGCAACACTCTGCTCGGAAAATCCGGCACAATTAAGTAATGGCTGTTATAGCATGAAGACAGACTGTATTTTTCTTCTGGAGGAGAAAAAAAATAGAAAACAACATATTCTATCCCTAATGGCCTGCAGGGGATTGAGCCAGCCAAGATGTGCCAAGATGGAGAGGTTTCTATCTCACGCTTCAATGGGGATCTTTGCTCCAGCTGGAAGCCTTGTGAATCAATGACAGCAAGGCAGATCAAACTGCCGTGCCCAGGGTTGCTAAGACATCTGAATTGGCACTGACTGGGGTGACTGTGTCCTAATCACCAGTTCTGTTTTAGCAGCTCAATGGCTTCCAGTTGGACAGAGGAGCTCCAGACTATTGACACTTTGCACATATTTCAGCAGTGGACCTGTTACTGATCCCTGTGGCTGTGGACACTGTTGTCCTTCATTCCCTGCTGGTGTGGCTGGAATTTACCAGCAGTGAGGGATAAACAGTCTCAGAGCCAGAGGGGGAAGTGTCTGCAGCTTTATATTTACATGTAATTTAGATATCCATAAATTTGATTCATTTATCACAGATGTAAAAAACATAAACATTTAACCAACACAACGTGGGTGTCTAATTAGAATACTGCGCGCCAATTAGAACCTGGAATTGAAATTTCTTTAATGTGAGACCAAAAGATGCATTTGTGGGCCATCTCACGTGAGGAGCATATACAGGTGTCATGTGGAATAAATTACAGATATACTTTGTAGCGGCTCAAAGAAAGCAGAAAAACTGATCCACACACTTTTGACAGCAAACAGTCTAACCTCTCAGGAGCAAGTGGTGTCTCTTAGCCAAGGCTATTTTGTTGTTGTGGGTGGCTCCTCCATTTCATTTATGCATTGCATTGTATGATAGTAGTGTCTATCGAAAACACATTTAACATGGAAACAGACAACTTTTTAACTTTCCCCAGTACAGTCATGCCACTGTCAGCCATTTCCACTACTGGGGAAAGCTATCGGTGGCTGCAGGGGAAAACAAAAGAGTTCTCCTTTTACTGTTTTGGTCACACAATGGTCAATGTTCTGTCTTTGTGCTATCAATGAATCCTCCAGTTTCCTGGGAGATTGTACAGACAGAATTGCTTAGTGAAAGTGAGGCATATAGGAACACATTCTAAAACCAGCGGTGTCACTATTGCAACATATTCACTCACTCCCACCTCGTCAAATACAGATGCTTAATCAGTGGCCCTATACGTCAAACTATGATGCTGTAGACATCCCTCTAGCATCAGTTTAGCATGTTTGGGGACGGTGTGTCAATGTAAAATTGTTACACACAATGTGTCTTTTTAAAATACACTTCCATTTTTACAGAAAATGTACAGATTCTGCTTGTTAAATGCATACAGTCTCTTTTCAAAATAAACATAGAACACTGGTAAAAAAAAAACTTTACATTTAGGAAATAAAAGTGCAGGGTTATGTAATCTAATGTCATGTGACATCTGTCACAAGCATTTTATGCTTACTTACACTTACTACCACACTACATTAAAATTGAAATAACTCGACTGACTTTTGGTTTCATGTGAGAAACCAACAGCAGGTTCCCCTGGTAAAAGACTGGAATTTGTTTGACCCATCCAGACCCCCCCCTCCCCAGGACTGTCTCACCCTTTATAATACAGCAGCTGCTCAGTATCAAAAAAATGCCGCTGCATGGTGCATCTCATACCTCCGCTAAAGGGTGCCTCCGTGCGTTGGTATCTGATGCCAAGGGCTACTGACCGAGAATTTGTATTTAACGGGTTGGAAGTGAAACCGGGTTGACAATTCTGATCCCATTACATCGTGCAATCAACATGAATTTCATGATGATAAGTAAGCAGAACAACTTTAATTCTACTTTAATAGGAAAGCATTTTTTATTATACATACTGTTTTGTTTTTGTTTTTTGAGTAATTATTTTGTCACTTACAATACCTTTAAATTTGTATGTAGTATGGCATTGTCATACAGGTCATTTTCATCAGCACTGGAGCAGTAGTTTTCATAGGTGATGTCCAAATTTCTGAATATTTTCATTCCACTGAAGCTTTAAAAGCCTCCCAATTGATGCAATAACTGCACCAATAGAAAGAACAATCTCATTTCTGACTAACAAAAAGGCACAATGCTAAGTTCAAGTGAGGAACCCCCCTGCTACTCAGTTATTTTCTGGTTTTTAAAAGTGCCTGAATGAGTGGTGAGCTGTGATTAACAGCCGTCTCGGAGGTGGAGTCCAGGGACTGTGGTGTAAACGCCATCCTTCAGCAGGTGTAGGCCACAGCAGAGCATATGCCGTCAGGTAACCAGGCTGGTTTGCTCTACAGAGACTCCACTGTGATCGTTTCCCTGGGCCTGCTTCTGCTGGGAACCAGTGTCACTCACAAACACCATCTGCCAGAAAACAGGTCCGCCTGTTTAGAGCATTTATCAGCGGGTCAAGGAGTGGTGCCTTCCTTTAAAAAAAGAAAAAAAAAAAAAGCCCCGCACACCTGCTGAAGAAAACAAAGGGAGAAGGCGCTTTACACTGCTTTTATAGCTTCTAATTTCTTCTTTAGGAATCAGCCATGTAAACATAAAACAGTAAAAGCACCAGGCACAAGAGATGGCTCAGATCCCACAGTGCTCCAGGATACCTTTCCCTTTGCTGAAGAGAGGGGAAAAGACACCTGAAGTGTTTGACGCTAAATTAGCTTTTCAAAGACAATAATTAGACTTCTCCCCCTAAAGGTAAATTACCTGCTAACCAACTGAACTGTGTTCTAATTATAGGATCCTGCCTCTGAGCCATCGCCAAGGATCCTTGTTCCTAGCAAGAAGATGTAAAACACATTAAAAAAATACACGTTGAAGCGGTAAAGCCTACAGAATTCAGAGTGGAAACATGTTCTGTGCTCCCATTGCTCTGTAACACAGAGCTGAAAAACTGACGGATCACTTGCACAACTGCAATAACCTTTAGAGGATTTAAACAAGATAATTTCATAGAGCAACCAGATGGCAGCTATCGTTCCTTATGTGCATTTTGACAGAGGAGGTTGACTGAGCAACACTGGATGGGTGACAACTAGGTACTTATCTGCGCTTTGCATATTTTGCAGTTGATGTCGTGACACTGCAAATTGATTTGTAAGACACACAGTCAGTGAAAGGATATTGAATATTTACACTCGCCATGTAATAAAACCTATCATGTCTGGGATGGGGAGGGTTTCGTTGGCCTTTGGGTCTAGGTAATTTCTCATTGTTCTGCCGGGCTGAGTGCTGAGCTTCCCGCAAGGCGGCACTGTGACTGTGGATTGCTGCAAAGCCACAGCAAAGGGCCACACATTTGAATTCATCACCCGTGCTGATAGCCTGCCACTAATTAATATGTAAATTTAACATTGTTTGTTTGCCGCTGTGTCAAACTTTGATGCGAGGAGCAGCTTCCAGGTTAACAGAGATTTAGTGGAGATTGAGGGCTGGAGACCTGCCACATATCCCAACCAGCCTGTGATCTAATATTTTATTTAAATACATCGACTAATACTGTATGTCTCCACAGCTTAGAACCTGGGAGACAGGCTAATGATATTTTATTAAGCCAGAGTAATTGAGGATCCCATCAAAATATGTAATTAAACACTTAAGCATAATTATCCAACACAGTAGGAACCCAAATGAATTAATTAAAAAAACGTCAATACATCAATTTATTTGAATTCCTTTGTCCCTTTTCTACTTGTAATAATTAACATTTTAATTGCCTTAATTTGTGATGAGTAAAAGAAACTCACTCTTTATTGGACACCAGCAATAAAGCAAGAAATTTGAGCTCACAGGAATGTGATTGCAGGAAAATGATGATGAATGTTAGCCGCGTACAGCTCATTGCAGCAGAGAGAAGGAAAGACTGTTAAAATGTTGTTTTTTTGTGGAGTAAAAGTGGGGGATGTGATGCGTGTGTGTGTGCATGTGAGTGTGTGTGTGTCTTTGCTTGCTCGCTTGCCTGGGTATATGTTCATTATCAGCAGGCTGCCTGGGTTTGATGCATACCTGGAGAGCAACTTAATATCCTCAGGCCACTACTACATGTCAGGCCATGAGAAAGATACACACACAAGACAGAGGAACATCTCTGGCCCCGATGGAGCCATTTACCTTTCTCCAAGTAGGTTCAAGATATTAATTAAGATAAATCTACCTCAATTCACACATTCTGCCATCTGCCTATTTATCAGAATTATGTTAATCATTTCTGTAGGGCACAAGAATTATTACCCATTTTGTGCGTAATTCGTATTAACATTCAGAACTAAATGATTTTGCATTCTGCTCCATATGGACTCCTTACACCATGACATCTTTTCAGCATACAGTAGTAAAATAAGTGACACATTCGTAACACACACACAGAGCGCATGACAGCGCTTTCCCTCCGGTACTCCCACAAACAATATGGAAATGTATCCATTCTAATCATACACAGCCTCTCAGGATTTATTCGTCATGATGCACCTCGTGCGTTTGAACAGCTTTAAACAAAACAATAATCTTATGATGATCCGTTCTGTCTCGGTGGCTGTGATTTGAAGTGATTCAAGGCTGCTTTTCTTTTTTTTTTTTTTCTTTTGGCCAATAGATGAGCTAGTTAATTAAACTCTGAGGAGATAATTAAGATGAGACGGCTGCTTGAATCACTCCGGTCATTCTGCCATTATCTGGGGCAGGCCGACAGGTGGCACAGGCCTGCATCAGGTGACAGCTCAGCCAACGGATCGCACCATATGATGGTATGGGCAGATTTCATAGCATCCCCTGGTACAAGACACACATGTCATGCAAATAGATCTATAGAGTTGTTGGACTTGATTTGAGCTTTTAAGTTTGGGGCTATGTGGATGCTGCTGGCTGATGGCACGTCTGGGTCAGAGTCAGAGGGTGGAAGGAGAGTGCCTGGGCTAAAACAGGGCAGATCGACTAATGAGGGTGAGAATGGGGCCAGGCGATGCTATGTGATTAAATTTAGATCTGGAGGGAGATCTTGACCCATGGTGGCCTACGTCTAAGTGACATTTACCCAAGAGAAACACACTGCAGCTGAGGCTTATTAACCTTTTATAGATCTAAGCACTGCCGCCTGTCTTAATTGGCAATTGGATTATTAAATAGACCAAATTCAGAGTGATTTGATCCAACAAGGTCTACAATGTGGAGGCTATTTTGAAAGGTCCGGTCCCTGACAACGTGTGCATCCGATCCATGTAAAAGGTTCAATCTTCTAAAGCAAATTCCCTGCGAAGATTCTCAGTCAATTATAGGATTGCAACAAGCATTATCGGAGGTAAGTCATTAGGTTAACTGTGAATTACGCTGTCAATAGCACAGAACTGGAATCACTTCCTAGGAAGTGTAATTCAGAACAGAAATCTATGTCATGATGGACTTTGTGTCGACCACTTATAACTGGATCTGCATGAAGGTTTTCTTTGCAGTGCAAATTTTTCACAAGTGCAACAAGAATTCATTCCTCGTTCTTGTTTATCATTCAATCTTCTCCCCATTTAAGACCAATTACAGTGAGTAAATGTAATCAGCTTAACAATATAATTGATGAGAATGCTTCTGTAAATATATGGCCTTCTTTTGCTGATAGTTACACAGAATTGTTTACACATGTATTTTGTCCCAATTCAACTCATTTAAGTCTCAATTAAGTGAACTGCAAAAGCGATCTGACCATAAAAAGTGATGTTCCCAACATGAAGTACACAACAGCTTTTAAACACATATACTTCCCTGAATTCCCGCACACTGTCCGACTTCATCTGGTACCTTTACCTGTTTGGTAAATTAATTAATACTGATTAATACTTAAATCTACTCCTGAGGTACCATTAGCCAATTCAGTGATATTATAACAACCTAAGCTAAGGTATCTACCTGTGCTGGGAGGGTTACTTTTAGAATGTAGTAGGTTACAGACTACTAGTTACCTTGTTAAAAATGTAATTAGTAAGGTAACCATTTTAATTACTTTATTAAAGTAATGGTACTTAGTATATTTGATTACTTTTTCTACTGGGCATAAAAAAAAAAGATGAAAAATATCCAGAAATAGGCTTTGCCAAAATAAGTCATTCCTGCACGGTGAAAAGACGCAAAGCAACAGACTGAATGTACATATCTACATTTAAGCTCTTTACCAAAAAGAATATATTCAGATGTAACCTCTTTGAAATGGCCAACATTCTGATTAGTAACTGTAATTTAATAACATATTTTTCTCAGTAACTTTAACAGATAACAATTACATTTATTTTGTAATTTACTTACATGGAACAAGGCACATGTTGTTAGTTACTCTGCAACACTGGTAATTACAGTGCTGTTTTCACAAAGTTTTGCAGGACGAATGATGCTGACTGTATTGTCTCTTATTGAGAATCCCATATTGATTATATGTGTTTAGCATCTGTTGCTACATTATTTTCCGGCTGGTTGTATGAGGTTTTATTTTCATATATAACAGAGTTCTGTAAAAATTTCTGACTCAACTTCTGACTCAAATTGCTGACAACTTTGCCACTTCCTAAAAGACAGTGTATCGCACTGCAAATATGTTACCACAAGAACATAATTCATTTCAACAATGGTATGCTTTTCATTATAAGGAAGGGGCCATTTCTCTGTGGTATCATCTCTTCACTCTAGGGCTGGGCAATATATGGTTATTAAACCAATACTGTGATATGAGACTAGATATCTTAGATTTTGGATATCTTAATATCATAACTTTTGTTTTTTCCTGATTTTAAAGGCTGCGTTACAGTTAAGGGATGTAATTTTCCCATACATTCTCACTCCAACCTTGTCACATATCGTCACTTCATTGTGGACCTTTTAAGTCTATGTATGACACGTAAGGTACGCTCGGTGCATCTGCTATTAACGTTCTGGGATGCCGTGTCAATGTTTGCCTGTTACATGCACAGTTTCTTTTCAAAATACACTTCTGTTTTCACAGGAAATGTACTGTTTGCATACAGTCTCTGTATAGTCTGTAGCTTCAGTCTCTAGTCTTTAGTCTGTAGTCTCAGTCTCTAGTCAGGTTTAGACAAAAACAACAGGCTTTGGCTGTACATTCATACAGGAAGCAAACAACGGCTTCCCAGATGAAAGTCAGTGATTCTTGGACCCATCCAATGTGCCCCACTTGGACTTTTCGTCCCCCTAACTTATGTTTTCATCCTGCCATGTTTCCCCCTGACACTGTCAGGTACAGTTACACCCAGATGGCATCCAGCTGCGTAACATGCAGACGTGAAAGGATGGCTTTTTTCATCTGTGTCTGACGCGAAAGTGACCAGTATTCAGCGACTTTGGAATGAGACTGAGTTAGATTTTCTGAATTTACCAGACTTTTCTAGCTGTTCTATTATTTGCCTCTTTTCACTTAGTTATTATATTAACATTACTAATGATTATTTATCAAAAATGTGCGTGTGTGTGGGAGGTATTTTATTAAAGCACCAATAGTCAACCCTATAATATTGTCATATATCAATATTGAGGTATTTGGTCAAAAATATTGTGATATTTGATTTTCTCCTTACCACCCAGCCTCACAAATAAAAAAATAGGCCAAAACATTTCAGATCTTTCACAGTTTTTTATTGCTTTTATTTGTAACTCTTGAACAAACGCACACTCCAATCAGTAACTAAGGATGAGTCCCACTGGAGAATGATGAGTTACATTTTTAAAGTCACACGCATGCTGAATCATTTGATGCTGTAACAAATATTAAGCCTTGTGGCACCAATGTTGTTGTTGTTTGATATTTATAAAGCAGATTATAACTGCATATGTGTTCAGACTGACCCTTGAACATTATGTTATGTTGCAGGTAGAAAACTTGATCTGAGATGAAGCTTAAACATTTTAATCATGGGTTTAACTGTGATTACTGTTCATTGACACAGTTTATTTACTCAGTGAGTCTAATGTAAAATAAAGAGGATGAAGTGGCTGAGCCAAATATCATCAGTACAACAGATTTTCCCAGCAGCTCTAAAACTTGTGCGTGTCCTGTGGTGTTGATGCAGATATTCACTCGAACAAGACGGCCACTTTTATGGACTTCTTACAGTCAGTTAAGATGACCGACAAGCACTGGGAACATTAGTTCTGTGCCACAAGTCCCATACATCAACTGTCTTGTGACGAGTAAGGGAGGGGATCAACATATTCTAAATGAGTAGACATAATCCCACTGAATGTGGAGTTAAGCCATTTCATAATTAGCAGATTTTCTAATGTATGCCAGGCTTTAATGACCTTTGCAAATGAGAATGGTTGTTTGAATTTCCATCCTTCACATCGTTTTATCCCTGCCATATCTGCCTGATAGAATGAGTGCACCAGTTGATGATATGCATAAGCTTAATGAACAAGTGCACACACTTCTGAATGGAAACTGATGGGCTCAAGCCAGGGAGATTGGAAATGCATTTCCACACCTTGCATATCATCATCGTGCCCATAAGTGGTGTCTCTCTGACCCGTTAACAATGCATTTCAAGCCTTTTCCTTCAATTAGGTACACTTCTCACTCAGATTTTGCTCATCAAAATACCATTAGCATACTATAGTATAAAAATATACTAGACTTCTATAGCATCACAGCCTCTTAACTATTGTAAATGACAAAATTATTATTCGTTCAACAGTGCAGATGACAATCAGGAAGAGCAGAGTATTACCTTCGTAGCTGTCTAATATGTTGTTCTCAAGTGTTCCTGTGTAGATATATAACCTGAAACTGAAATATATCAAGCTCTGAAGGGGCTATAATCAATATTTTTATATTAACAATGGATCAGATGATTATGTGTAATAAGAAAGTGGGTGCTCGTAGTGATGAGCTCACAAAGAATTACCACCAACTCAGCAGCAACAGTTCAGCATCCTTCAGCTCATTGTTTAGATTTTCAGCCGTCACTCTCACCTCAACATAAACTGTTTGTTTTTGTACACAGCAGCAAAAAGGCCCTGATAAACCTTCTGTACACA
>JAPZEB010000009.1:8706339-8722352 GCA_029783705.1 Chaetodon striatus | reverse complement strand
ACTAGTTGTTGCAACAGCATGTGAAAAAACTACAAAGTTTGTCAGGCCAAAAATAGCATTAATCTCGCGATAAAAAATTTAACGCTGTTAAAATTGGTTTGCGTTAACGCCGTTAATAACACGTTTAACTGACAGCACTACTTGAGAGTAATGGTGAAGGTAAATTTAATTATCTGGAGTGATGGAGTGATGACACTGGTATTTGTAGCAACTAAATGGATATACCAGTACCAAACACTAACAAAAACCACTGATGACCATTCATTTTAATCACAGCTCTGTAAGACATAAAACTTGAAATATTTCTTAAGATTCAGTCTTTCTACCTGTGGATATAAAGGTTGTTTTACATTCTAAGTCCGCTGCATGTGTCAGGTTTTATGTTTCAAACACATTGATTGTTTTCAAAGGTCCAACATGTACTGGAAATGTCAGTTGGTACTTCAAACTACCTTAACATCCTGGTGCTAAAAGTCAATTGTTGGCTGAGAACTGCTGCTGCTGCTGAACTATTATTAAATGCCCAGCAATAAATTGTCCACTTCCACACCAGCAACAGTAAACAATAGGCAGTCATGCACAGGGCAAGTTTTTGGACATTTTCCAAGGATGTACTTTTTTGTTTGTATTTTTTATTTATTTATTTTTTTCACTGAAATGTTGCCCTCTGGGTATTGTGCGCCTCAGTTCCAGGGTCAGTATCATCCATCTAAATTTGGTATTTTTAAAAACAACATATGAGCACATGTCCTCGAAAAAATAGCTTATTGCATTTGTATTGGCCCCTGGGAACATTGTGCTTTGGAAGCAGCTGCAGTAAGTGTATGGTTATGTCTCATTTGCCTTATTTTTTCTGTCTCCTCACTCCATTCTTGGGTGATCTGCAAATCGATCTGGCCTGCTACTGTACCATAAAATACATTATGAGCACAGATCAATGAGTGTGGAGGCTTAAGTGAGGGAATACCAGAGCATCATATGCAAAAGTCTGTTATTGGATCAGCACAGCCTTTTACTGAACTCCGTTAGCAACTGGACACACCAGCTGATCAGGCAGCCATGAAACTGCATCACCACAGCACAGCAGTTTATAAAGTTACTAATATATCTCACCAGCTAGTTCACTCAATATGAAGAGCCTCTGGTAAAAGTACAGTATGACATTTCTATTATATTTACAAGAAGAATAAATAAACATATTCCATGGTAACAGGGTATCGAAACTCAAATGTCACAACAAAGAACTCTGTGGTCTATAAATCTGGCAAGACATCACTTTTTTGGGCTCTTTGTTTGTTGCCTTTACTGGTAAGAGCAGCTGAAGACAGTAAAGTAGGGGTGACATGCAGCAAAGGGCCACGGATCGAAATTGAACCTGGGACACGTCCAGGGACGTGGGGCACACGCTCAACCAGGTGAGCTACAAGGATGCCACATGGCAAGACGTCCTTACTTTGCAGCTGCTGCCGTCTGCAGCCCCCCCGCTGCTGAAGGTGCCTTCGGGCAGGGTAACGTGCTGGATGACCTCCGGGAAGTGCAGATAGATCTGCAGCAGCAAGTTGTGGCACCGCTTACTCATCGCACTAAAAAACAGAATAAACAAAATAAGATGTACGCAGTTTAGAGGCGAGGCACCAACAACAGGAATGTGTCATTCACTTTAGGCGAAATACATTTTATTATTGGCTTAGGACAGTTCAGCTGTCCATGGTAAAGCTAGAAGCTTAGTAACAAAATAATCAACACTGTAATCCCTGATGTTATTGAGTTGTGTAGCTTGAAGCTATTTAATTGACAGTGACTGGTTGACCAATTTTGTGCAGCCATAGAAAGTTTGTCATAGCTTTTCAACTCAAGTGAGCTTCACTCTGTAGTGGCACTAACATTTATACAGCAATATTCCCAGTTTCACAGAAATATTACCTTGGGTTTTTGTCAAATTCACTTTCTCCATCTCCCTCAACGGATTACTAACTTTATTGATGTGATATCACAGATTAGAGCACGATAAAGAACTTCTCTTTTGTTTCTGTCTGCAAGCTACAATAATTAATGTACATACTAATGCAAACTAGGCACATGAATAGCGTAATGTAATTCCAAAGGCATTTGCCTTCAAGTGACTGTGGTTTCATAAAATCCTTTAAAGCTCATGTCAAGCTCAAATGATGTACCCTCAACTAACTGAGGAGTTTATTACAGCCACGAATTAAGCAAATCAGAGCGACCTTGACCAAGACTAAAGCGTCCGCCTGTTGTTCAATAGTTGCTGTGTAATTGGAATAAACACCAGCTTATCTGACAGCGAGGTTTCCCAAGAAGAATGCTAAACATACAATCAAGTGTTTATTCAATACAAGGCCAAAACCCTTTACTTTCAACATGTTTTTATCCTGCCATATTTTCACGAGCAACAATTTTACCAGACAGCTTAGCTGTACTTAAAATACTGTAATTCGGAAGCTAATTTTGCTTGACCTTGGCCAAAGTTTCCTCATTAAAGTGGTTTAATAACCAGAGACATATTCATGAAAGGAGGGTTTGCCTCCACAAAGAGTTGCACCCTGATCTCTGACAGCTAAGTCAGAGCAGGAATTCACAACACAGGCAAGTTTAGAGCTTCAGCCTTAATCCTCTTGGCTTCATTATAATACACTGAGCTTTTAAAGAGATCACAGTACAGACGACTTCTGCTGGTTTTAATTTCACACCAATAGACCTAATTATCGAGTTTTCCCTGGTCCACGGCATTGTGGCTGACAGAGGAAGTCTGAAAAGTTCATCTGCACTGAGAAGGAAAATCTAGTGTGATTTACCCCAAGTTTATCAGCACACCATAACAGGGGGGAAAAAATGACTTTCCGTGTTTGGGCTAATTAGAAAGAACAATACAATGTGTCGAAATGGATGGGCCGAGCACTTTGGTGAACCTTATACAACAAAAGGTGATGAGCATATGTGTCTTTGCTTATGGAGGGATGAGACAGATGAAAGATTTGAGGATAGAAGATCAGGGTTGAAACAATAAATACAGTAGATCAGTGGCTCTCAAACTTTTTACACTGCGTATCACCTCATAAAATATTAGGCTCTCTTTAGTCTTGAACAGCCAGACCTATCTCACACCGTGCCAGCACTGGAGAAACCCAATGTGGATGAACCCATCATAATTCCACACTAAGGGAAAAAACACTCTACGGTTGTTTGTATTTCTTTAAACCAATCACAGTCATCTTGGGCGGCACTAAGTACAGGACGCAATGATGGTACTCTTGCAAAATAGTGTTTGTAGTGTGTAGTGTGTACTGCAACAAAAAAAAAAAAAATCACATAAAACATTAAAAGACGTTTCAGTGTGTAGTTTGCTAGCTCGAAGATTGCCTCATGCACAGCGCAAAAATACAGTGTTAAGATAGGTCTGGCTACATGACTTTTTTTTACATAGCAGTGGGGATTTGCTGGGAGGGTGTTTTTGGTCAAGATAGGTGGCCAAACAGACTTTATACCCACAGTCTATATCCTATTAACCAGACTAGGCTCTATTAAACCATTTGTTTTACATTTGCTTACTATTTCACCATTACAGTTTAGCTGGTAACTAATCATGGGTGTACTGTATGTGGACTATGCTCATAAACGTGACTATGTAAGCAGGCTGATATCAAAACTAAATATTACAGGAAAGGCAAAAATTACTGTAAATTACATTTAAGGTACCTCAAAGATAAAGTATTTTTATTCAAAATGGTTAGTATTTTGATACCATTATACATATTTAGATGAATTTAATTTGTTAAATATATATTTTTTTTTAGATTTCTCCACATACCACTAGAGGGAGCTCACGTACCACCAGTGATACATGGACCATAGTTTAGGAACCATTGTTACAGATTTATAAAATTACTCAAAATGATAAATTGATTATCAAATTAGTTGACAATTAATTGATTAATCGTTGCAGCTCCATACACCATACCTGTCCTCCCATTTCTTTGTGCAATTGATGAGGTACTCTGAGACTTTCTTGATGTTTTCTAGCTCTCCGCTACAGTAGGAGTGAAGAAGGGGCAGCCTGGACTGGATGAGAGAGCAGGAGGCCTGGTCCAAGCTGCTTTTGTCATCATGGGGCAAGTCACGACTGTTGAGCTCTGACTCTGACAAGATGAGGTCCACCAGGCTGATGAGCTCCTGTGAACTGAGTCGTAGCACAAACTTCTCTGTTTTCCTCTGCATGGACAAAAAGAAAAAAATACATGAGTCATCAGCTTAAGGAGAATGAACTCCCACTGACTTCAGTCTCAGCAAAAATGCAAAAAAAGAGGCTGCCAACTTGGGACTCAGTATGTGGGCATTTGATCTTACTTGAGGAATCTTCTGGTCGCGTCCTTGCCAGATGCGCGGGATGTGGCTGCACGCCCAAAGGAAATCCAGGGCAGATGATGGGTCAAGCCTGAAAAATGTTACACAGACACTTCACATAATGTCTCACTGTAAGAAACATTATTCTCAATAAAATCACACCTGAAGCAGAAAAAAAAGTTTCACTGGGTCACACAAAACAGTAGCTGACAAAAATGGTTTTAAAAATGGACGTACTTGTAGTCTCTGCGCTTGCTGAGAAGAGCACTGATACACTGCAGGAGGGTGGACCAGTTTGACTGATGTGTAAGTAAGGCCAAAAGATAAGGTCTGTAGGCAGGAGTTCCTCTTGCCTGAAACAGAGAAACAGTAGGAAACGATGAATCAGGAACGCCAAGCAAACACTTCCTCCAGTGTGATGAGACAAGAGAAGTATGTTACCTGCAGGCAATGCTTATCTTACCTTGTTGAGGGCAAACAGCAGTTTCTGCTGAAGGTCTGGACACACTGAAGTGACCTCAGGGTCGAGATGCTCCAGCCAATCAACCAGCAGCCCAGAGCTCAGTCCTGACTTTGTCACCTCAGAGCTGATGGCAAAGGTGAAACTGAAAAGTTATCTCTGTGGATATTTGACTGAACATCATTAAATTCCTAAAGCCTTAATCACACCCTCACAAAGATAATATGCAATGCATCCAAAACACAGCTGAGCTGAAGATTTTTTGCACATTGTTAAGGCACTCAATGTGCTGGTCCACTACAACCAACAATTCAATCATTTTACCATTAGTGTTGAGTCACTTGGAACCTGTCTTGGTGTAATAAAAATATTTTACACAGTAGTAACATAGCTTCTACAGTTTAAGTATAACTTCTGTATTTTTTAACCAGCGCCTTATTTTGCCTTGTTTTGTGTCTAAGTGACTAATGGAAACAACAATTTTTGAAATTTGTCCAGTACTGAGCCAGAGGGCTACAGTCAGCACCCGCAAAACAGGCTTCCATGTAACCTCATGGAGCATGTGTGCACCGTCAATTTAAATCCACTAAAAAGAGCTTGTTTTTACCACTAACAGGCTAAGATTGTTGTTCTAAGTGTCTGACACCATTATGGAAAGGATTCCTAAAGAGATACACCTTCTTGTGACAGAGTAAGATCCTTTTTGTTTAACCAGAAACAGCCCCAATATCGCTATTGCCAAACCAACCAGACCCCATTGTAAAAAACAATACTTTTAGCATGTATAGAGCCAGCATATTTTCACATCTAATTAGGTGAATAAAGGGTTTATTTCCACCAAACAAGAGTTATTGATTGCTGGAACAGTGGTGAGATTGAAAAAGATGCCTTTTATAGTTTTACTTTGTTTCGGTCGACTCGAATGAAGTGTGTTTTACAGTGATAAAATTACTGTTTATTTAAATGGAGTCTGGTGGGTGTGGTGATGGCAGTTTTGGGGCTGTTTCTGGTTCAAAAGAAAGAGTCTTACCCTTTAAAATAAAGGTCTGTCTCTGTAGGGATCCTTTCCAAAATTTTGTCAGACACTTAGAACAACAATATGAGCCTGTCAGTGGCAAAAACAAGCACTTTAAGTGTGAGTAAATTCACAAAGTGCATTCGCTAAGTGGTTACATTGCTGCCTGTTTCGCAGCTGCCGTATAGAGAGCTCTCTCTCATTACTGGACCGATGTCAAAGTTTGTTGTTCTCATTGGAAAATATGATTCAGGTTGAAAAATGTGCATGATACCCATTAAATCACGACACTGTTTTCTAACACTATACCAACAGTATTCTACTCCATTGCATGCTATCACTACATCTACTAGCACACCATGGATTAGATCTTGCATGTGTCAATAAGCAACCTTTCACTATGTTCTATGATTTTCACAGCAAGTGAATCTGTAAAGCCAATGTAAAGCTGCAAAACCAATTAAACCTTCCCGAACCAAATCCAATAGCAGTTTCCGAGTACAAGGCCACAGACAGCGAGCGCCGCTTTGCTATTTTTGTCACAGGCAGCCGTGTTTGTCATTTAGTGCCGTCAAATATAAATGTTTCTTGCATGACTTGAGAGGGAAATAGAATTGCGGTGCTCACTTGTTAGAATCCACTTCCTTTTTCACAGCTCGCTCCTCACTTTCCTGAAGCAGCAAGGAAATCACCGTGGCAACAGGGCCAGCTGTCCCGTTCTGTGTACCAACAGTCATCAACAGAGACAGCAGCTCCTCCAAATACGGCGACCTCACCTCCATCAGCCCCTGTAACACTGGGATATAATAAAAACAGCATGCTTACTTTGGATCATTATACATCCTTACATAACCAAACAGAACGTTAAATGTGGACAGTGATTTTGTGCTTTAGTGGTGATTTATGAGTGTCACATTACATTTTAATATATGAATCTTTCAGTACAAGGTTTTGATTCAGTACACATGGTCTATCAAAAAATTCTCAGCGGCATTTGTCCTTAATTGTAAAAGCTATGTGTAATACAGGGTTTCCACACCTTATTGACCATCAAATTCAAGGACTTTCCAAAGACTTTCCATGCTCAATTTGCTTAAATATAAGGTCCCAGCATGGCAAAGTTTGAGACGAGGATCAAAGTAATCGGCCAATGTCAGTCAATACCAGACCTTTTATCCTGATATATCAATGCTTTATGTTTCAAGACTGTGATAAATTAATTCTCTGTTCATCAGTTAATCATTTGACTAACACAACAAGTTCAATGCACATTCACACCCACTTAGTGCCTCCATTAGTACCTTTCCCAATGAGTTCTGCTTCAGCATTACATCTGTCTCCAGCTTTCAGCATTGCAATGATGGCTTGCAATGGCACTTCAGTATCTCTGCGATATGCTAAAGCCTCAGCCAGGTGGAGGAAACCTGTACGCACTGCAGGGGAGATACACTTATCACTCACTGATGACATACAATGAATTCATCAATATTTGAAAAGATAAAGAGCTAAGGTGCTCACCATCACTGTGCCTGTGTTTGTGAGAGTTCTGACCAGCAAAGGATTTGAGCAGAGTCTTAAGTGGTCCTGCCTCCACAGTTGGGTTGTCTAACCAGATTAACATCTCAACAATGACCTTAAGGAACAGTGAGGAAAACGCCACGTCCTGGGACACCAGACGCTGGAAGAAACAAGAAAAAAAGTCTTAAACTGCAATGTTTTATGACTCAGCATGACATTATGCAATGATTGTCAACAAGTCTTACCTGGTAGAGGTGAAGCTGGCGCATGAGAGGACAGGAGAGGGCGTGGCTGTGGTGCATTGACATGACAATAGGCCCTGCATGTACAGAGGTAAGCAGGGCTGCGATGGCCTGTAGGAGCCGAAATGCCAACCCGCCCTGCTGAATTTGGCCCTGCTTGGCCCGCATCAGCTCTTTAGCAAGGGCCTGCTGCAAGGCCAGAGAGAGCTGGCTGGGAGGGGGGCCGTGCCAGCGAGGGTCCACTTTTAGGGGGAAAATCTGTGAATGGAAAAGAAACAGAAACAGGTCAGTTTGACACAGAAGTGACTCAACAACAGCTTGGGATAAATAAAGGGATAAAATTTGTTTGTAGCTGAATTTGCTTGTAATCCACAACTGACATTTAGCTCACAAATTAAAGTGTTTTAACCCCATGTTATCCAAAACACTCAAATGAAAATAAAATGAGAATAAAACAGCTAGTAAATCCCACCTGAAGCAACATGCCAGTGAGATCATCGTCAGGACCGACTGCAGGAAGCTGACTGGCTGCTCTCATCTTCACAGAGCTATGGGGCGTTTCAACAGTAACTTTGACCTTACTAGTTTCAGCAGAGTCTGTCAGGAGGGATGCAGTCCGGACAAACTTAGATTTTCATTCATTGTCAGGTAGATTTATCTGTCAGATACTTTTCATTTAAAGCCCTATGTCTTCTCAGTTTATGTGTAAGTGGAACATCTTACTATCTTTAAACACACTTACAATATTGTGAGTATTAATAGCATTTAATGTGAGTAATCTTAACATTGAATATAGAAAACAACAGCACATAAACAATCATTTGGAAGCTGAAGTCACCAACCTCTGTGTGGAGGAAGAGAGGAGCTCAGTAATGAATGGAAAGTGTGCCCCCCAGTGGCACCTCGCTCATGCTGCACTTCAACCAAGTGGGCCATGTAGTCTGTTGCAGGATAAATACAAAATGAGACAAATTTTCAAAATCTTACATTGTAAATCTCAAAATCTTAAACCATTTTAAAAGCAGGATATCTGGAGCTCATACGCTTGTCCATGATGTTCTGCTCCAGCGACTGTGGATCATGAGAGACAGCCTGATCCAAGTACTGCAGCAGTTTACTCATGCTGGATACAGGAATGCCAAAGGACTGGACGAAAAGCAGCAGCTGCTGAGGCTCCAGGTCTTGCAAAGCTGAGGGAAATACATATTATGTTCCGTTAAGAAGCAAAAATGTATTTACATGATGAGAAACACGCTTTCTGACTATTATGGTAAGTTGTACCTGCATCAACCAATCGTGAAACCTCTGATCGGATCATTCTCAGTTTCAACCAATCAGGCAGCAGAAGGGCCTCTTCTGAGGTGTCAACCAGGAAGGCAGTGGGTAGAGGTTTCTTGTCGGGAAACCAAATGTCCAAAAGAGCGTAGAAATCACTCTCCCCTATAAAAATACACACAATAGTAAACATGTTCTTAGAGACCCTTTAAAAATGCAAAAATTAAACTGTAAAGTGACCAGGACTACCTTTGGGTGGCCCCAGAGTCAGCAGGATAACCATGGCATGGACTACAAGAATGTGCATCGTAGCAGTCTCTCCTGTGGTCCAACGCAGAAACACCTGGTCCTGAGATTCTGACTGGAAAATCGAGTTAAATTCTTTTATTTTTATTTTTTTAATTTGACATGCATATTCATATTTTTTCCATCTTAACTGCAAAACTGATAAATGCTTGGATAATAAATAGACAATATACAGAAATAATAATGTAATGTAATAATGTTTTATTTTAAAGGTAAAAGACACAAACTCTAAAGTCTGCTAGTGTTTGTTGGGAACAAAGCTAAACTTACCGACGTTTACAACTCAAGTACTTAGAAATGTAGCTGTTTGGAGGTGCACATATGTGGGACTTTTATTTTAGCGATTTTCCAAATTAATACAGTAAAAATGCTTGTTTTTAAGTCTGCATGTAGTTACAGTTAAGTTTTTTTTCCAGCAACCCAAAATTAAGGAATAGAATAATTTGGCTCACAATTTAGTGGAATTTCTTAATGTATCAGGGACACAGGTAACATGTTTTATACTTCCTCTAAGTGTAACCCAATTAATCTTATTTCCATACATAGATATTTTGTAAATCCTCTGTGCTTATACTTTATTTTGAAAAGCAGATGTAGTCACTTGTGTATACTGGACTGTTTCAATGCATTTACCATAAAAGGTCAGAATATAGGGGCGCTCCAGTTTTAGCAGCTGCATGTTTGACCACAAAGATGCAAGTGACAGTGAGTTTCAAACATCAGATGCTGCCTGACAACCCGAGAAGGAGAGGAGAAGAGGACTTGACTCAGCTTGGCTGACTGAAACAAAGGCTGTGTTTAAGCTCGCTGTCACTCAAATCTCTGTAGTCAAACCAGCTGATACTTAAGAAGGAGCTGGAAACAGGCAGAGCAGAGCAAAATCTCAGTTAGTAGAGAGGACGTTGTAACGTCGCTTGCGAAGCAAAACACTCCCACTGATTCTCGCTCACCTTTCACAAGATATATGGCAATGATTTTTAAAAAACAAAACAAAACAAAAAAAATGGGGACATATTTGCAAATTGCACTGGTGCAACTATTTCTTAAGTTAAGTAGCACTGTCTGCAAAAATGGTCACAAAACATGACTAAATGGTAACAGTCTACAGCTCTGTTTAGGGGGTATGGAACATGAGGCTTACTTTACGCTACTTTACGCCAGTAAAAGAATGTATGGAAAATTAGCCATCATGTAAATAAGTGGTTCTCAACCAGGGGTCCTTGATGGACTTCTTGAGGGTCTCCAGAAAAATGAGGAACTGTTTATTTTCACTTTTTAATTCACTATAGAAGTGAGCCCAATGTCAGTGGAGTCATCAGTGACTATTCTGATAACAGATTTCACTTCCTCAATGATTATCTCCTTAACTGTAGTTAACGACTAGTAAATTTTTTCAGTAGAGGTACCTGAAGCGAAATCTTATCAAGTTGGGGTCTGTGACCTAAGGTGTATAAATTTAGGCGTCCTTGACACAAAACAGGGTCAGAGCCACTGATGTAAATGACAATGTATTTTAGTTTGTAACACTTCTTGCTCACCCAGCTGTAAAGATCCTCGCCCTCTTTGGTCTTCCTCATCCTCTTGATGTATGTAGAGAAGATGGTGAGGAAAGCACTGAGCACAGCATCAGATTCAGGTCTGCAGGAATGTTTGCAGAACAGGCTGTTCATGATGGTGGAACGCTCGACGATTAGCCGAGCAACGTCCTGCAGTGTGATTGAGGATCAGAGTCTTGTCAGCAGAGCTCAATGAAAACAAAACAGATGAAAGAAAAGCACAACATGTACTAAATTTAAGGAACTTGCTGTAATTACCAGGGCAAGGTCATTATGAGCAGCCTGCTCCTCCACTGGTGCATGCTGGGATAGGTAGATGAGATAGGCACTGATCGTCTGTGGATCTGTCTCCATGTGAATAGCCTTCAAGAAAGCAGACAGACAAGAGACACTTGTCAAACACCTCGTCATTAATCCTCCCTAGATTTCTACATGTATTTCCAGTCACTGTCACTGACCTGCTGCAGAGCAGTGGATGTCATGCCTCTGACGCTGTCAAACAAGGGGAGCTTTGGGAGATCTTGTAGCAGCCACTGGTACCCTGGCAAGAGCTCAGCATCTGCGGAGTCTTCCTCCATGGGCTGATCCCGCTCATCTCCATCTTTCAAGCCTCCTTCACTCAGCACCAACGACAAACCCTACACACAAATATATAATGTGAATAAAATCATTTTTTAACAGTGGCACAGTGTTTTTTCTGCTTTCAATACAGTACCTTCATGGCTAGGACTCTTGATGCCACTTGAGAAGAGCTGAGACGACGCAGAAAGTAGTCCAGCACTTCACAAGTTGTCTGTTCATCGGCCTTGGGACCCAACAAAAGATCCTGGAGCCGCCCAAGTAGCTGCCTTTGCTTTTGCTGTCTCTAACAGGAATATTTATAATAACTCAGGATTAGTCAACAGTCAGTAATAAGCTGCACATTAGTATAAATAAGCACAAGCATAAATTGAGCATATTGCGTGTTAAACTGAGACCACAGACAGACCAGTGAGTCATGAACAAAAATTCCAAAAATGATGTCAAAATCGGAAAATGTCCTGCCTGCCAAAAGTAAGGTATGGTGTTATAATCAACATACTTGTCTCTTCTTGGCTTTCTGCTCTTTGCTCTCTCCCTCTTCGTCATCCTCTATTGGCAGACTGTCATCCGCAGCATCATGCAGAAGGAATTCACACAGGCACTGCACTGGAAGCACATCCAAGGACCCCTCGCTGGACTGTACCAAGTCAGCCAGCCACGGCATGGACTGAGAGGAAGCCTGTGAAGCATTAAAAATGTAGCACAGTTATAGAATATTCACTGAAGGCAAAAGCCTAACAATAATGTGTTATTTCTACCTCTTCTGTCTGGCCCAAATTGTGTTGACCAAGTTTATTTAACTAACAACCAGGTTAAAGTTTAATGGAAAAGCACAGGTTTACTATACCAGAGAGCCTGGATTCTATGGGCTGTTGAGACACAACCTCTATTTAAAAGGTACCATAGCTCTCAAAACACCTGGTATATTTTACCTAGTCAGAGAAGAAGCCTTATAGACATTTTAATACATGTTCATTTTGAATAAGGATCAGTAAAAAGGTGTTACAGTAAATTCTGGGCAGTTGTGTAGTGTGTAGTAGTGTGTCCACGGCCATCACCTGTCTCTGGATGATGTTGAGAAGGAAGTCTGGGTTGCGGCTGCGGCAGAGGAGATGTCCCAGACGCAGAGACTGGTTGAGGCTTTTCACTTGCTCCTGGATTTGAGGAGGAGGTCGACGAGGAGGACCCCTGAACACAAACAAAAACTATGAGTCCGTCTTTCACTCATACAGCTGCAAGAACACGTTCACTGAGACCTAAAAGTTCAAGTGGTGATACAGATTAATACAGGACTTCTTACATTATGGATTGCCAATGATTTTCTAGTGGAAATAGCTAGACTGAACTGTGCTGTCTTTTTCACTTTATGACAGGTATTTTCCTTGAGAACGCAACCAACTTGTTACAGGGTGCATAAGGTATTTCTTACTGTGGATCCAGACTGGTAAGCTGAGACAACAGCAGGCTGTTGCTCTCTGTGATGGTCTGTTTGGTGGAGGCTGCTGCCAAGTGGCTCTCAAAAGCCAGAATCTCTTGTTTCTCTCTCTGGGAGATCTGCAGCTCCCTGTTGATCATCTCTGTCTTTGTGTCCTCGTCCGCAATGGTGCATGGAGGGTAGGTATAGTTACTGTGGAAGCATAAAGAAGTGTGTTTGTTGTTTAGCATCATCTTGAAAAAAAAAAAAGTATTCTAAATGATAATGTTTACCTACTTTGTCATCACCATCTCCATGAGCATTTTCAGTGTAGGATAGCCATCCCACGCAGCCAAACCTACAGGAATAAATGTCAGACAATTTATTAATAAAGAACATTTAACAGCTAAGAAGTTGCTCTTCTTATGTATGCAACATAGAGAACAGAGTGCTGTACCTATTTTCTGAGGATTAAACGCAGCCACCACAAGCAGCAGCAGCCATGCCTTCCAATACAGAGTGGATATTGCCAAATTTGGCGGTTGGTACCTGAAACGATAAGAGCCATTTGTTATTTCAGACTGTAAACTGCATGACCTGAACGTGTTTTTAAAAGCCAGTTTAAGTACCCTGCAGGCAGCTGAATGTTCTCAGGGTGGTGGTATGTACACAGATTCAGCACTGCATCAATGAGTTGGATCCTCTCCACTTTCAGGACCTCCAGATCTGTTTCAAAACAAACAGTCAGTCAGGTCTATGGATTCAAACCCATCTGTCAAGAATCGTGCTAAGTATTTAAACAATTACAATAAAAACCATATTTCCTTTGTTCATACTTTCCTAACTGCATTTTGCTGACTTGTAACTATAAGAAGTGAACGAGGAGCTGGCCTTCTGATAAACTTCAGTTGGCTGCTCATTAAACTGAGGCACATGTGTTTACCAAATGTGCCAGAGGATAGTATACACAGCTTTAACTGCCATCGTAAACAGTTACAGCCTAAGTGGATCTTCACACACCATCAGACTGAACTCCAGCAGCCCTCTTAACCAGGTGATCTGCGAGCTCCATGGCATCAGCCGGGCCCAGGGGCAAATCACGTGACAGCCCGATCACCAGAATGCGCATCAGCGTGTCCTCCAACAGAGGCACCTCGGAGCAGAGGCGAAGGAAGAAACTGAGGAATAAAAAAACAGCTCAGTTAAGTAACAGTGTTTGATAGAGTCAGAAGACAACATGATTAATTTGAATAATGGGAGGTAAACTCACTTTCTGTCACTCTCTGGAGGCCAGTTGTCCCACTTGTAATATGTCTCGGGTTGCTCAGTGAACAGCACTTTGTGAAGGCTGCAGACATAAAAGAGATCAGTCATATACAAAGTAGCTGAAAACATGGTTAGCTTGAGCAGTTTGAACAATAAACACAACAGATACATGCAGTTACCGACCAGTGGACGTAGTCTTTTGCGCCAACTTTGCTGATGGTAGGAACCACAGAGTGAAGCCACCACACAGCATCTCTCTGGATGGCAGCTATCTGATTCTGAAAGGCCCTCAGGACCTCCAGATCTGAAACAAACATCTGTTATAAGCAAATTTAATCGTGCATGTTCAGATTAATAAATACATCATCAGAAAAAATACAAAACACTCACTCTTCTTCTCTCCTTTGTCCCATGCAATGCCGGCCTCTTTGACCTGAGCGGTGATGCCCAACATCATGGAGACAGTCAGTAAATCTGTCACCTGGATAACAAAACGCTCCTACGGGAGACACATTGATAAACAAAGTCCAGTGTAAATACATGAAGGTAATATAAGCTGAAATGACTGAGGGATTTTCATATAAACATACTTTAAATTCCATGTCCACATAGCTGCTCTCTTTTCTCTCCTGCATTAAACCAAAGCAGAAGGATTGGAAGTTAATCTCATGCTTGGTCTGTTTGATGATCTCTCTCAGCAAAGCTCTGGAGGCACGGAGGTAATCATCCTTATTGGTGAGCAGGTCCTGGAACACCATCGCCAAGAACTACAGACACAGAGGAGGAAACCAATACAATTTAAACACAGATACTGAAGACTGATTAAATTACTAACGTTTTGTCCAAATTACTGTTTGTTTAAACAATGCGAAAGTCTAGTTTCACCTTTGGAGCCTGTTCTGGGCTGTGCTGCAGCACTGTGTGGAGGACATGCATGTTGTTAGGATTCCTGGCATTGGACAGCTCATTGAAGATCACCAGCTTCACCATGGTGCCCAGGTTGTCTCTGTTTGCGTTGAGCAGCTCCCTGGTGAATCACAACCAAAGAACTAGTTAGTGTAAGGAGGCTTTCACGTCAGAGACCTGGACCTGGATGCAAGCACACTTGACCACAAAGATCAGTTCATTTAATTAGTGTGAACACTTTCCAACATAACCTGGGCACTGTACGTTGATTCGTGCCCAAGTCCACTTGAAAAGGTGTCTCGAGTACAGTTCATGTATATTCTGGTATGGTTTGCATCAGGTGTGAAAACAAACTGTACCAAAACACAATAGACTGCTATTTAACATGAGTAGCAGCTGGTGAGTAGAATTGCAAAGGCATTTCTCAGCGCTACTTGTCGTCCTCTAAACTGCACGACCATAGCTGATAAATAGGGGGGCAAGCAAGAGGGACATTCTTGGCACTGTCTCCAAAATACAAACAACAGAAGGCATAATGGGAAGGTCCACTCTATTTTACGGGCTTTGGATCTTGTGACTGCCGCTCTTCTCTGTACTGCTGCGATGACATAAACAAATGTCATGTAGTTAATGACATAAGTCCACTTTGGTATGGAACAGTATTACCAATGTGAAAGCTGAGTGGCGGGAGAGTGGGAACGGGGGCAGTCATACTTAGGCAAGGTATGAATCAATTGTACACAATATGAAAACACACCTCACAGTGTGCGGGGTTACCACACATTTTTTAGTACAAAATTTTAACATTTTCATCACTTTCCAGGACCCACAATTAAAATTTCCAGCAGAGCTCCCACAATGGGGGAGTGACAGCCGACAGTTTGGTTGGCCTGTTGGTTAATTTGCTACAAAAAAAAAATCTACTTTCAGAGTAGTTAAAACAAAATCAAATTGTGCATTGAAATCGCCCTGCCACAACATTATTTTTTTGCCCCACTTGCCCAGTGTTATTTAAACTTATCAGAATCAAACTCTATTCAAACATAATTCCAGCTAGCTGGCAAACATGGAGGGAAAGACAGAGTGCAGATTGAAATTAAGAAACGTACGT
>JAPZEB010000009.1:8671174-8687869 GCA_029783705.1 Chaetodon striatus | reverse complement strand
AATATCTGTCTTGAAAAATGTTTTTCTCTTCCCAAAATGTCCCGGGCCTCAAAAGGCACAAATCCAAGTGAAGTCACAAGTCACTGGTGTTAAAGCCCAAGTGGTCTTTTTTTTTTTTTTTTTTTAATTTTGTCAAGTTGAATGTAAAGTCATCAAATTTGTGACTCAACCTGACTCTCCAAGAGTCCAAGTCATGTGGCTCAGGTCCACACCTCTGCTCACTACTGTGTTCAAAATCAAATTCAAAAGTATTAAAGGATTCTAAGCCAAAATATAATTCAAATATTTTAAAAAGTACTTGTTAGGCAGAAAAACAGCCTGCCATAGATGTATTATTACATATTACATTACTTAAATATTATTATTACTAATGCATAAAGATATAAGCAGCATTTTACAGTTGTATCTTGTCAAAAGGAGCAAATTTTAACTATTTGGTTGGGTTCATCTGTAACTATGAATCATATATTAAAAACAGGTCATGATTTGTCAGTAAATTTTTAATCTGTAAAGTGGCTATTGGCTTAAGTTTTCAAATAAAGGTAGTGGACTGAAAAGTTCAATGATTCCCTTTTATAATTTAAAGGAGTAATGTGTCGGTATCTCTAAACTGTACCCTATATTAGGACAGTGCTGAAAAAAATGTACTTACTCACTTTCTACCAGTGATAATGTTGTGTTTCACTATTTATTTTGTCTTCTCAGTGTGTCTTCTGTGAGATTCTGGCCAGTTGTCTGCATGCAGGGAATGACGACTCATTTTAAGACGAGCAAAGCTTTAAAGGTAAGTGTCAGAGGCTTGAGAAATGTGGATTTTGTTAATATTCAGACATGTTGCTGTTCCTCACCTGCTGCTCATGCCCTGCAGGTCAAGAAGGAGGTGGGTGAGAATGCCCCGGCACTCAGCGACGATGAATTGGTGGCCATGTCCGTGCGGGAGCTCAACCAGCACCTGCGTGGGCTGACCAAAGATGATGTCGTGAGGTTGAAGCAGAGGCGACGGACCCTGAAGAACCGTGGCTACGCCGCCAGCTGCCGCATCAAACGTGTCACCCAGAAGGAGGAGCTGGAGAGACAAAAGATAGAGCTGCAGCTTGAGGTGGACAAGCTGGCCCGCGAGAATGCCAGCATGAGGCTGGAGCTGGATGCCCTGCGAACCAAGTACGAGGCCCTGCAGTGTTTTGCCCGGACTGTGACCCGCGGGCCCCTCTCGCCAGGCAAGGTGGCCACCACCAGTGTCATCACCATCGTCAAGTCCGCCAACCACAACAACAACAACTCCAGCCCGACCCCGTTCTCTACTCTCTCCTAGTGTTGACAGGACTGGGCTCTACTTCTCCTGCCTGGTCCTTCCCGGTTCCGACCCAGCCTGAACCCGCTCATCCTGTACTGAGAGGACGCTCAGTAGTTAGACTGAGGGATGGAATGGGGTGGCAAGCTCTATGTGATGTTATGCTGCATTCACAACTCCGTCTCTCTCCTTCTGTCTCTATTACACAATCTACATTGTCTGTGCACTGTGCAAACCCCCCTCCCCGACCCCCCCAGCACCGGCAGGGTACTGGGCCTCTGTGACCCGTCCTTCATGACTGTTAGCAGAGATTTGCTCTTTACTCCAGTGTGAAAAAGTATTTGACATGCCTTAACATGGCAGCACTGGCCTGGGACTGCTCTTATGCTACTAAGCATAAAACTTGAGAGATTTAAGTAGTGACTTATGTGACAGTAAAGCTAATCACATTTTCTTTACATAGAAGTGTCTCAATGTAAATTGAGCCTTTAAAGCTGTTGCCTTAAAAGTGATCAATATAAATTATAATAGAATACTGACATGTAGGTTAACACAAAGAGGATTAACCGTTCCAGCTTTGAGGCCTCTTCATAGAAACCAGTGGTCTCCAACCAGTTCCCTTTAAGAGCCAGCCAAACACAACAACAGATGTTTTCACTGATTAGCTCTTCTTCTCTTTTGGAAGGTGCTAAGCTATAAAATCATCTGTTGTAGTGTTTTGGTTTGGAGTTAAAACCTGCCTACACATGGCTCTCTATGGCCCATTTGGAGAGCACTGCATTATGCAGTTTGATAACTGACCAATGTTCCGCTAAAGGCCTCTCGCTATTGTTTATATTTCTGTCTTAGTTGTGCAAAGTTTTACTCTGTGGTCATGCCAAATTGCTTGTTTAGTATGTAGGAAAAGTAGTGCTAGAGAACAGCAGTCAATACACTTCAGTAAAGGCTTCCAGACGTACTGATGATGGTATTGGAGTTTGAAGTAATATTTTTCATTTTTGTTTGAAGAGTTCAAACTCAATCATTAGGCCAGAATTTGTATGCAAACCTTTGCTGGACTGTATCGACTCCCCTTGTAGAATGTCATTAAAGATGGCTATTTGTGCCCCTTTCTCTCCTATAGGCAAAAGTACAAAGCACTTTAAAAGCTGATTTACAGCAGGTAAATTAGCTTTTAAAGAGGCATATCTGATGCATCTTGACTTCGTTTATCCATGAAATGCTTGACGTGTGTTGGTAGTTTGGTTTAGAAATTGTTGGTGTGTTGGTGAGGCTGGAAAGTGTTGTTAGCTATGATGCTGAAGACAACAGAGGGTGTTAGGCAGGTGCTGCAAGTGATTCTGTTGGTATCTTTGAGGCCTTTTGACAAGTATTCACAATTTCTGCTCTAATATTTTAAAATGGAAGAGGTGAATACATGTTTTCCACAGATTGGAAAGCTATTTGATTAAAAAGGTAGATTTAGAAAGAGAAAAATGCAGAGTTGGAAAGTGATTAAGGAACATTTTGGGCCAGATTTGTTCGGATCCTGAAGATTTGACATTACCCAGTGTCTATCATTATATAGCACTTAAAAGGAAACTGTTAAGATGCAGTATAAAAGTAAATTCACAGGGCAACTGATTCCTAGAATTGAATAAGATGACAGATAGAAACTGTTCTTGCATTTCTGAAGTTAGCTGGGCTTAATTGCATAATGACTAAATGTGGTGTGACCACCTCCTGTAAGGTCGAGCCTAATGTAACTAAGGATCCTCTCTGATATGTTTGCCACAGCACTTACTGGGTGACATTTTGCCTCTTTCCTTTATATGGCACTCTTTGGTAGGTAATCCATATTGGATATAGTGATAATGAGAGCGGTCCTTACAAGTGAAATGCAATTCAACTTACTTCCTGTATATTACAGACTAGCAAAACGATAAAGCTCCCACTGCCGCCGTTGTCACTTTACATTGAGAACTCCGTCCAAATAGAAATCATTCCTACTGCTGGGTCACGAGAAGTGCTGCTGCTGGTGTTGGTCACTCTGAAACAGTAGCTATTAACCTTGCTTTTGACACACTCTTCTGCAAGAGAACTCCTGACGCCCATCTCTAGAAACAGCGGTGTCATGACAACTAAATGCAGTAAACACCTTCCTCCTGTTGTACGTTTTGAGATATTTAAATCTGAAATTCACTTGAAATCAAGCCGTTCTTACCGAGGATCCATTCCTAATTTGGAGTGAAGTCAATAGAGATTGTTCATGTCAGGATTTTCTCTTGGCTAAGAGGACATGACTGTTTTTCCCCTGTTCCATAGCTGCAAAGAACAGTATGGGGAACTTTGCTGCTGTACAACCTGCTGTGATTTTTAAAGCAGGGGCAATGCTGTGTTCTTACTATTTTGTATTTTCACTTGGTTTCTATGTTGATACATCCTATGTTCTCTTTCTGATACTTAGTTTTATATGCATATACAGTATATAAATATATATATATTATATTACATATTTTTCTATATTTATGTCTTATTATCCTGGGAGTGGTGTGATTATGTAATCATTCTGAAATCATACAAATTATGTTGATGCTGACCTTCTTCAGTTGTATTTCACATTTACAATGAGAAAACTCTCTGACTAACTTGAGTCTTCTTTGTGAGTATTTAAACCCCATGAGTAAGTCTTCTCAGCACATTTACTATTTATGTAATTCTCCAATCGGACAGACTGTGACTAGGGTTACATACAGGCTGCAGCTAATTATCTTTAACACTTATTCTGACCGCAGGTTCTCACTGTTAGTAAAGAGCATGTGCATCTGTCCTTTTACTTCATAATTTGTAAACCTGTTATAATATTGTTAAGAACAATACGAATTAAAATGCAATAAAGTGTGCACGTTTCAAAATCAAACTATCTCTGCAAAAGGAATTCAGATGCAACAAAGTCTACATAATTCCTGGATCATTTAGCTGGAAATGTATGCCAAACGTTTACTTGAGTAAATCAATAAACTCAAATATTTAAAACAATTGTACATAATTCAACACAAGTGCATACTTCTCTGACGTGATCAGATTTTAAAATGCCTCATATTGACCAAATGTTCAATTCTCAGTTGGTGCTTTCAGGCAACCTTAAGCTACGAATAAATGAGAATATTTTATTTAGAGAAAGAGAAAAAAACTCTTATTTTGGAGTATTAACCTGCATGTAAACCTAGTCTTTCTGGAAGATAAAGACAATATACTTTTCTATAGATGCAAACTGATGAAGTCAACAGTTTCAAATGACAATGACAGTAATGCTTTTGTAACCTCCAAAAAATCTGACCAGAAAATAATTCCAAAGCTGCTAAAAACCGTCCATCCAGACCTTTATGTTAATGGTCTGTTTTAAGCCTGTGTCTAAACTGAGTCAGAATTTATAGACACGTAATTAGATATATACAGCTGTCCTTTTTCAGCACATCTTCTTAGAAGACAATACAGTGTGAAGTGTTTTCTGAGGGACATTAATGTGACCTCTTACAAAGTTTCAAATAAAATGCTGTAAAATGACGCATTGTTTAATTTTAGCACTTATTACTGTATTTGGATCTGAGGTGGATGCTCTCAGGCAGCACACCTTGAAAAAAATACTCTAAAAAATGTAAAAAGTATACAGTTCTGTACCGTGCCATAATAAAAGACAAACCTCTCTCCAGGTGAATTAAGTCCTTTGTTGCTAATTTTACATCCACTGTGACCCAGCAGAGGTCCATTCATGCTCTCAACTACATGTTGCTCTTAGGCAAACTACCTAACCACAGGCATAGTCATTTTTTCATTTTCTACATGCCACTCTTGCTGAAAGAAAAGCAGACCTGCAAAACATTTTATGGAGCATTATATGGAAATGTAGATAATGGGTGAAAAAAGACATAAACATTACCAGCAATGGATGTTTGTTACTTCCCCCAAGCAACTGCAGCTTGTTATACAGTACCGATGTCACTGTTTGAGATATCAGTGGTTATTTTACATTTTTACATGAACCACAACAATGCAAATGTATGTATGGAAATGAGGTTTCTTGTATATCTTGACTATGTATTCAAAGGTTTAATTTAAAATTGCTTCCTGAAAACATGTCTTTGATTAAATAAGCTGCCACACAGAGGCTTTGCCAGTCCTACAAGCTACAGTATTTAACTTTAGACATGTAGAAAGTCAGTTTTAGTTGTAGTATGAAGAGGTTTTGACTATAAATTCAGAAAAAGAAGCTCCATAATAGAAGAAATGGAGGGCGTATATGGCTGATAGGGTTGTGGGTGAAATATATTAAATGTTAGTTTAACAGCAGCAGTTTCTATGTTAAGTTTGTATTGGATTTCTAGTCTCATAGCAACATGTTGAGGCTTATGAGTGACTGTCAATGTCGACAGTAAACGAGGACAGTAATAAGGCAGCATAAAGTGAGTATGTACCCATCACAACTTGTCATTACTCTGCTCATATATATTTTATATTTATTTCATTGAATTGTGTAATTTTATTAAAAAAAAACACCTAAATTATTTTTTATTTTACATTCATTTATTTACATGTTTTCTCAATGAACTACCCTCATGTACAAATAAAGTCTGTATTTGTTTCTGCTCTGATTTAAAGTATGGTAAATTATTCCTATAAATAAGTCTGCTGTGTCTGTTTTTGTACCTTCAAATAAAGCTTTTTTTCCTCATTGAGAAGTGCAGATTCACTCAGTTCAAGTTATAAAAGCAAAAACAATTGTTTAATTTAGCATGAGTGCCACACAGGACTAAGACACATAAGTTAACTATTCCTTCCATTCTCCAAATATTACTTAGTACCCGACAGTAAGATGACTTCTGCTTTCCCAGAAAGACAGCTAAAATTGGCACAAGAAGGTATGAAAATCAAAACAATCTATGACTTGATAAACAAAATTAGTCTCCAGTTACTCATGTACTACAAGCTAAATGTTTCCCATGTGACATAACCACAGATGATAACATTTCTACAGAAAAGAAGTGGGAGATGAAACTACGAAGGCTCTCTAAGCACACAGATTTGTTTGAGTTTCACTCTTCCCCACACACAATTTGGTTTGGTCTGACTATGGCTAAATTACACACATTAAATACATTAAAATCTTCCCAATTCATAATCCAAGCAGAGCTTTTTTTAGACAAAGATAACACATTAAAACCACAATTTACAACAATTAAATTCTGCGCATATTTCATAATCCCTGGAATGTGGAATTACAACATGAATATTGATGTGAATACGTCAGACATAAAAAGTTTTTGCCAAAAGCTTTTACAATAGTGCAGAAGCTGCAAAAAGACTAATTGTTAGCGTCTGTTGAATGGCTGTCTGGTTGCACTGAATTAAACTCTTTAGCATGCTGGGAAAATTAATGAGAATAACACAACTCCCACTTTGTAGGAGACAGGTTTATCCAATTTGTCCATGCTACGGTAGATACAAAGGACTGCGAAGTGCTATAGTCTGCAGTTTGAAGTGCCTGCTCCAAAACGAAAGTGTCTCTGAACAAATCTTTCCATTTGTCAGGAGACCATGCAGAGGAATGCTCAGCAAATACTTCAAACAAGCAGATGCGAGAGACGGTCCATAAAGTGTCATTCCCAGCCATCGCTGGCTTCCCTGCTTCCCTCCCGGAGTCACATATTAATCATCTCCTCTTTGAAACTGACATGAATCAGAGAGAGCGCACTTCAGACGGCCAGAGAGCGAGCGCTGACATAATGAACGAAACAGAATCAGGATCAGGGACACTGCTGAACATCCTGCACCGTGATTTAAAGAAATGCATGGCTCCAGATGTCTCTGATACAGTGAAGGTGACATGTCATTTTCCTGTGATTATTACTGCCCAGTCAGAGACGGGTCAGCTACCATTTTTAAAAACTGCTATTAATTTCATTCTCCTTTTGGTGATTGAATTATTCATTAAAACAGGACAGAAGTAAGCAGTCCACCTTAAATACTGGGATAATGAAAATTAAACACCTGGATTCAGTCCAGCTCTGTGTGATATGCCATACAGCTGTTTCCCCAGGGGGTCAGAGATAGGGGTGGCAAGGACACAAACACCTGGATCTTGCTGGAAAAATGCCTAGAATTCATCATCAGAGGTAATCAGCATGATTTTGTCAGGTTTGTGGGAGCTCTTATTGCCTGTGGACACTTTTCCGTTCATGCTGGGCGGGACCACCTCCTGTGTGGACTGCTGGGTGTACTGCTGGTAGGCTGGGGAGAAGTTGTGGATTGCATCCTGCACCATGTCTCCTGGATTTATAGTCTCCTTCAGACCGCTGGAGATGCTCTGCATACGTGGGACGTCCTCTGTGGGAACAATGACGACATTGGGAGATAAACGATTACACAACCATGCACGTGACTGCAGTGTTACAGCTTTGGGAGTAGTTTGACAGTAACTTCCTGGGGTCTTTTCCTGTTGCCTGGCAAATGCTCCCAGTCAGGAAATAGACTAGCATATACCTACTGTAAACTTGTTAATTGTTTTACCTTTAGTTTTTGAATAAATTTAACAAATAAGAAATAACCTGCTAATTGATGAATTTAAGAGTTGCTGGTTTAGAGGTGTGGGTTTTGTTAGGGTATCTTTAAAACAGAGCAATGCAAACTGTTTACCCTATTCCAGTCTTTATGCTACGCTAAGCTAACAAGCTACTGGACGTACGAATGGTAGCCTATTTATAATTTAATTTAACGTGTTGTATTTCCCAAAATTTGTAACTATTACTTTAAATCGCTGAACTTCAGTGCACACAATTATTAGTAATTATTATTTAATTGGACAATTAAAGGAACAGTGTGTGAGATTTAGTGGGAATAAGTAGCTTTTTGTGGTGAGAATCTAAAATTGCAACCAGTCTCTTCCTCTCCAAAACAAACAGACCAGGTGAATTAAACTACTAGACACACCAAATGAAGCAGTTGCACATTCAAAAATAAGTGTTCTTCCGATGTTGCTCGTCGTAGAGGAGCTTCTAACTACGGTGGCTGACGTGAAAACGCAAAATGCCCTGTTGGTTTGTCCCTTCTGGACTACTGTAAAAACATGGCAGTGCACCATGGCAGACTCCGTGGAAGAGGACCCGCTCCCTATGTAGATATAAGCAGCTCATTCTAAGGTAACAAAAACTGAAAAATTCTTATTTTCAGGTGACTGTACGCTTAAGTAAACATACTTGTTACAGTATATTCCCTTTCTGCTTATACATCCCCCTAAATCATACACACTGGACCTTTAGGTAGTCATTCATTCAACTGTCAAAAAATGTGCATCACAAATTGCTTGAGTTTAAGGTGATATCTTCATTAAGCTTATTTGTCTGACAAACTTGAAAAATGTACAATAATATGAGACAGAATGCAGCAAATCCTCTCATTCCAGAGGCCAGAACAACAAAAGTGTATTTTTTCCTGGATGAATGACAATGTCTAATTTATTTTCTCTGTCTAATTGTGTACTTGTCCAAATGGTACTTTAAACTATCCACTGTGCGGCATGACAGCCGCATTATTTGACAATTGGTTAAAAAGGAAACACTAAATATACATGATCTATTCCTTCCATTGTTGCTTTTTCACAGGCTGCAGTGTATAAATGGACTGAACACAAGTCACAGTCACCGTCTCCACTGATGGTCCCTTAGCACCCAGCTGTGAGCCAGGTTGAATGCACCCCAGAACTAAAAGGGTGTTCAAGGCAGAAAAGAGCGGGCAGACATCCACAGCTTTGTGTTTCAGGGTCACTGGCAGTACATCAGTCTGGATTGGCTCATAGAGGTGGCTAAGAGAAGGGCAAGGTGGGGTGGGTGACAAGGGGGGGGGGGCAGTTAGGCATGGTCTGCTGAGTTTCTCCTTACTGCCTGACCGCTCCACAGGGCTGAAGCAAGGGAACAGTAAACCAGAGGTGTGGCAATCTCTGCAATCGCACACATCAACACCTGAGGGTGTGTGTGCAGCAGCAAAGCTGGAGTGTTTTTGTTCGTGCCAAAAAGTTCAGTTCAGTAGGAGGGGACAGGATGGCTAAAGCAATACAACTACAAATAAAAAGGAGCTGTAATAATCAGCTTTGGAGCAAGATTATTATAGGCAAGATGAATAATGGATTTCTTTCCATATGAGCAGGATGAAAACCAATAATTTCATCTCATCCCTGCTTCGATTTTCAACTTGATTAAATAAAAT
The DNA here is from genome assembly GCA_029783705.1 of Chaetodon striatus. Taxonomy (NCBI): domain Eukaryota; kingdom Metazoa; phylum Chordata; class Actinopteri; order Chaetodontiformes; family Chaetodontidae; genus Chaetodon; species Chaetodon striatus. The sequence goes on along the minus strand of JAPZEB010000009.1, from coordinate 8,678,340 downwards.
GGTTATATCAGGTTGATATAGAAACGCTTCAGTTTTCATCATCACTTCCGGTGCTTGTGCATGTTAAGCAGCTCAAGGGAACAGAGGGTTTCCTATAGCAGGAAAAAAAGGCAAAACGATTGATATCACTGCAGAGGGCTTTTCCCATGGCTTCCATTTGTCTGTTCCTTGGAAGCAGCACTGACGTCAACATGCTGCTTCCTCCCTGTGCTTACAGTACTGTGGTTTTTGAATTCTTCTTCATTTTCCCCTACATTGTTTTTCTAGCAACTGTCCTCCGAGCCATGAGCAACAGTTTGTGCCCTGAGGCCGACAAAAGCCCCTGCTGACTTGCAACCCTACTGACACGCTGATTACGACAGCACATTTAATTCAGGTACAAAATTTGTGAATATGTCTCCATTCAAGCTTTTGTATAAGCTGACACAGAGGGACTGAATGTTAAATCTGAGTCTAAAAATCAGTCTGACTGGACTAAATAGCTGCAAAAGGCACAGAGAAATGCAATTACAGCCACTGCTAACACCTTCAAAGTGTGTGTCAGTCCTTACTCTGTGTGGGAGAAGTGCAATTAGCCTCGGAACATGTCAACATCATTTCTAGGGGAGGGCACGAGGTAATGATGTGCAACTACAGCTCTCACCTGGCACTTCATTCTTTTTCTCCTGGTAGACGGTGCAGGTGAAGGCATATCTGAGGGCGATAGCAGCAAAGAACATTTCGATGCAGATGATGAAGTTCTGCCAGCCTGCTGCCACGGTGCCGGCGCCGACCTGTTGGCCATCAATGAAAAGCGCGTTGGGTATGACACCGCAGCGCTCCAGGATGGCGAGCACCATTCCTATAAAAGCAGCAACATTTTTATCAGCAATTTATACTTTTATGTACTGATACAGAAAATGTAGATGGGTGAACTTACCTTGCCAGAAGGATAAGAAGATGACAGATTTGATCGTGAGGAATTTCAGCACTGGCTCGTACGGTCTGAGCAGGTCACTTGTTGCAAAGAAGAAGAGGAAGAGAGCGTAGAGAGCCAGGCTGACTGAGAAGTTGTAGATGATTGTGATATATAGGTATCCTCCATTTATGCTGCGCAGAAACAGAGTAGTAAAACACCCAAATTACATATTTGATACAACCATATAACATTTCTCCATCTGTGATCATATCCCTGAGGTTTTTGACAGCGACAATTTATTCACATTTTGAATCCATTTACTACTTCGGGCTGAATGAAAAAGGCTGGCAGCTTAAATTTGATGACACTTTGAACCATATTGCGAGAACAGCTGGAAATACAGCCTTTGTGTGGCCGCATTTGGAAGCTGTTAATAATGCCTGTTTGTACATGGCCATCTTATTTCAGGATGCATTCAACAAAAAGGCAGACTTGTCTATGTTTCATTGTCAGACTGCATTTCTACCCTCTTTGCATTCTACAGAGCTTCTCCGAGGCCTCAGCTGTGACTACACTAATTACTCCCATGCAGTATAGAGTGCATGGTTGGCTGAGAGCGTATAAGTAAACAATCTGTGAATCATCATGGTCTTGCTACAGAGCTTAAAAAAAGACTACTGCCTGCTAATTTTGCTGTTGAAGTATATGGAGAAATAAGCAGGAAGAATTTAATCATGTCTATCTTTTAGCTCGACAGTAAGAGGGTAATGATATAAAGCTGATTGGAAACGTCTGTCTCAAGCTCTTGTTGAACTCTGCGCTTCTTCTGAGTAGTTTAGAAACAAGTGTTGTCACAGCTGAATCTCCAGAAAGAGATGCTGAGCTGAGAGGCGGAGAAGAGCACCTCAAAATAAGTCAGGCAGACTTTATGGGCTGCAGATTTTATAGCTTTTGATTACATGCTAAAGACAATTTTATTGAAAGTATTACCCTCTTCATATTCTGTTGAGACCCTCATTGGATCATCTGGTACGACTGGAAATACACTGAAATTAAGTTTGTCAGTCACTTCCAAAGTAAAAGTATGAAATGAAACAATACATCTCGCCTTATATAACTGTACTTCACTTAGAGTATCACAAAAAAAAGAATTAAGTGTCTTCATTTTGAAGCACTCACATTTGGGGAGAACTTAAAAAGAAATATAATTTTTTACTCCATATATCATACCCTTGAATTATTCTTTGTAATATCACCAATACCCAAAAGGATGAGATTATGGTTGGGGCGGTGACACAATCGAAACAACATGCAGTAAAGTACCTGCACACTCTCAAAAGGAAAGTTTGAACCCAGCACTTTCCTGCCTGAAATGAAACCCTTTAATTCTGAACATCTTCATCGTGCCAACTGTGAGGAGGTGATATAATTATCTCTATTTGCAGAATTATTTCCATGTGCACATAAACAGCAAACAAGCCTGCTGGCAATGACATGGAATGTGTACGAAACATAAAAGAGTGAAATGGAAAGAGAGGTGCTGCTCACTTAAAATCTCCATCGTGATATTTGCCATGGGCCTGAAGGATGATGGTGATGACTGCCATGATGGGTTTGACAACGCAGAACTGGAGAGTCGCCTGGAGAACACATTACAATTCAGAGTGAGACACCAAAACAAGCAAGGACACCATGAAGGAGGAGGATGAAGGACGAAGACTGACGTCAGAATCTGTTTGTACATCTAATTACCTAAAAAAGATCTGTTACTGCTCAATGAGAACAAGCGAAGCTCGCTAATTAACAGGTTGTAAAGTGTTTGTTTAATCCACACAAAAGCCTTGCAAGTGTAAAAAAGACATTCTGCTGTTTTATGAGCTGTTATTAGTTGGAGTATTTCTTGGCCATGACAAAAGTCTGGCACATAACCTCTCATAAAACAGCAAACTGTTGTATATTCAAATTTGTTTTTTAGTACAGGTTAAAGAAACAAGATATAACCTGTTCATTAGTGAGCTTTAGAGGTGCTGGCATTTGGACACAGACAGAGCCGGGCCAGTTTTTTCACCCCGTTTCCTCTCTTTGTTATAGGAAAAGGTAAGTGGCTGCTGGCTGTGGGCTTACATTTAAAGCTCATTTCCACCAAGAGTCTGGTTCAGTTCAATACACATTAAAATTCTTTTTTCCTTTTTCGTGTTTCCATTGTGAAAAGTTGAGGATAGTATCCACAGAACCATCCCCATCGCTTTTGATGTACCTAGCACACTGATACCATACTAAAAGGTGGAGCTGGAAACACTGCAGTCCATCGATTGTTTGCTTAAGAACCATTACTCCTGCTTGGGGGTGAGTTGTGGCTGGTTTTGAAGCTTGTATAAGCAATGTTTATACAGTGGAAAGTTTTTCATACAAAAGTAAACGCCATCCATCCACCTATTTTCATCCGCTTATCCGGGGTTGGTTTGCAGGGGCAGCAGGTCAAGCAAAGCACCCCAGACGTCCCTCTCCCGAGCAACGCTTTCCAGCTCCTCCTGGGGGTCCCCAAGGTGTTCCCAGGCCAGGTGAGATATGTAATCCCTCCAGCGTGTTCTGGGTCCGCCCCAGGGCCTCCTACCAGTGGGATGTGCCTGGAGCAGCTCCAACGGGAGGTGCCCATCAGGAAGCATCCTGATCAGATGCCCAAACCATATCAACTGACCCCCTTTTGAGCTCCGAGCTCCCACCGGATGTCCGAGCTCCTTACCCAATCAGTAAGGCTGAGCCCAGCCACCCCACAGAGAAAACTCATTTCGGCTGCTTGTATCCGCGATTCTTTGGGTCACTACCCAGACCTTATGACCAAAGGTGAGGGTTGGGAGGTAGATGGACCAGCAAATCAAAAAGCTTCGCCTTCCAGCTCAGCTCCCTCTTCACCACGACCGTCCACAAATGAGGGATGAAAGATAAACTTAAATTACAAATTAAATACTGCTTATTCATCTTTACAAATTAACAGTTGGCAGCTCTAGACTGACAAAAATATAATTTAATTCACCCTGCTGTTTAAAGGCTACTGCCTGAAGCATTTAAGGTGGAATATTTTCTTGCTCGTTACTCAATGCACGAGTTGACAACATGAATCTGTCAAAACACCTTAAATGTCAATATGACAATGCTGACCATTCCATTTGTGTTTACTGGCTCTCTTGTATGACATACACTTCTAGTAATGATTGGATCTTCAAGCACTAAAAAAATGCATATAAATTTCAACCGGATTACGTGAACTGAGAGTATTCTTTTCGTCACTTTTGTCACACAGGAAATAGCGTGCATTGTTCCAGTGCGCTTGGGCAGCATTACACCCCTGCTCTTGCTCCACAAGGACCACCTCACTATTAACAAAAAAATGTTGTTATTTTTTTGTTCTAAAAATATCAGCGTGCCACCCCGATCCTTGGACGACAGCCAAAATGCAGATGTTCCTTTGGATTACCAGTGAATAGGAAAAATAGCGAGTGCTGGATGGAACAGTGAGTCCAACAACCCCGCCTACATTCAAGAGTACTGCCTGCGGTGGAAATGCTAAACAGATCTAGGATCTAGGTCCATGTCTGTATGATTTACATTCAGTTCTACAGACATTATACCGACAGTTGTTGGTGAAAACGCAGATTCAGTGGGCAGATATGAGAGTGGTATTGACATTCTCATTAAACTCCCAGCATGAAGGCAAATACCTTAATTAAAAAGGTCATGAAATAAACAGAATGCATCCTCTGTTTAATTTCTCTTTCCAACAGTTGTAGTAAGTAAACCATCTGGAACAGATATCTTCATGCTGATGTGAATAGGGACTCGCTGGAGGATGCAGGGAGGTGTAGACCTGCATGCAATATAAGACCGGAGGACAGGTGTCCTCTGTGTTGTGTATTGAAGCCTGAACCAACCAATTTGACAGAGGCTGCTCTAAACTACCATCACCACTGTGGCACTTGAAAGCAACAGACCAGGAGTGTTCAACTTGATTATCCAGAGGGAGGCTTTTTAGAATGGCCTGAGTCGGGGGTGGGCTTGACAAAATGACATCAATAATCATTTATATTACTGATGTGCTTTGAGAATATTCAGAGTGACAAGCTGGCAGCAGAGCAGGCATAGGGAAAGCAAAGACTGTCAGTACTAAAAGCTTCAAAGCAAATAATTTTGCATGATACTGCCTGACATGCTTGATATTCAAAACACAATGCACATTCATAATGCTAGTAGATTAAAAGTCAACTGCAGTTTCTGCTTCAAATTAATTTAGTTATTAACTGCATCTATGCATGCAGACTCTATATAGACCTAGTAATACACTAAATACTAAGCTACATGTGAGTGTCAGTGCACACTGCAGGATACAATGTTAGAGGATATGTTGATTCTACATACTTATTAGCGGCTTGAATAACAGCTTTATTGTAAACTGGTACATCAAAGAGTTATGTGCATTTAGAATAATGTGCACATCTGTTATTTTCACCACATTTGACTTCTCCCATTTTTAGTCAGCAACCTGCTGGCGGTTTCCATTACAATACTAAATAATGTCTCGGGGAGAATTCACAGCTTGAAATGACCCAAAGCATTTTCTTTGGGTTATAATTTTTTTACCACTTCAGAGCTCCCAGCAATAGCTCACTGGTGGCAACTATCGACAGAAGTGATTTTTAAATTTCTCCAGAGTCCTGTTAAGCAGCAACACCCCTCTACTCTGCATATCACAACACAGATGCTCAAAAATAATCCTTCTAAATTGATAACAGTTTAATTAACAAATCTATGTGTCGGACCACGAGGCCATTGTTTTTATTGTATTTTATTATGTTGCCTCACACTCTTCTCCCAGCCTCTGTGCTCTGTGCTGTCCACTCTTGAATCTTTAATCTCTTCAGGGAAACCCTCAGAGGATTTTCTGATAAAACCTCTGCCCGACATCAATAAATTATTTCCATTTTTTTGTATCAGCTGCTTATGTATTCTTGTTGCTGTTCTTTCCTTTAAGGAGGCTGAGGAAAACAAAAGTATCACAAAAACATCCCCCCGCTAAATGATAACATTTGGGGAGTGAAAGAATGAAGAAAAGGCAAATGTATTCAGGGTGTGTGCTGGCATAAAGCCACGTTTAAGATGAACAAGGACATAACGCACATCCATCAGAAGGCAGTCCATTTTGTTGTGCTCTATTCTCAATGACCCTCAAAAGCGCAACAGCTGCCTCCTGCGGTTCACAGGATTTCACTTTCGCCCTTTTTCAGAGGAGTAAGACCTTAAAGTGTCCCACAATATGATAAAGGACTTAAAACTGAAATGTCAAAAAACAGTTTGGGATGCAAGAGCAGCTTATCCTCTAACCTTATCTCTAAGAACCACAATTACTCTAGGCCGCTTTTCCATATCAGCGATTCATTTGTTAACCCCTCTTCTAATCACACATTGAAGCTTCCCCAAAATGCGCAAAGAATTTCAATGCTTCTACCCCCACCCCACCCGAAAATGGATCAAGGCCTTTCAGATCTTGTGCTCTGTCAGGGTCCTATCTGCTAGTTTTACTACTTGACTTTGATGAGCTGTTGCAGATATGTCTCCTTGAAGTTTTCTCTCAAAGACTAACACGATGGTGTTTTCTCCAAGTGACAACACTATGTAATCAATATGACCGAGGGCTTTAGTAATCCAGCTAGAATAAATTAGTATGTCCGACGGCATATGAATCCTCTTAGTCACTCACTTCGTGGGAACTGACCTGCAAAACAGCATTTAATAATTTCTCAGGTGTTCAATACATTGATTTTTAAAATTTACTGTTCAATGAATGTTAATGAGGTTAACCTCGTTTAAAAGCAAAATAATTCAGTGCTAAGTCCTTGCTCTAGGCCAAAACTTTCACAGCACTGACACCGAGCACTCCAACAATACTGACAGGTGTTTTACACAATGGTCTTTAATGGTCCTCTCACAAAAAATAAAAAAAATCCTTTAACTGTGTTTCCTCTCAGATGTGCCATCAGAGAAAACTTGCACAGTTTTCCTTTTAAAACACTTCACGTTGATTCCTGTGAGGGCACATCGAGTGTTTATCACTTGCCGTTCCGTTCATTAAAAAAAAAAAAAAAGTTCATTTCACCATGTATTTTGTTTTGAAGACATAAATCTCAGTTCCAATTTTCATCACAGTTAGGCTGGGAGCTGGGAGCATCCTGAGACACTGGGAGGGAGCACTGCGCTGACAGCTCATATCATCTCT
>JAPZEB010000009.1:8639027-8658968 GCA_029783705.1 Chaetodon striatus | reverse complement strand
ATGATAATTTATTCACTGTAAGCTGGAAACAAACTATCAACTCTCCAATCCAGATATTCATAATATTTGCAAGTTGCAGTGGTGCTCCATGGTTGCAAAATGTGACTAAATAGTAGCGGTCTGGGACCCTGCAAAATACAAAAACACATGCTATGCCTGCTAACACACTGTCACTTAGGAAAAAGTGGTCTTGATGGATGGAGGAGTGTCAGTGAGTGTGTGTTTGTCTGTAAGATGGAGAGTGCAATAGGACCGAAACGCTGAAGTAAGTCTCATGGCGGTGGCTTAAAAAACATGACATAGCAATTTAGACTTGCTGTCTGCGATACATCATTATTCATCCCACATGTAGCAAGCCGCAATACATCGAGTGTATTTGAGATATTGCCCACCACTAGTTATGACTACATGTTAACATAAACATGATCCAGGCATAGGACTTCCAGCCATGGATGGATTCCTCCACTCAAAGAGACACCTGCTGACCAGTAAGAGACTCAAAATGACAACAAAAAGATGTATTTTAACTACAAAGAGACACAAAATGACCACAAAGACACACAAAACCACCAAAAAAGATGCACAAGGACTTCAAAGAGATGCAAAGCGACACCAACAAAAGGGAAAACCAACTTAGGTCTGTATTTCATTCTCCTTTGTAGGAGAGGTGGTGGGGCCTTGTGTGTATCTTTGCCCAGGAGCCCACTGTCTCATAATCCGCCCATGCCTGAGGATGTCTAATGGATGCATACTCAATACAAGTTATACAAGCATCAGCTAAATCTGGGAACTATTACAGCTGCACAACATTAAAACCACTGCGAAAAAGAAAACACCCTCATCCTTTATAACGTTGTAAATGCTATCTCAATATCAATTGATTTCCCTGCTGATAATACACTGCACCCTACCGCATTCTCTCCGAATGATAAAACCATAATGATAAGCTATCATCTGTGCACAGTGGGTAACTCACCCACACAAGAGGAAACACTCATTTACAGCAGCACTGAAATGGTTTCTGGGTAAAGGTGGCCTGTGTTGAGCCATTTATTCATCCTTTCCCCCCCACATACAGAGAGCTTGCTGTGCATTGATTGTCCTTTAATAAGCTAAAGGAATTTCGTCCATTTTAATCTAACAGTCACAGTCAACTATAAAGTAAGCAAAACATTCCTACAATGCAGTGAGGCAGTGCGAGCAGAAAGTAGAAAGAATAACACCTGCCTGCAATACTTTGAATAGATAAGACAAAGTGCCAGTGTGAGTATGAAAATGAGCGGTGTGAAGCTGAGACACTGAATTCACTACACAGTGCAGTATAATAATCCTTTATGGATGTAAGCATTTTCTTTCTGTCCTCTGGCAAGGGAGGTACAATGTGTCACTCTGCAGCCATCTCAGATTACACATTTACATCGCAGAGGGCTCAATGCTTTGAGGCTGTTATTACTCACTAGTGTTATGCGGAGCAGAGATTTAAGTTCCTTCAAGTGTATTTCATGGGTATTTAGAAATCTTGCCTAGGATGACACAAACTCACCTGGTGGCATGTCATGAGCAAGGCGGACCAGACGAATATCCCTGAGAGGGCCTGAGCAGCCACTGTGTTTAAAAACAGCTGGTCTTCGATTAATGTGCCATTGCTTGTTTCAATGATGGTCATGTTGGAGAAGTCTGACTTGTCTGGGAGAATTGGTGCATCCAGGTGTACAATAGAATTATTTTCAGTTGATGAATCCATGTCTTGCAATGAAATGTTCATCTGAAACAGACAGAAAACACACACAGTCAGGGTAAGGCTTACAGTAACATTTCCCCTGTGGGTTTGACTGAATGGTGCCCAATTATGTGAACACAGCAAAACCTAGATTTTATTTTTATACTACAACAAAATAATAATAATTTGAAAACATGCCACTGTAGAGAGAAGTGACTGTCCTGTTTAAATGCGTACTGTCTTGATATTCACCTTCTTTATTAACAGCTTACCTTGTAGGGACGGTGGAAGCAGCTTTATCCCGTTTAGATGACACTGTCCACACAAAGCCAATGTTATAGGATCAACATCGAGTCTCAGAACAGCCAGACGACCTGATTCACTGCCATTTCCAAACGGCCCCCCGTCGATGCAACAATCAACGACGGGTTCAACTGAGCGGACTTCCTTGTTTGAGGCAGTAAACCTGACAGAGGTCTAAGTCCACACAGACGAGTTAAAACTCAAACAAAACCTGTTACAGAAACTTACTGCGGCAGCCTGAAGCGTTTGTTCTGTGGAAATCACTGGAAACTCAAACTTTCTGTTTAAACGACGAGGATTTGAATTTATCCTTGAGCGACGAGTAAGAGCAGCAGCAGAGATAAACAGGTTGGGCACAGGTGAACGGGTCACGTGTCCGCAGCTCTCTGTGTGTCGTCATCGCGTTTCCTGTACCGTGGAGAGATTACGTTATAGCCAAAGGCACAGCCTAACCCTAACCCTGAAATCTAACATTGAAATAATACACATCTTGGCCTAATAGTTTTATTTCCATACCACTTGTAAATATAAGTCACTGCAATCCAATATAATCATCCACAAACTAAAACTATAATAGTATATTACAGTAAAATTAAATAAAATACAAGAAAATGAAATAAAAAATAAAATAAAAAAATAAAATAAAGTGAAAGGTAATAAAATAAAATAAAATACAAGAAAATGAAACAAAAACTAAAAGTAAAATAAATAAATTAAAATAAAATGAAATGAAATAAAATAGAATAGAATAAAATCATAAAGTAAAAGTGAATATCCATGCATAAATTACTTAATATTACAGGAACAGATTGGACACAAAACCCACATTAAAAAGTTAAGGTACTTGCAGTGTTAGGGAGTAATTATAAAATACATTTGATTTGAATCATTTACAGTTATTGAGAAAAACAAAGTAATTTAATAACAATGACTGATCAAAATGTCATTAATAACAAAGGGCCCTGCTGAAAAAACAGCTTAGTCTGATCGGGCAGGTCTAAACTGTTTGTTCGCTTTTTTTAACAGGGGGGTTACATATGAATATATTCTTTTAATTAAAAACGTAATATGTAGAATATAGCATTCATTCTGTTGCTCTGCATCTTCTCACCATGCAGAAATGGATTCTTTTGACGTAGACTTATGTCTGTCCATCTCTCAGCTTTATTGCCTAGTTTAAAACATGTTCGAAAACTAACTAAATGTGACAAGTTACATTACTTTTATAGTTATTAAAAAGTTACATTACTTATTAAATTTTTAACAGGGTAACTAGCAAGCTGTGGCCTATTACATTTCAAAAGTAACATTTTTAAACACTTGGAACTTGCACAATCAATCCAAACGAGTCCCATATATTACAAATTATTTCATTTACTATATTTTATACAATTACAAAAATGCAAAAACAAACCACAAAAAAAAAAAATTCAACAGTCTATGTATCTGAAATGATAGAACAGCTCTTGTAATGTATTGAATGATGCTGCTTTTGTCATGATCTGCAGCAAAACAGTCAGCAAAGATTGCGTTGCTTTAAAATGGGCTGACTGCTTAACTGAATTTTCGCCAGTGTAACACGGCTGTAATTGATAAAGTAGATTAGAAAGATCAGAAGAGCCCTGCCCAATTTTCCACTTTGATGGGACTATTTGTGATGCTCAAAATACTTACCCAATGCTAAGCCTAAATTATCCACTGGACTCGTGACTCGAATTGCATTTGTTTCAAAGACAGGAAACGGACATGTTTTAGGAGTGACCTTTTTATTTCCAAATTACCCTTATGAAACAATTTAGAATATTTGCATTCTGAAATACAAAAATAACAAACAGCATCAAGTATTACAAACAAACCAAAACTGTAAAGTCAATACATTTTCATACAGTAATGAAACTGGAGCTCTTAGCCGTCATTTTGCAAACTGTAACTTAGCCAAAGCACATTCTTAACTTTTTGAGAACAGAGTGGCTTGCAGACAGTCTTCCTTTACAACCAGATAAACTCTAAATTATGTTTTACAGAAGACATTCTTCACTGTCTCAACAAATCAAAAGATCAGAGACACTGAAATTGGATTCATACATATCTGTCTTCTAGCACAAGCCTTGGGGCTTTTTCTTAACTCGCAGATCCGCATTTAGTAAACAGTAAAATCCTTTCTGTTTAAAATGATGCAGGAGAAAAATGTGACACTGGGGGCATCCAGATGGCCTTCACTTCATCAAGCCTTCAGGCTTCATGTCCATTATATTTACTTCCTACCAGACTTGACAAGTTTTGATGATCTCTTTCATTTGTTTTATTGCATCTATGGAGGAATCCTTGAGTGCTAGTCCCAGTAAAACAGGCCTGTTGCCGGCTTCTTGTGACACGAAAGTTGCAAGATTTTTGGCACAGACATGTGTCAGTGGCTGAAAAAAGAAACACAAAACAGGCATTAGGTTGTTATATACAGAAAGGCTGTGATGCAAAATGTTTATGACAGAAGATGATGAATTCGTGAGAATGAATAATTTCTACAATCCTTGTATGTGCAAAGACATGGCCTGTGAAACCCAACTAATAAAATGAAGAAGTACGCCTGTAGCATTTTCCTTACACACAACCCTATCCCTTTACTTTGTTTTATATCACATACATCAGTAATTGTCATTTCTATTCAACATGTAATCCAGTTTTCACCCTTTATACAGCAAATGATTTTTCCATATCTTCAAGCACTAAGGTTTTCCAAATCATTTCACACTGTGAGCAAGTTGGCCAGCAAAAAAGAGAAGACTTTTCCAATCATATTCTGAACTGTTGCCATCGCATATGTGGTAAATAGTGTGCCTTTACTGCTGTGCAGCATTATTGATTGTGCTATATTCCACAAACACCATGAAAAAAGTAATTTATTTTTGTGAAGTCCTCCCAAAGTAAGCAGCATTTGCACATCCCACAATATGACTTGATTCTATTTTAATGAAACTTCTGATGTGGTTGTAGTAGGTTATCTGGCTGGTGTGTAATCCAGTAATCTTTACAATAACTGAGATGAGGACTCGGCTGTTGACATAATGCTTGATTACATTACATAACAGTTTTATATTAAGGTTAGTGCAATGGTGCTATAACACTGCATCCCTTCCTGACTCTAAAACCACACACATCACAAGAAAGTGCAAGTACTGTATTTTTTTTTAAATGACCACAAAGGTGAAAAACAAACAAGGAAATGCACATGTTCTGGACTCCACAAGCAAACATGACTATAATCCATTTCTCTATTGATGATCCATGTCTAGCACTGTATGCCAGTTAGAAAATTACTTGCTAATGCAGAGCTGAAATAGGTTTCTCTTGTGCAAACTTTAACAGACCGCTGAACTCCATGCCTGCACACATCTCATTTCTCCCCATCCACGAGTAATTCAGAACCAATCTTATCTGCCCTTTCACAGCATGAAATGAGTTACCCTGTGTCGCAACAAGTCTGTCTGATGTCCTGTGAACAAGTCCATATCACACTGATACAATATTAATCTGACCAATTTTATCAAGCGTACCTCGTCTTTGCCCAGCAGTACTTTGGTGGAGAACGTCGGGGTGCTGATATCATTAGATCTGGAGTCAGGTGTGACAGATATCAATGTCCCCATTTTTCCGTACTGAGTGAGAACTACAAATATGTAATTGCTGAACTCTGTACAGACGACTTGTGTTGAAATTCCATTTACTTCTTTTTCTGTCTGTCTCGATCTGATGATGGGCTCAGGGGAAGACATTTTGTGAATCCTGGATAAGAAAAAGAAACAGGAAATGTTACATGAAGACTATTTGTACGGCTGAAGCTGAGGAGTATTTTCACTCTCAATTATTCTGCCAATTATTTTTTTAATTGATAAATTATCAGATTCATTAATTTGGCTGTAATGCGCCAGAAAATAGTGACAATGCACTTTATAATTTACCAGAGCCAAAGGTGAAAACCAAAAATACAAAAACATGCTGTCATACCATCTTACTATCCTATATGACAAAGACAAGCATCAAAACCACACATTTTAGAAGGTGGTACAGCAAATGTTACTCGTAAAATGTCAGCTGCCAAATAACCTACTGTTAAACAACTAATAAAAAATTGACAAATCTTTTTTTGACTTAGATAATAAACACCACACATATTTGTTTTCTCTAACTGTATTGACACCACAAATTAGTTTTAACATTTTCTTTGTGTAGGTTTGTTATCTAATGACCTACAGTCAACTCTACAAATACTGCATGTCTTCAGTCAGTCAGATAGGCTATTTTTTAACTGACCGCTTTGTTACATCCTTCTTGTACATTTTCAGATTTTAAATATATTACCTTTACACATAAAAAGGTCACATTTGTTTGAAAATGAAGGGGAAATAATCGTCAAAGATGACACGTTACGAGCAGTCGGAGTATTCAGACTCTGACACAGCATGTTAACAGCAGCTCAGTAAAGAAAGCAAACGACAGAAGTATGTCAGCATTGTGTCTTCATTAAAACCCCCATCCCACCACCTGCAGAGACATTTTAACATCGGTTACATTCATCTTATTTTTCAGCAGGGTCGAGAGAGAAAAGCTCCGCAGAGGAGATGCTCGATTACAGGGAAGTACTGACATGCAGATGCTAACGTTAGCTTAACAGCTAACAGTTAGCTCCAGCTGTAACATGCACAGTCGGCGTAACGATAAACCGACTTTTTTCAGCGTATCTGTGAAGTTAAAAAAATCCTCACCCTGTTTGTCTGCTGGTGCGACGACTGAAGCTTCCCCTGCACAGATACACACTTTCAGTAACTTCAGTAGAGCTCTGTCTTCCCCCAAATACAAACGTGAGTAGTTTGGTTGAACGTCAACACAGCTTTCAATGCGTGATGACGTACCACGGAATCGCGCCTGACTTCCGGGGTAGTTTCTGGATCAGTTTGAAACAAACTAGCGGATTTAATTATTCTTTCAACGCGAAAAGCTAAAACAAGACATTTGAGGTTTTAGTAGTTGCCATATAATTGGCAAATAACTTGTCTCTGATTTAGATTTTATTTTTTTAATCAAAGAACTACAAGTTCCATGAGGCTTTTCGGTGGTTGAACGGTTCAATAAAATCGTGTTAGACAGCAATTTTAAGTGCTGGGAGTGTAACTTTCAAAATCACTACAAACCACTGAATGCATGCCTTAAAATATAATTTCTAACATATTCCGTTAGATTATTCAAACTATGTAACATATATAAATACACTGGATTACTTTTGGAATACTTAAAAATCATCTTGCTGAGCTCATTTGTCTGGGTATTATATGTCCATGCCAAAAACACACGACATTGTCCTGGCTGTGCATCTATCTGCCTTTGTCATGTGGCAGGTGCACTGCACACAATTTTTTAATCTGCTTGTTGCAGGCAGGTGGCATGGTGTTGTAGTGTTTAGCAGTGTCTCCTCAGAGCAAGAGGGTTTCTGGTTCAATCCCAGGAGGGAGTCTGGAGTTTGCTTGTTCTCCCCATGTCAGTATGGGTATTCTCCAGGTACTCCAGCTTCCTTCCACAGTTGAAAGACATGCAAGATGGGGTCAAGTTAATTGGTGAGCCCTGCGATAGTCTGGCGCCCTGTCCAGGGACCCCATATCTCACCCAGCGTCAGGTAGGATAGTCTGGCATAAGAGTATACATTTGAATGATTTATGAAAGCTGCAAGGCCGATGTGTTCTTTCACAAGATCAACATTTTTTGTAAACAATCTTGTAAATAGCCATTATTGTGTAAGGCGCTTGACTGTCCTAGGTTTTTCCTGTTTTTTTTGCTTGTTCCCTTTTTGTTTTGTTTGGCATATGTGACATATGGTGCACAGGCTGTTGTCAGTTATTGAGACACACACCCACAACTTATTAACACACCTGTGCGCACATTCGAAATGGGTCAAGCAGTTTCTATTTAAGCTAAGTGTTGTAAATAATGGTGTTGAGCTCTCTTAACGAAGGTCAAGGAGAACCGAAACGTTGGTGTTACCAATAAATTGTGAAGCTGAGCGAGAGCAGTGTGCAGGATTTTCTGTTCAAAGTCTCAAGTAATATTTTTCCAAAGCACCTGCATCTGAGACAGTTGGATGTGTGACTATCTTTCTTCAACTTACATTATGGGGAATGCATGCCTCACATGAACTTTACACCATCTCCTAACAGCAAGCCTGTGTCACCCTCTGCCCAGACTAAATATGTTAAATATGAACTTCTGCCACCTCATGTAGGTCTAAACAAACCATGTAGACTGCCTATCAGCTGTACCCTCAACCAGAAGGCACAGCTTTCTTCGTTTGTACTTTTTAAACAGGAAAAAAAAGTTTCCTATAGTGATATTTATTGGAACTGACTTATCCATATAAACAACAACAACAAGTGGGTTGTTACTGGCAATGGCCATTTACCAGAAACTTTCAGCTCCCTGGTGATCTGCCTCCAGCCAGATGCCACCTTATTTAGGTTTTTGTAGTTTAATAAGGAGGTGTTGTGAAACAAGTCCTCATTTCAGCTTCAAGAATAAGTTTCAAAGCAGGCCACAGGAACAAGTATCAGTACAGTAACTGTATTCAGCATATCAGATCAGTTAAACTGTAACTGTAACAAAGCACAGCTCCTCACATTTACTCCCCAACCCTAGAAATGATTGTTTCTGACTTAATATGACTTATTTTGCATTTGATTAGTTTTAAAGCTTTGGCAAATAATTTTGCAATCGTTTTTTGTAGATTTATGCAAAAATCTTTAGGGTGTGGAATATATCAGGCAGACTAATGATTCTTTTTGTAAGACCATCCCATGTGAGATAAGTTTAGAAAAAAGAGAGACTAGGACCCTATTTAGTGAAAGTGACCAAAAAACTGAGAATATGGAATGACAGTCTGTACATTGAATAAAAGCAAACTTGACAAACTTGACAGTTTTTAGACAACGCTTTACATTGATATTCTCATAATGGATCATTTTGAAAGTCCTGCACAAAAGAATAAATGTTTAAATCATGGGGAACCTGCAGCAGAGTTGGTAAATACTGTTTTAAATTTCATGGATGTCTGTTAAGTTAAACAGCAAAATTGTACCCTTAGGTATTGCTCCAGGTATTTTTTCATAATTTTTACATTTGGTTGTTGTTTTTTGGCCTTGGCATCGTCCTCACAATAAACCTTCCTCGCAGGTTCACAACAATTTCACAGAAATAAAATAAAATAAATTAGGAATGAAATTGTCTGTATTTGCCTGAAGTTTGCCAGAGACGTGAAGATTAAAACACTTAAGGGCACTTTGATTTTCTCTTTGTTTTTCTCATAAATAATATTCAAGGTTCCAGCATTGGTCACAATGCATGCTTATACTTAATCTGCATAGTGATTTTCTCAGAAATGACTGTGAAGTGAGGATGATTCAACTAAACTTTAATAAAGTATTTTCAAGAGTGAATTTCTTTAAGTTTCAAAATTAAGCCGATCCTCTGCCCTGGTACATTTCAATCAAAACTGAGTAACAGAAACAACTCTTCCAAAGCAAGAAACCACAGAAGCAAGATGTTTTTAATTAACTGTCAATGGAGCTTTAATTTTAGGAGCAGATAAAGTCTTGCTGTTCATTTTTATTCTGCTTTCTTTTAATTTTTAGCAGTGAGTTTTATTAAATAGTGGCTGAATAAACCCTTTGTGTACTGGGAGAAATCTATAATCTCGTTAGCAATGTGACATGATAAGAAAAAACAAAAACAAAAGGACAAACTTGTCTTGAAAGTATGTATCTGGTGGTGCAAAGACTTATGATTGACAAATGTAAACAGAAATGTAAAAAGCTCATGAATTGTTTAATTTAGGGCCCATTTTCAAGGCCCAGCAGTGGTATCAAGGTGACATTTGAACCGCATTTAAATGCTACATGTAGGCTAAGCAAGGATAGTTTAGTAGGACTTTTTTCATTATGGCTATACATTCGCCAACTACAGCAGTCACATCTGCATTTACAGCCACAGGAGAGGCAAGCAGTGGAGGAATTTTCACTGTTAGCAAAAATGCTTGCATGACATTTTTTTTTCAGGTGGATGTGAGGCTCCACTGAAGTCTGCGAGTGCTGCATCAGGCTGATCCAAAAGGAGCCATCCCTATGAACATGGCACACTCACAATGTCAAATAGAGCCGGCTCAGCGGAATTGTTATGCACTCTGAGTAGGCAGCAGTAGGTATGAAATTGGTTGGACCGCTCCCTGTACTCTCTGGCTGACCATCTGTGTCCTTGACTGATCATTTTGATCTAAACAAAATTGTAATGCAAATATCAATATATGACATTTCAGCATTGCATGTGTAATGCACTGTCACACAACCTGTGATAGCATGCATGTTCGTGTGAACTAGGAATGCACAGAAAATCTTTTTTTTAAGGCAACAGTTAAGTAATGAGGATTAATGGTGACTTTATACTATACCTTGTAATGAATATGCATTACTGTCATACGAAGCATGTCATTCAGTCTTCCCACATACAAATTGACAAACAACATGTCCCCCTTGACACTATTTATACATCACAGTTTAACACACAGAAGAACAGCTTCATAAAAGCTATGACATATTCACAACATTCATGAATTTGAATCTTAAAGTTCCAATGTGTAGCATTTAGTGGCATCAAGTGGAGACTTATGGTGGCTGACTGTATCTAAAGCCAGTGTTTGGTTTGTTTGTTCTTTGTTTCATCCTCCGAATTTGTAGAACAACATGGCAGACTCTGAGGAGATGGACCCACTCCCCACATGTAGATATGAACAGCTCATTCTGAGATAGAGGACTGCACTGGGATTGGGATCCCACAGGGCCCAACACAAATCTTGTGGGAGCAGGCGGTCAAAAAATAAACTGTGGGTCCCATGATGTGTTGGAAAACAACAAGTCTGTCTCTTTACCAACCCTTGCGTGCGCTGGCAGAAGTCAGCTGTTGTGAGTGCTCTGCCCATCCTATAAAAGACAATCAAAGAAGTAACAATAACCATTTCTGGAGTGTTACAGTATTTACCTGTAAATATGACAGAATGTAATAAACATTTGCATTTGTGTAGATTAGGGTTGCAATAAATACATTTGTGATTACAGTAAACTACAAAGTAACTGACTGGTGTGTGCCATGGATGTAATTAGCCCTTACCGAGCACCCCTAAGGCATTGGGTGTGCAGACTCGGGAGCAGACATGCAAACTGCGGGAACGGGTGGTAGTAGAATGCACACACTGAGAAAGCAGGCATTAATGGTCAAAAATCATGAGGCAGCTGGCAGGAGCAGGATTATTAAAACAGTCCCACGCAGAACTCTGTTTTAAGATATCAAAAACAGAACAGCCCCTTTTACACTGTCTCAGCAAGGCGGGAATTTCATGCCATTATGCCGCCTCCTGCTCTGTATGTATAAAGGGTACAATTGCAGAATGGGGGGAGAGTTGTCTCACCTTTGAGCTGGCTAGTAACAGTGCTGATCCTGCATCTGTCTTAAAGGAACAGCAAGCAGGATGGGACCATGCAGGGCGCATATGCAAGATTTTGATGATGTATTATGTGTGTGACCCACAACAAGGAGATTTAAAAAGCAGCTGGTGGCAGTTAGCAGCAAAGTCAACGAAAAAGAGCAGCGGCCAAAAATGTCTGCAAATTGGAGAAAACAATGAAGTCCAGGAGCTCCTTACCCTCTGAGCAGAGGGCAAGATGAACTGCCACACAACAGAGACAGTGAATGATTGCAATTGCCATTTTAATTAAACCGTTATTGTTTATAAGTGCAACGCATATGCTTCATGTCCCACTAGTGGCCGACACTGCTGTTACATGTCACATCTGTCATGCCTCTTTTGCTTCCGTGATGCTAGCATGCTATCTAAAATCACACACTGGAGCAGCATGATGCCATTGTTATTTAGCTCTGTGTAAAAATGCAAAGGCAGCATAGCATTGTAGTGGCCCTATAGCACTAACTTGTAGGTGATTATAAGCACATGAAATCATAATTATGAATATTATATTCCATTTCTGCCAACAGATGTCCATTAAGCCTACACACTGGACCTTTAATGTCCTGATGGTCCTTGCTATTTATTCAAATCAGCCACGACATGAAAAACATACATGAGCTGTGAAGCTGTTTCTAACATGCTGAACACTGTTTTCTTTCCTTCATTTTCCATATCATTGCTTTAGGCTTAACATCGTCAAGTTCACAAATGTCAGCTGCTGTTTAGGGAGTTAGAAAAATAGCTCATGCGAGGTTTATACAGCAGGTCATGAGTAGGTTTTTAGAATAGAAAATCTGTAACAAGTCTCATATTACTCATTCCATGTAACATTTCTTTATGAATTACTAAGACCTTGCTTTGCATAATGAATTACTGTAGACTAGCATTAACGGTTACGGTGACTGTTTCAGGGGTTCAAGGGTCCTTTGAGCTGTCTCCAGGAAAAATGAGGAGTAGTTTAATTCATTATAATGTGATTCATATGACGATAGCATGAGAATAACTATATGAATGTGTTTCAAATCAGAGGCTTTATAATCTTCCTTCTTTCCACTCCTCTGCTTGCTACCTCAACCTTTTCCAGATCATCAGACATGTTAATAACAGTAGCCTTGTAGCTGCAGTAAATGCACATGCATTGAAGGTCCTTGATATCAGAATCTTTGGATATCAAAGGAGGGCAGGAGTTTATTTTTAGTTCTTAGTTATATAAATGTGTTTGTACTTATCAACATGTACTTTGGATGACACTTCAACATTTCAAATTTAGGAAACAGATGCACTTTTAAACTGTCTTGGAAGACATCCTTGAGAGATGTTGTTTCGTGATCTTTCTTTGGGCGATAAACATGCTACAAACGCCAGCTGTATCCCAAAAGTTGAGCGTTGGCGTCACACAGAGAAAAAGAAACGTCGACTGTCACACGTTTCCAAAGGAGTTGATGGTGCTTAAGGGTTCTCAATTTTACAAACACACCCTATCTCTGAGTCTGTATGACTAGTCAAGCATTTTCTCCGTCTCTGTCTGTCTCACACACAGACCCTCTGTGTCATAATGCCATCCCAGATGAAAATGTCTTATTTGCTGGATGAGGCAGCTCCTATCACCACCCTGCATTTCATCCTCACATTCAAATTTGCTGCATTTGTATGTCTCATCAAGCCTCTTTGGTATGCGCTGAACACATTTTGAATACACCTTTTGAATAATAACTACCTCAATATTAGGTCATCAGTGATGTCAATAACCAGCCAAAGTGGAATTGAATAATTTTCCTCACACCTGCTTTGTGAAATCAGAGACGAGGTGCATGCGGGCAAAAAGGCACCTTCATGCCTCAGTCACACACACATACATCCACACACATAGACAATTATTACCCTTGTGGCCACTAGAGTGCTGTGCTGTATTACAGATAGAGCTCAAAAGCGGCTTTACCATGACATTTAAAAGTTGCACTCATGCCACGTGGGATTAACCCCTGGGGTTAGTTTCCATTAAGTGTTTTTCAAATACAGGCAAAGACAAACCAGAGGGGAATGAACACATGTTCAGGGCATTTGTTAGAAAGCATTTGGAGACTGTGATTTACTTTTTCTGACTGAAGACCACCCAAATACAACAGTCATGGTTTCAGCATGGTTTTGTGATTTCTTTGAGTTTGGTATGTGTAGTGCATTTTCTTTTTGTTGTTTGGGAATTTAAAAAAAAAAGATTTCACCAACAGAGGTTTGTGAATTTGCAAAATCACATATTGAAGTCCCATGCTAGACCATTTTCCCACCTACACTTTCCATTTATTTTAAAAGTCTCAACAATGGAGGACATCAAAACAAATACGTGTTGTGCAATACAAGACATTTAATTTTTAAGCCCAAAAAGCACAGGACAAAGCCTTTTTATTTCAGTATATTGCACCATGAAAGAGGTTACCAATGTTTTACGTTTCACAAACCACAGTGAAAGGCTCCAGGTTTCTATAGTTTTGTCTGCTGGCTTGACTGGGTTGTGACTGACAGAAGGCAGATCCAAATATTTTGGAGAGGGAGACAGAAATCAGAGAAGCAGCAAAGACTGATCCCACCCTGTCTCATCTCAGCTCTTCACAGTGTTCCAGAAATGCACACATTAAATCATGACTGGAACATTTTTCAGACAGTAAGGGTTCATGGCTTCATGTTTGAATGCTTTGTTAAATGACACCATGCTCCTCAATCATATCACACAAAAACAGAGACATAAGAACATCAGACACAAATCCCATGTAACTAATAGAAAAAGATTTCTAAAAGCTGCATAAAAACATCTTGTCACGGCTGATTTGTGATGTCGATGATGTCTGTCTGTATCATACAAGAATCGGAAATGTCCGTCTTTTATTTTCTTTCCATGTCTTTAGTATAAATGAAGGTCCTTGAAGAAGATGCTCTACTTGTTTTATGGCAGTAGACAGTGTGCCTGCACTTTTGAATGCACCAACCAGTAGCCAGCCTGTAAAAGCTTCCTCCAAAGGTGAAGAAGAGGCAGTCATTAGAACCTCAAGGTGTAATAAAGTTAATACTTTGGGAGAAACAAAGTTGCATGCTGAGGTAATCTTTTAATCCAACTATGATCCAATTAGGCTACCTTTCAAATGACATAACTTTCAGCAGAAAGTTTCTCTGCCTTACTTACAAGCAATATCTGGAGACTTTTTTTAATGATATACTTACTGTATATTTTCATATATATTAACATTGCATAATCAGACAGTTTGTCTTACTGGCCCCAAAACGGTCCCATGTCATACAGATTTTGGTAACGCTTCATGTTCTAAAACAATAGGTGACAACTTAGAATTAGAAAATTATAAGGCATCAGTGTATAGAGTTTTAAAAGAACTGCTTCAATCTTAACAAATGGAGAACACTGACAGAAATCCATTTAGAACCTGTAAAAATGAATTTAATATTGTATTTGTACATATTTGGTGAACGGTGTGCTTGTCCTTTACTACCAAACACACAAAAGGACAAATTTGAGATTTGCATAACTAAAAGGCTTTTGAGGTAAAATCAGTGCCAAAGCGCATTGTCCTTTCTAGGAACCTTCACACGAATTAACAATTACACAACAGTTTATTTATAGAAGATTTTTGGGAAATGATGAGACCTGTAAAATGAAGTGTTAAGGCCAACACCAAACAGACATCAAAGAACTACTAGCGACAAAGACCTGTGTTTCGGCCAAAAAGTTGCACATGAACATGTTGCAAAGAATTTAGCCAAAGGCCAACCAGCATGTACCCTCTGTGCCTGAATGAGAGGAAATGACTCTCCCTACCAGCAGGTGGCAGTAGTCTATAAAAACAGCAATAGGAAGATTAACAGGACAGCTTTAAGATGCTAGTTAGCCAGTTAGCACAATACCAACACAACCCTGTTGAAAGAACAAAGAATATTTACCATATGCTAACAAACAATACCAAAAACAATTATAGAATGTTTCTGCTAAAGAGCTCAATGGCTAGAAAAATAATCCTAATTCATATGTTTATTTTAATGTCATGCCCTCTTGACTTTAGCTGTTTGTTTGCTTTCCCAACTTGCATTTCTCTTCTTTTGCTCGGAGCTGGACGGCCAATCAGAGTGATTTCACTTACAAACAGGCTCGGACGCCCATTCAACACGCTGAATTGGACAAAAATCAGGTGACAAGGGCTAACTTGTGCCAGCAGTGTGGGACTCTCTGCAAAAGTGGGATGACTGATGCTCACTGACGGCCCAACATCGACCAACGGCTGACTGCAGGGGCATAACTACAGACAGTGCAGACGGTGTGGTTGCACTGGGGCCCCTAAAATGGGAGGGCCCATAGAGAGACTGAGCCCTCCAACAATGTGTTGGGTGGAGAATGGGCCCTTATGGGTGATTGCCAACTTGGAAATATGCCTGTGTTAAAAGTGGAACTCTCATTAAATTAGGAACAGTGCCATTTGCAATATATGCCCTTGAAAAGGCAAACAATGAATAGCATCTGTAACAAAATTGTATGCTTAGTCCAATAAATTGTAATAAACTATTAAAATTGTTAAATTAATTATTTCTCTCTTTTTTTAGGTTTCTGTCATATACAGATATGAAGTGATGATTCAAGTGATGGCCACCACTGGCCAACCATCAGCTTGATGGGTCAGGGACCTTAACCAGATACTCATACTATACAACATATGGGTTACTCATACAAAAATAATAAGTAAATCCGTGTAAACATTTTTAAGATCTCTATTTCACTGCAGTTAATATTTGAGTGAGAACTGTTTGTGTAAATCAATTTATGAAATATCCGACCATAGTGAAAGAAACGGGTCGAATATATCCATAGACTGGAGTGGAGGTGGGAACTCTGTGCACTATTAATATTTGCATCATGTGGAAAATGGAAACGTTGTCCTTTGGTTGCAAGTTGCAAGGTGTTATATAAGTGATAACCCTTCAGCACCTTCACATTCCTCAGTATTCAGGTCCGTAGTTGATGTATACTTTACTTGTCCTTGTTTGTAGATTACACTAGAAACATCCTTGTCTGTCTCCTCTGCAACGTTTTGCAAATTTTTTTTTTTTAATTTAGAGTGGAGAGACCCTATCTTCACCTTTCCAGCAAGAATATTTGAATAATTAGCAGCAAGGAAGACTAGCTTTAAACAAATTGCTCTCATCGCAGGGGTACTTAAGATATCAAGTGCTTCAGATTTTCATTGTTCTTACACATTAAGTGGCAGTATGTGGTCCTCAATCTTGTGTTTGTGATCATTAATCATTACTAACGACCTTCATTAGGTCCTAACTTAGTTTATCTATGTCCATGCATGTTTGCTGTGCAGACTGAGAGCCAGACTTAGCTAATTATGAAAATATAATAGTTAATACAAGATGGAATTAATGTCATCGGAGTCAGGCGATATTAATGGGTTTTACCAACACCATCTAAATAGTTGAGCATATTTGGTTGATGAGTTCATTAACGGTAATCAGTTTCAACTGCCTTTTGACACGCGCATGTAAATGAAACATAAGTAGCGTGCCCTTTAGTGTTGTTTAAATTTTCACACAAATGTATCACCTGATTAATTTAAATAACTTTGTTAATTTGTGCCACTGATTATCTGCCTGGTCTGTGATGCAGCACCTCATTAGATCAGGACGGCCAGAAGGCATTTATAGCAGTCTAGCTGAGAAATTATATATTCCAAACTAATATTGATATTCAGCAGCATGATGTGCAGAAACATAATTCCTAATTGAATTATTTAATGGACACTCAAACATATTTGAAACTTCAGTGCACTTCTTGCAGGCTGTTCTCATACACTGTTTGCATGTATATCTACGAAAGGTAATGCACCGGTAATTTCAATGTAACCCACGCAATTGTGGAAGCTACGTTCACATTGCAAATGCACTTAAAGGGAGTAAAGAAGTAAGTAGTAGCCTACTGTATAAAGAGCTACAGTCTGTATAAGGAGGCAGGTTGGGGTGGTGAATTGGTCAAACAAACACACAACTTTTCCCCAGGAGACTAATGTTCATGGCCCATATGAAACCAAGTGAACTTTATCACATTTGTTTTCCCTGAACCTATTAAGTACGAAACATGAAGATGGGCTGGCACGGGGGTGCAGCGGTTAGCATTGTCGCCTTACAGCAAAGGGTGCCCAGGTACGCATTGCTCAAACCCAGGATGGGCAGATTCAAATCCCAGTGTGGGGAAGCCATTCTATGTGGAGTTTGCATGTTCTTTATGTGTCAGCGTGGGTTTTCTCCAGGCACTCCATCTTCCTCCCACAATCAAGCGACATGGAGGATAGGGTAATTGGTGACTCTAAATTGATCATACGTGTGAATGTGAGCGTGAATGGTTGTCTGTCTGTGTGTCAGCTCTGTGACTGTCTGGCAACCTCTGCAGGGTGTACCCAGCCTCTTGCCCAATGTCAGCTGGGATAAGCTCCAGCACCCCATGATCCCTAACATGATATGTGGTTATGAAAATGAATGAATGAAGATGATCAACTCTTACTCCTTTTCACACGTGTACTGCAAACCAGAAATTATTGAGACACTACCTGGTAGAGCTGTATGTGAGGACACAAAAGTCAGAATCAGTCAGATCAGACATTAAACTGACTTTACCCTGCCAGCTGCAGAATTCACAGTGAGCAAATGGGCATATTGATCATGTTTCTATCATGCAGCTTGCACAAACCTGGAGGAAAACAAACACCCAAGGCTGAAGAAGGGTCACTGACATGAAGACAGCAACGAATATATATTGATCTGGTGAGATGACAAGATTTGGGAACTTCAGTCAAGGGCCAAAGCTGAAAATTTCAGACTAATTCAAGCAAGAGACTCTGTTCTTTATTACAAAATTAACAACTAGCTAAGTGACCACGGTATAATACATGTCAGGTCCTGCCTTCTGCACACGCCTTCTGTGCTACATGTTTTTCTAAACCTGACTGACTTAACTTTACATTCCTGAACCTAGCCTACATAACTTTGTGTTGTGTATATAACGTGACAACACCCAACCATGATTTTTTTTCTTAACCTAACTGGTAGGGGCATTAATTTATCGGGCACTAATTTGTTAGAAATCATACGAACCATTTTTGTAAGACAAATTAACTATTGCAAGAGGATACGCTGCTTCTTGAATAAAAGTTGTGAAGCTGTGAATAAAAAGTCAAGGTATAATTTTGCAGCAGCAATGCACTCCTGTCATCACAGCTGGAATAATAAAGTGCAGTTTACTTATTCTGGAGGACAACAGTAAAATTGCAGAGGAGAAAGTGAAAGTAACTCCTATGTATTTTCACAGATGGTAATGGGGAAGAGTTATTTTTTCCTCGACGCCTCAGGAACTGGACTCAGATGGCATCCATTCATTTTCTACACTGTCGCTGAGTATTCCCAAAGAGAATTCACCCGACACCTTCAAACTCCACTGATACCAGGACACTCAAGGCCTCCTGGAAAAACAGTATGCAAACAATGGAGTACATCTTCCAGCTCACGTCTCCGGATTAAAAAAACAAACTCTGCTTGTGAGAAAGTACACTGCTGCAAACTCTGCACAGCTTGAGGGGGCACAAAGTCAGGAGTAGAAAGTATCCAGTAGAAATTTTGTTTTAAGGACATAATGGTTACTTATTTTGTTTTGAATATTTGATTATACTATAAGGTTGTTTAACCCATTAGGTGTTAGGTCAATTAATCTTTTGATTGGAAAGACTAACAAGTTGTACACATTAAAGGGAATCACATCCACAGTTCATTTCTTTTAGATATTACCTGTCTGTTGTGGTTTATAGTTTCAAATAGTTATTTTCTGATTAAATAATTTACTTTTTGTAGGTGTGCCCACTCAAATTCCCTCTTCTAACTAAATTTCCCAGGATGACATCCAACAACTCTCGGGGTAATGGACATAAAGTGACTGCTTTCAAACAGAGGTGGGTGTATGGTCTTATAAAGGTCCCGACACACCAAGCCATCAGTCGGCATCTATCACCATAGTCTTTGTGTTGTGTCCCACACCATCAACCCTTGTTGGCCCTTGTCGGCTTTTTTTGTTTTGTTTTAGCTGATCTCCAGCCATCCAGCCATCTGCTGGTATGGACAGTTATTTCCTCTTACGCAGATGCAGAACGTATGTGCTGGTTGGCTGTTGGCTGTAGTCTTCGCAATGTGTTCATATGCAACTTTTTGGCCAAGACACAGGCAATGTGAGACAGCTTTTGTTGCTGCAAGTTCTTTGATGTCGGTTTGGTGTGTCTGGGCCTAAATACAGCTGGTCAGTTCACTAGTTTGTAAAGAATGTAAC
>JAPZEB010000009.1:8622093-8638927 GCA_029783705.1 Chaetodon striatus | reverse complement strand
CCATCCATCCATCCATCCATCCATACATCCATCCACCCATCCATCCATCCATCCATCCATCCATCCATCCATCCATCCATCCATCCATCCATCCCTTTTTCTTCCGTTGTCACAATTATGGCCACATAGAGTGCCATGGTTTGGAGCAGGCTCAAAAAACCCCCCAAAAAACAGGGATCTCCCGTTTAGGATCTGCTTTAGCAACATTTTGTGGAAACAGACTGGGGCACAGATTCAAAAGAGGGAGGTACATTTGGGAAATGAATAAAAATGTGTTAAGGCTCAAATAAATTCAAAGCCCTGGTTCTTGGCAAAAAATAAACTCTACATTATTAATAGTTACACTACTTATTTGGTGTAATCAATGAATGCCAAAAATATCTTCACATATATGAATGTGATATAATATCAGTTAGTAGTGCTATTTACAACTAAACTTGTAACAAATAGCCTCAGTCCCCCGACCCTCCTACACAGAAGCAAGACATCCAGAATAAAAAAGACTCTCTTTGGCCATTTTGTGTACCTTAAGCCTGTTTACACCTGGCGTTAATGTGTGTCAGTGATCCAAACACAAGTGGACTGCTGAGACACATCGCTGTTCACACCTGTGTCTATCATGTGTCTCCAGGGGGACACTTGTGTTAAGATTTCATTAGTGCCTACGTCACTTACCTTAGAAGGTTAAAGGGCCCAGCACAGGGTTATGACAACCACACTCTCACTAGCATGCTCACCAGTCATGTTAGCAGTTGTGTTGGTACAACTGGTGATACGACTTTCAAATCATCCATTATCATGGTCATGCAACACTTGATCCAACTCATCATAAAATGGGCAAGTTATAGAGCACTGGCCCGCTGTTACCAACACAACCACAATGGCCAGCACTGATGACATAGTCATGGTCAGGGACGCATCAGGACGCTTGTGATAGGATCACTTAAGATGCATATTAATACCAGGTATAAACAGGCTCTTTGTAGCTGTTTTGTGTTACAGTGATCTTTTGTGTAATAGTGGTTCTAACCCTGTCTGTCACAAAAAATAAATGTGTGGCCAATGACAGCAAACAGTTTTCCTTTTAACGTCATAACTTGAGAAATCCTATGAAGATGTAAAAGAAATGATGTGTGGTCAAAATTAAAGCTATGATCAGTCCTTTGTAGTTGTACTGAAATTACAGTGTGCTCTTTATGTGGCAATACAAATGACCTTTTTAACCAATGTTGTAAGTCAGTGGCCACATGTTGGAGAAAAAACTTGCTTGAAAGTCTTGTTCTTGTTGATGTTGGTGATTTGCAAGTTTCAGGGTGTGCTGTATTTTTATTACCAGGGTATTATTTCTCATGAATGCCTGGAGCGGTGAACACTGAAATACAGTGTATCATACTTTTATTTTGAATAGTTATTCTGCTTTCTTAGAATCATTCTTTCAGGTATGAAGTACAATAACCACCTCAAGGTTTTATGCCTTCACAAACCAGTCAAGTTACATTTTACATCCACATTTGTCCAGACTCATATGTAGCCATGACAATAGACAATGCCTCAAATATGGATTTTGCTGCAGAGAAACAAATTCTAAAGCATGGATGCTTCACACACAGAAGATCTACACATTTTAATACAATTTCAAGGATGGCAGCCAAGATTACTGTCACCTATTCAGTGTCTCACCAAATGTCTCCCCTTCTGTTCCTGAGTTATGATGCTGAATATTGGACAGAAGAGTGTCTTTGAAAAACATGATGTCACAGTGAAGTTGCCCCTTGACCTTTGGATATAAAATGTCATCACTTCACTTTTTTTATTCCATTCCATTTGTGTGAAAGTTTGTCATAATAAGCATATGACCTCTTGAGTTATGACAATAAAACATGTTTTGTGAGGTCACAGTGACCTTCAACCGCCAAATTTTGGCAATGTTAACTCCAAACAGATGTTGTTGGCAAATTTGAGGCAATTCCCTCAAGGCCTTCTTTAGATATGTTCATGAAAATGAGATGCGCAGACAACTCAAAAACATAATGCCTCCAGCCACAATTGTTGCAGGTGTGGAGGCATAAAAAAAGGAAAAAATTAATGTACTAATTGGTCAACATTTTCTCAGCACAGGCACAATTATCCAAAGGCTAATTAACTATGTTAGAACCTGGACAATTAAAGAGCAATGTGCTTTGATTTGTGTATACTGGAACACCAGGCGAATCCAAAGCAGCTCACTATGGACTAGTACGAAGATAACTACATATTTAATGGCTTTGTCATTCACTGAACATGCTGAGACATTTTCAGATCTCTAAAGAGGTAGGTAATGGGGAGCTTTAAATTGTGGAGCAGTGTGACACTACTTTTTCTTCTGACAACAGAAAGGGTAATTCCCTGTGATTAATTTACTTAACATACTGCAGACAAATAAAGCAGAATTATGCAGGGTAATTAAGTACATGATATAATATACTGTAGCTTGTAAGATCTCTCATCCAGGCTGGGAAAGGGGTGTTTTTATGTTGGATCAAAACATACATGATATGCATATTTCAGAGAGCTAAGAGTTCTCACTCATGCATTACAGTCGAGGGGCAATTCACATCTGAATACTTTATGGGACGAAGTGATCCCATTTTCTGTACATTTGGCTCCATGCAGCCTGAAGGTTAAGCCAGCATGAGTTGAACCTCAAAACAATCAATGAATAAAACAACAGTCGTGGGTTCTGTGAGATCGAGGGCTTTTAATTTCCCTGCCCAGATCAGCCTCTGCACAGCACTCAGTTTTCCGGTATCAGTATTGCAGCCTGGAGAGAGGCTTGTCACAGGGAGCTCTGTTGTCTGTTGCCTGTCTTTGACTATGATGGGAGAGCAACTGAGGAAGGATTTCGTCAGCAGACAAAGAAACCTTTTAATCACAGATGTGGTCTCAGAAGAGAGCCGTAGCAGCAGGTTCATAATGTTTGGGTCGCAGCAGGTCCTCATCTAATATTCTTAAAGGTGGAAAACATTGTGAATAGATTTTGGGCTGAGCAAGGGAAATTAAATCTGTAATCTACAAGCAGTCCCAACAAGCATTCTTCATTTTTTCGCACAGACTTTCTTTTGAGAGCTGGTTTCCATTTTTTTGTAGTTGTGGTGGGTGTGTCAGTGCTGCTGTTGTGTGTCATTTTGCATGATTTATCACCAGTGAGATGACTGCTCACACACACTGAGAATGGTGTCAGGACTTGACTGCAAAAAATGCAAAAGAAAAATGAACTGAAATGGGCTTACTTCTTCAATATGTGACATTTATGCTAATTTGAAATGAAGATCCTCATTTTGAAATACCAGCCTTTTTACATTTTGCCCACCGCCGTAGATTTCAGCAGCAGTATTCATCTCATATTTGGCTGGTACTCAGTTTGCTGTTTGATGAATACATGAGACCATTTGGGTATTGTTTTCACGAGACATAATGGGCACAATATTTTACAGTGACATGGCAATGTCTTTGTAGGCGGACCGCCCTAAATTCATTCATCAATCTGAGTCTCTCTGTTTGATGACTGGGTGGCATTTTGTGAAGACTGAGTGCAGGTATGGTGGCAGGTCTGTGATTCTGCTTTGGCATTATTTAGAACGGCAGGAGGCACACAGATACATTCCACACACCTGAGAAAAGGTCACAGCAAAAAATGGAGAACAGCGGCAAATTGGCTCTCCATCCCATTACTGATCATTGTTACCACAATATGTTACCCAGTCTGCCACACTAGAGGGCTGATGTGAACTATGGGCTCTGATTTAGGCTGAGAACTTTGACTGTGCAACATTTATCTGGTCTGGGTGTTTACCACTTGTCAAAAAATTATTTCTTTTACCTCCTCAGGGGACTTAGGAACAATCGAAAGACAATTATTCATTAGAATTAGTTTAATTTGAGATTTTGTGGTTACTTAACATCATGGTTAGACTGTATTGATAACTGTAGGGCGTACAATGTTTGAAGTTAAATTCTTTAATATGAGTGACAACACCTCAAAGTTGCTTTGTGCTCTCCAGATAATTATGTCTAGAGTGTATTGTTTTTGCTTTGAAATCATGCTTAAGTTCTTGATTGAAGAAAACTAAGTGTTATAAATGATTCACAAAATTTTGCAGGCGGAAAGATGATTATGTCTCCTTATTCATTCCTGACGTTTGTGACTCACAGTCATACATCTGGCCTTTGAATGCAGTCAATATCTCTTCATGTCACACCTCACATTAACATTTATATTTACCATATTTAGCACACTGGAAAACTGTGCAGCAGATTAAAGATGCAGTTTCTATACAGCAAAAAAAAAAATGTATGTATATATATATTTATGACCTTGCAGTTGTATGCCTCCGCAAAACAGTTAAGTTGCACTCACAGTTTACATCCATGTCTGTGAAAACATGGATGCGTCATACACATCTTCCCCTCGGCAGCATGGACAATCTGCAGTTTATAGATGGCCACCCAAGATTATTGTTACCAATTCAGTATGTGACGAAATGTCTCCCCTTCTGCCAGAAAAGTGTTTTTTGCAGAGCCTTAGGATGTCGCAGTGAAGTTGACCTTTGACACTTTGGATATGAAATGTCATGACTTCATCATCATATCCTACGAGACATTTGTGTAATATTTTGTCATACTTAGCATATGAATTCTTGAGTTATGGCTAAAGATGTATTTTGTGAGGTCAAAGTGACTGTCAACCACCAAATTCTACTCATTCTACTCAGTTCATTCTTGAGTCAAAGTGAACGTTTGTGCCAAATGTTAAGCAAACTCCTTTAAGGCCTACTTGAGATATTCCATTCACAAAAAATGAGACGGTCACAAGGTCACAGTGACTTTGAACTTTGACCACCAAATTCAAACCAGTTCATTGCTGAGTCCAAGTGGATGTTTGTGCCAAATTTAGAAAAAATCGCTCATGATGTTCTTGAGATATCGTGTTCATGAGAATGGGAAGGACATATGTAAGGACGAATGAAAACCTAATGCCTCCAGCCACAGCTATTGCTGGCGTGAAGGCATAAGAACATATGCAGCATGACTTTTAAAATTCCTCCTACGTAGCCCAGATCACTAGATGTTTGCATTTACTTAATTTGCTATTCTGTTTCCGTATGGACAGTTGACGTCAAGACGTCACCTCAGGGCTAGAATCTGTTCCTCTAGCTTCTGTAACTCAATGCCATGTCTCACTGAGCATTTCTTTAATCAGTCTTTTTTTTTTTT
Source organism: Chaetodon striatus (assembly GCA_029783705.1). NCBI lineage: Eukaryota > Metazoa > Chordata > Actinopteri > Chaetodontiformes > Chaetodontidae > Chaetodon > Chaetodon striatus. Next base: position 8,633,674 of record JAPZEB010000009.1, on the reverse strand, counting down.
TTTTTTTAAAGGCATCTTCCTTGTGTTCACTATCTGATGAATTTTCTGTCGACTGACAAATTTATTACTTGATTAATCATTGCAGCTCTAACTTTAAGATTGGGGCCCAGATGGATAAATGACGTGTATGCATACAAACCATGTGTACGCCTTTTCCCCACACATAAAGTGGTATTTATGAAGAAAGAGTGTATGATGAAAATGTGTGCACCTTCTTCAGAACAGGTGTACACATGGTTTTAGCTAAGATAGCTGCAGGTGATTTGGTGAGGAGAGACAGATTGGTTTTAGGATGTTTGTCACTTTGACTAATTCTGTTATTATTTTTGCAGGCTACCCAACATTCTGTAAAATGTCAATCAAATGAACATTTAAAAAGTTAATTTTACATTATATATACATTTAATTACTTTTTTTTTTTTTACAACCATTTTTCTGCTAGTGATTGTTTAACTTTATCCCGTAGAGCACTTTATAAAGTCAGTTTCAACATGAGCGCTATAAACATATTATTGATCATCCTTTTGCCGTTTCATACAAATGATTGAGATTTTACTGCATTGATAGCTGCCACAGCAGTGTGTAATGACAGCTTTTCTGGCACCTATGTGGAACTTTGCCAATGCGACACAGTCAGTGAAATTGCTCTTTCTTTACTGTAATTTTCGTTGACAGGTGGAGGGACACAAGAATTGATATTCATATGGATGTTTAAGGGTGTTTCGACATCCATTTATGATGAACTGTGGGTGTGGCAATGAGGCTGGTACACATGCATCCTGATATTTTCTGTATCAACATTTGCAACCTTCCAGACACGTTATAAATAACATTTATCAATATGTATCAAGAAACATATTCTGAGCAGCATTGCATTTCCTTTAAGACATATTTGATGTTGCAAATTAATTGTATATAAATAATTTTTAGTAGATGGGGTGCATGACGCCAGTATTGTTTTATCAAATGTGTTGCAGTTGTGAAAAGGTGCAATAAGTAATTTTTTTTCTTCCTATACGCAGAAGAATATTTTTAATGTGTGCAGGTTTCATAAGTTAGTTGAATAACTTATGACGCAGTAATTTTTTCACCTGATAAAAAGATTTCTACTTTTTAAAAAACACTTCTCAGCCTGTTATCCCTGCCCTCTGGACTTTCAAGACACTCCACTCTCCTCTTCACCACTCCAAGGTCAACAATTACTCATTGTCCTTTTTAACTTTTATCTAAAACGCTGAATGTTTTATGTGCAACAGTTAATGCAATACAGTTACCAGAGGAAGTCCACTGCACAGTACCATTCATGATCATCTTGAATAAGCACTAACCTACATTCAAGGTATCCTTCAGTATACTGTGACTTTGTGAAACTCAGCAAATCAAGCTCTCTCCAGCTTGATTTTTAATTCTCCTTCAGGGCTCCACTAAACCAACAACATGGCAGGAGCAATTCAGAGTGGGAGTGTGATACCTGTCATCATTCACAAAGGCATCAGAGCATCAATGGAGCAGTGTGTGTGTGTGTGTGTGTGTGTGTTGTATGTGTGTTTGTAAGTGTACAGAGTGAGAGGGTAGTGCCTGATGAGGTTAGGGAGGAGTGTACCTCTGTGGGTCTCTGTGGTGTTTGCTTTGGTTTACAATTTCTTTTGAAAAGACTCCCAGCAAAGCCCCGAATGTTCAAGGCTGTGTTTCCGCGAGTGTACCCAGTGTCCAGGGCTCGTCAGGCACACAGAGCAAAAATATGCCAGTTTAATGTGCTCACTGAACAGGAACATTGTGTTTGACTTCGGCTGTTCTTATCTGCCCCTTGGTAGTACCCTTCTCACATTCTAATTTGCTTTCCACTGAAAGGCGTTTTTGTTATTAAATTATTCAAATGAAGACTGCCACAGTATATGAAATAAACTTAAAGAGAATGGGTTAAGATTCCACTTTAGGCAATGATGGGTGCTTGCTACTTTCCAAAAAGAAAATGATTTAAACCAATAGCCCTCAATCCATGAAGGAGACAAAAAAAAAGCAATCAGATCGCTACGTGTATTTTTTTCAGGAACTGATGAATTAAAAATTAAACCCTACATGGAGAACATTGGAGAGCTGACAGAATTACATACAAGCTGTGGGAAACTAAGATAATGCTTGTGTAAATTAGTGCATTACACATATTATCACTCATGTAGCTGGTTACTGTATTGGTTCTGGGTACAATTTGGGGTGAAATGAGCATTTATTGGACAGCTATTCCACAAACGTTCTACATAAATCAATGTTTCCCCAAGGATTTTCTCAAGCAGAGGTACTGAAGTGTGTGAATTTTATTTTGCGCTGCCAGAAGATATTTAGCGTAAAACAGAAAGGGCTTTGGATACATATTTGAACACAGTTCTAAATGTTGAATTACATTTGATAAAATGCTTCCCATACCCCATATGCTGTTACAATCACTCCCACACGTAGGGGCAGATGTAACGTTTGACATCTACTGTTAAAATCAATATTGTGATAAGCATTGCTTATAAAAACAATTATTCATGCTATGTTATCTTGAATTTGTCACAAAAACTTTGTTTTTCTAGAATGTTTCAGGTGAACGAAGAATCCAACGACAAACCTTCTTGATTCATTGACGGTAAACAACAGATCAAAACATCTGTTCACAATCTCCAACACAACTTGTGCTGTATTATCCAGTCTTATCTATCCAGTCATATGCTCAGTGGTTAAATCTAACTCAAGTTCGTTTGCCCCCTAAGTGCAGTTCTTTTAGGCAGGTGTGAACACAGCAATCGCACTCAGGTGCACACCAAAACAACTGGAGCGAGACCTTCTTATAGAGGTGGTCTCGGTTCAATTACAAAGAAACTCTGGTGCGGCTCATTTGTGGTGAGAACGTGTTCTGACCTCAACTGTTGTGGCATTATGCATTGTTTTGGTTAAAAAAGCGCATGAGCATGTTACAGTCCTGGAGGATTATTAATGTGCGCCTCCTCCTGTACTGCCTCAATATGCCCACTCATCAAAACATTGTTTTCTAGTTGGAGCCTCGTTTTCAAACTGTATGGTTTGTCTTAATTGAACAATGCAAGCAATATATTACACAATGACCAGCACTAAAATCAACCTGCGTAGTTGCCCCTCAATTGTGACATTGGAAAGTGTAGCATTTATCTTGCGAGTGTACTCTTCTTCAATGTTTTGTTTGCTTCCTGGATTTTTCCCGCATGGAAATTCTGACCAATCAAGAGCAGCTTTCTCAAGCAAGGCATTTTATCTGGTCCACTTGTGAACGCTGCCGTGAGAACATGAACCAACTCTAGGGAATTATGCGAATTTGTAACAAAGTCAGCCCCTGATTCGGACGAAAACTAGCAAACTCTAGGTCTGAAAGCACCCTCAAATCCTGAAGGGATACAGATGAAGAGCTGGAATACATAAAGATGCCACATTGGACAACACAGGATGAAACAAAGTAAAATGTAAACACTGTCAGACACAGCATAATGTATCACAGTCTGTACAAAACTGTTTAGTGCAGTGTGTGTATCGCAAGCAAGGAGACAGAGAAGGTGTGTTTGCACTCAGGACAGGCAGGTGAGCTGGATGTCAGGTTCGTAGTAAACCACAAGTGTAACAGTGAATGTTCAGTAAGATAGTTAGCGAGTTACCGTGCTAATCATTTAGCAGAGGAAACGCTTTACATCTGTACTTATGCACTGTTATTATTGCATGTTAATACTGTTTAGTATTGTACATGCTGGTGTCTGTTTCCCCTTGGGGACAAAAATATCTCAAGTAAAACTAACACAAATCAGCTGACAAACCAAAAAGATTGCTCTACATGATTTTACAAAGATAATTTACTAGTTTCCCCACAGTACAGTGAGAGGGAACATCAAGCAGGCAGACAGACTAAAAGCAGTCCTGCTTTAAAACATCACAAAGATCTGTGTTGGTTGGGGCGTGTTGTTAAATGTACCAAGACAAGAAGTATGACCCAGTGAGTCCAGTTTTTGTTCACTTGAAGGCCTCTCAGACGCCAAAATTCTCCACAGCAGTTTATAATACTCTGACACAGGACTATACAGCTCTATGTTGAAATATGGCTTTCACATCACTAAGGAATCTTCCAGGAATGTGCACTTGCAAACAGCGTTTTGTCAGATGACGCCATGTTTTGTTGAAGCAAAAGTTGAGCCAGGTTCAACTTTTTGCCAGACGACCCCGCAGGGTCACACTGATGGACAAAGCAGAAGCAGATTCGAAGTTTCTATGGAAAGTTTAATACATCTTTCTTCTTTGAAACTCATTTGTTATCACTGACACAGATTGTAACTGACACAAATTCAAGCTGAACTTTGAAAAGCAATCTTTCAAGCCTACATGAGGTCAGTATTTGATACCAAAACAATACATTTTGAGTGGAGTATCATATGATGTTATCCTTTGTTCATTTGGAGGACCAGACATTCATTCCTTATAGGTCCTGACTCATTACATTTGCTCCAACAAAAGCGTTTGGGTTGCCTGACACCAGCAGCTGAGTCGGGCCAACTGAGTGAATTTCAGTCCTTTTGTAGAAAAGTACATGACAGACCATCACGCCATATGATTTGCAGGTATCTCACCTCAGGTTTTTGAACTGTTACTTGTTGCTGTCATCTGGATCTGTGAAGTTAGCTGGTGCAGTGAGCCAAAAACATAAAAGCACGACAACAAAGCGGACATTTTGACAGGTTACTGCAACATCTGTGCTGTGCAAAAAGAGATCATTTCAGTTGGTCAGATTGATGAAACAATCCTCATGAGCTAAGTTATTTGATCTGCATTGTGAAAAAGTAAAATTCTTCACCTCAGTCTCACCCTGCATGACAGCGTAGTGTAGAAGGTGGTGGATGGATGTGTAACACCTTCAAGTTTTAGACTGAAGATCAAGGGTTTGTGTCTTCTCACAGTCTAGCAATTCATGTTGGCCTTCTTTCCTTGTGACGACAATCTTTCCCTGAGCTAAACAGCCTTTAGTTACCTTTCCTAAACACACCTTAATTAAACTGTAGTTGTCACACGCAGATACTATATGAATAATTAGGGGTCAAAGTAGCAAAACTCGCTCTTGGAGCCCAATTTATTTTCTTCTCATTATTTTTTCTTTCTTAATTTTCTCCACTAAAAGTGTTCTTGCAGCAAAAACAGCATGACCAAAGGTCACCAGAACTGGTGATATTTATTATATTGCTGTAATTTGTATTGTATGAACAATATTTTCAATGTTGCCAAACGTTTGATCAAACTTAAACACAGTACAGTACACTTACAATACACAATAAACCAGCATACTGATGCGTAATGTGTGTGTCGCAGGTGGCTTGCAACACCCACCTCCTACTCACTCAGGCACATCAACCTAATAGCCAGGAAAAATGTTGGCATTAAAACATTTCTGCAAACCACGGACACATTACATTTGCACTTATGAAGCGAATATGTTGAAACTTCCCTTTTTAACAATGCTGTGGTCAACATGTGGTTAGGTGTAGGCACAAAAAGCTCTTGGTTATGGTGAGGGAAAGTTGTTTTGCAATGATGTTGTGGTTTTAAATACCCAGTTTGGGGAGCATAATCCTAACAGGAAAACAGCAATGCCTAAAAACAACTGCTATCCATGCCTAAAAAGCCACTCAAAACACAGCAACAGGTCCCTAAAAAACACCCATGTTTGGAGGCTAATAAGCTGCAGAAAACAAAGCATTTACTCCCAACCATTATTTTTTGTTGGTCTCAAACAATAATCAGCAGCTACATAGGCATCTCGCCCAGGTGAGATGCCATCCGCCATCCCCTCCACCTCCTGAGGACAAAGTCAGCTTATATATTACATTACATTGATATGATTTGTAAGTAACATGGAATCATCCCAGAAACATGCAATGGCAACATTTTGTTCTGGCGACAATGCTGGGCACATATAATGACACTGAGTGACCTCAGTGTGACGCTGTAATAATCAGGTTTGTGTTTTCACAATTATCTAAAAGGTCAACATTTTTTAATTGTCCTATTCTCTCTGCTTGGACCCCAATCATTATTTCTTAAACCTTTATTTAATAAAACAAAGGTTGCCATTGAATATAAATCTGGATTTTGCATAAGTGCCATCTTCAATGTACTGTTAAATAAAAGGGTTGACAACTCCCACCACAATAAAGCTGGTGTTCAGCATTACAGTTACAGTGCATTTGCTGGTAATGTCACCTGTTATAAGTCTCCTCTGAATACCTCCAACAAAATGGCTTTAGAATCACCAATGGCAAATGGCAACAATTTCTGTAACTCATTTTTACAACACTTCATCACCAGGAAGCTGTAGAAAAATGTTAACTTTGCTCCGGCTGAAAGTGAGTTCAGGCCCCGGAGCTCTTCAACAATTAATTAGAGATTTCTAATGATGGAACCATAGTCATGAATAATCCATGTCTCAAACCACAGGAGTTAGCAAAGCCTTGAGGGAGATCAACAAGCAGGCTTATTGTAATTATTATCATTCTTATTTCGTTTATTTATTTTGCATCCAATGCATATTAACCTTTGCTATCTACCCTCTGATAAAATCTGTTTGCATTCGGCTGATTTCAAGTCTCAAGCAGTGCATAAATAAACAGTTTAGCCAACAGTTTCTTGTCATTAGCAATCAGGGAGGTACTGTATGATGAAACTTTCATTTTCTCCATTTTGATCTCTTGACAGTCTGTTGATTGCTGAGCAATTATCCTAGTGTGTCCGCACCTATTTTTGGATGTGTAGGTTCATTCATTATCACAAGAGGACTTGAGTAAATGGTTCATACATGTCAAATCAATGGGTGCCGGTGACATTTAGGTTAAACATTAAACTGAACAATCACCACCAGGAACTGGAACTTTTTCCATCTCTTTGACAATTTTGTAGCATCATGGAGTGTTTTCATATTAACATCACAGGAAGGATTACTGTTGTGGATTAGAGGGGCTGAGTCATGTGTGGGTAGAGCAGGTACGCAGAAGCAGAAGTGTTGCTATGGTGTTGGACTTGAAAGTACTCTTTATGTTTCAAGACATCAGACTTGCGTGGGCAAAGACTGTGCAGTTGTCATCCATCCGACCTCCAAGCACAAGTCACATTTCTCTGTGCTGTATTTGATGTCAAATTTAATGTCTCAAGAGAAATCAGAACTGTGTTGGCAGTAACAAAACGGTGAAAAGGAGCCTCAATCAATTCTTATTTTCTACAGAAACTAAGGTACAGTCACAAACAGTGGAAAATTATATTATTTGTAGTTTTAACAAGGTCTTAATGCGAAGAAAAAAAAGTTGCTGAGGGCGTCATTGTAAAAGGAAGCAAGAAAAACACAAAAATGATTACACAAAAATAACCACAAATTTACTCCAATAAAATGACCTTCCAACAGTTGAAACCTGTTGAAGAAACTTTACGGCTTTCATTAAATGTTCATAAAATAACAATGTCATCAAGTTTGACCTTTAAGATTGAATACTGACCCATCTGATGAACATGAAAGCTGACCTTAAACTGCAGTGAAATGCAATGAAATGTATGGAAGCCCATTTGCACCAGTCTGATGGAAAAAACAAGATGCTGTAGGTCATTATAATTTTAAACTCTCTTGAAATTATGTCTTAGTTGGTAAAAATGATGGGAAACTTTCTCAAAACAATGACTACTAATCGGCTAATAATCAGTCTCTGAAGATAATAAGAAACTATATTCACGTGATGACTAACTTATCTCAACATAAGAAATTATACTAACTCATTATTTTGAGGAAATTCCACACTAATTTAAAATACTGAGTCATAATTTATTATACTATTATTGTAAGATACTAGCTTGTCATTTTGGGATAAGCCCAATGCCAACTCTCCCCATTGGCCACTTGGCCCTACCACTCAAATAATCATGCAAAAATGTTGAAATCAGTTGGTATACCTTAGTGTAACATAAATGCAAAGGAATTGTTATTTTTAGCTGTTTCACCTGTTTATTCATTACTTTTAGCTAACTACCGTTATCCATTACTTAAGCAAACATTTCCTAGTGTAGGATTTCAAACCTTACCCCAATTGGCTACCTTCTGAAGGGCCACTACTCAGTCAAAGACACTTAAAAAATGAAGCTCAAGTGAAAGTTCATTGAGGAAGACAATACTTTTCTTTCTCACCCTGCCATTCACTCTTTGCATGCACACACACTCAGTATCTCTAGGTGTCATTGTCTGGGTCTGTAGACTGCGCCATCAGCTGTTTTTCAGCTGATTCACAATCAACCAATAGCACAGCGACACACCCTCTCTGTCAGCCTATCATCTTATTGCTCCTCATTTTAAATATGGTTTATTCTCAGCCACATCTTTCTTGCCGCAGTCATGTACACCCTTCACCTCTCTATCACCACCTAGTCTTTACAGATTCATCCGCCTCATTTGGCTCAGCAGTCAGCAGCCTCAGAGTCAGCAGCCACCACCACCACTAGTGTCTGGGCTCCATGGGAGGATTACCAGTGTCCACGTGCCAAAGACTTCTGTTAAATCTTAATCAGTAGAAATTATCTGTTCAACTGTTTTGTATTAAATGTTTTGTATTAAATATTATCTTTACTTAAATCTTCTTTTTCTCCTGAATGAACTTGGCATAGAGCAAAGGGAGGGTATTGGGATTAGGCCTAAGTCATTATTTCGAGGTAGGTCTGTCATTATTAAGAGAACGTTACTCATAATTTTGGGATAATAAGGTTCTGGACACATGCTGAGCTTTTTGAGCCCTTGAATTCATCCAGAAGCCATCGCAGCAAGCAAGTGCTCCCATGCTACACTGTTTCAGTGCGTGACGGTGCACCCTGAGATACACAAGGTTCAATTTTTGGAATTCAACAGCACACATCACAAGTCATGGGACAAGGAGCAACCAATCACAGGCAGCAGATATATTTCCTTTCTTTTGTAAATATCAGTCTGTGGTAAATCTAGAGGAGAAGCTGATTGTTTTAGTGGAGTGCTTCAGCTTCACAGTCTGCCCCATAGACAATATTTTGATATACACTTAGCAACCTGCTTCTGTGCCCTTAAAAGTCAGCACAATGGTAGCACTCAGCACCCAAACTCACATTTTCCAGGCGATAAAGACGCAGCATGTGTCATGAGCCCAAACTTATTATTTTGAGATACTAAATTATTGTTTTGAGATACTAAGTTTCTCATTATAATGACTTACATAATCTTTTTTTTCCCTCCATCACAGTGGTGGAAATGGGCTTCCATAGAAATGCAATTGCTCAGTGATCTGCCACAAATTTGTGTTTGAGCTTTAATTTTCTTTTATATTGCTTCTGCTAAAAGTGCCCAATTTAACACCAGTCCTCATATGGAGCATAACCAAGTCTCATTTAACTTTATGTCAGTTTAACTGTCAAATGGAAAAACAGCAGGATATTATCAATTCCAGTTTTGTTTATTGTGAATACATCATTCATGCAATAGTAAATGACAGCAATCTTGTGTCTGGATGAACACTGTATGCAATGTGAATCTTGGCTGCAAGTAAACAAATGAGATTCAAACTTTGCCACATAATTTATACCTTGCAGAAATCTTTGTGTCTGAGTACAAACTGACATTCGGATTCAAAGCTCTTGTCAAAGCTGCAACCTGGAAGTTTTTCTGCTGAAAAATCCCCATGTGGCTTTTTAGACTAAGAACTGCCAAATCAGGGTGGGGAATACAGAAATGGCAGGAGAAATCACAATTACTGAAAATAAGATGATGACTTTGAGTAGTTAATAAATGCAGGGCGCGACTCATTGCTGAATTAAATATGTTATCATATTACTTTCTGACTTCTGCAGACACCCAAAGTGAGCAACACAACTCTCATAGTTTATCTATGGTAAGCAAAAGCGAAGGCTACAGCACACAAACACACACATACAAACAGCATGAACACACACACAGTTCAGCTTCCCTTGTTTTCTTCAGAAAGGTAACCCAGTGGGTTGAACGTACTGGCTGATATACAGCATGTGTACAAAAAAGTCCCATCCAAACAACTTTCAAAGCAAAATGTGAACCAACTCAGTTCACAAATTGTTTGCCCTCTCTGCCTTGAAACGCTGTGTGCTTGCAAATAATACTTTTAAGAGCCAGTACCTGAGAATGTACCCAACAGATATCTGGACTCAGCCGACTCTTCTGGCTGGATTCAACAGTTTGGTTGATGCAGAGTAGAGGTTCAAAGAAGGAATGTGATAAATACGGTGTATGCAATTTGTAAATAAGAGTAGGAAAAATGTCTGAAAAATGAAAATCGCAGTGGTCTGCTCTAAAGTGATGAAACTGATTTGATGTTTGCTATTTGACTAAATAAATGATTATATTTCATCTTACAAAAAAGGAAGCTAATGCATAGCGTAGGTGGTTTTTGTCCCTTATATAATGCTTCTACTCTCATAATTAGATATAATTGATTGTACTATGCCTTCGATTCTTGTCTGTGTGAGGTGAGTGTCAAACATGGTATATTATTACATTATGTCAAGTATAAATTATGTACTACAGGGCCTATGCTGTGGTTGTCCAGACTGGAGCAGAAGAATGAAAGCCAGTGCTTCACTGTTGGCCAGGGAAGAAGTTTAGAAGTGTGAGCACATGTGAACATATGTATGTAATTACAAAAGCACATTGCATAAAAGGTGGGTACATCACAGCACAATACTCTCACTTTAATCGATTTTCTGCTGCCTACAGCATACAGAAGTGATGGGACTTGTTCCTCATACTGCCTCTCTCTCTGTACGCTGTCCCTCAAAGTCTGATAGGATCTTGACATGGTCTAAATTAAAACCAAAATTCACCTGTCTTTGAACTCCTGTCACTATCCAAATTCATTACTTTAGTCATACACCTTTGCAGAATGAAATGTCTATTGACCAGAGTGCTGTCGCTTTGAAATGTTCACTTGCTGCCTTGTCTGACTTATCAGAATATAGCCTTCAATTAATGTGGCATGGGGTGCAATGCTCCATCCACCTTAATCGATGTATCGATTCAACAATCTAATATCATAGATAAAAAGTGAAAACATCGGTCCACATCATAATCTTTAGGATACACTTTTTTTTTTTACCTATTTTGAAATTCTTTGTCACTGTCAAACAACGGCAGGCAGGTAATGGCAAGCAACCAAGAATAAGTCCATAAGTTTAACATTAGTTATTCGGAAATAAATCAGCAGTGTAGAAATATTTTGGATTTTGGAGATAATACAGGTCAACGGACAAAGCACATTTTATGTAAGCAATGCCCAGTTAAATATACTCATGAAACACGATGTGCCTGGCTGGCAATTGGCCTTTCGCTAAGCCCCGCCCTTTGTGATAGTCCGACAAGCTGTCAGAGTAAGCATGGAGTCCAAACTGTAACTAACTGCACTCACTGAAGAAATATTATCATATGTTTGGAAAAATGAAACAGTGATTTCAGAGAGAAGCAGACAGAGGGGTCTACAGTCTGTGTTTGAAGGATATATCCAGGATGTCA
>JAPZEB010000009.1:8588553-8618157 GCA_029783705.1 Chaetodon striatus | reverse complement strand
AATGTTACAGTTTGAAGTAAAGATAATATCAATACAGAATATGAGTGTACAGATTGACATATGATTTGTGCTGATTATGATTTAACAGAAGTCTTTGGCGCTTGGGCACCAGAGGGAGATATTTTGTGATCGAGGGACACCTAAGTGGCAACAGGATAAATCCACCCATGGAGTACAGACACTGGTGGTGGTGGTTGCTGACTCTGTGGCTGCTGACTGCTAAGGCAGATGTGGCTGATGAATCTGTAAAGCCTAGGTGTAGATGGGGAGGTGGAGGGTGTGCATGACTGCAGCAAGAAAGAACTACGGCAGAGAAAGGACCGTGAAATGAGAAGCAGTAACATGGTAGGCTGACGGAGAGGGTGTGTCGCTGTGCTATTGGTTGATTGTGAATCAGCTGATGACTCAATTGACCTACCCAGACAATGACACCTAGAGAGTGTGTAAGCATGTGTGCAAGGAGTGAATGGCAGGGTGAGAAAGACACTTACAGCCTGAGCATGAAAAGTATCATCTTCCTGACTGAACTTTCACCAGAGCTCCATTTGTTATAATGGAAAAGCTGATATTTAGCAAAGCTGACTAAGATAACTGCCAGCACCTAACTGTCTAACAAGAAAACAGGTCAGCTTCGTGTTGCTCTTTATCCCCATCCTCTTTAAGTGCCCACTAGTCAAAGTGAAGTGAAGTAAAAGCCCATATTTATTCTTGTTTTGAAACAAGCTTTTTCTGCTTGGTGTTTTGCCTCACTATATGCATTTTTCTGTGCTGTGTCACGATTTTTGTAGCCTCCTTTTGGATGAGTGCTGCTACTACCTGGTCACTACCATTCAATAAAGTCATGACCTCTGTGCCCAGGAATTGAGCAGCCATTAGGAAATATGGGCTGGGGAGAACACTTCAATCAGAAATCAATGCAAAGATCAAATCATGAGTAAACAAATCTCTTTTTTCTTCATTTATTTATTCAATCTTGAGGGCTACTTTAATCAAATATTGATCAATTTGTGTGCAGAAGTGAAATAGTGTAAAGAGTATATGGCTGTCAACTCCCACTTTTCCAGTCATACTAAAAAAAGCAGAAATACTGCTACTGAAACACTAAATGAAACACTTTTCCCCTTGCCAAAATTTATAATTTTGGAGCAATATTTAGTCATTTTTCCAACAAGACAGCATAACATGGTTGGTACCAATTGATGCCTTAGGTCCTCTAGTTTAATATGATACCCATGTCTTCACTGTAGCTTCCAAACTGAGCCCGCTGCAGCAGGTTTAATTTGCTAACATTAGTCTGCCTCACTTTTCACCTTCCCCTGTCATATCTAGTACTTCTTCACATTTTTTTTGCCAGACATTTAGTCATTGCCTCTCCTTTCATTTTCTTGTTCTCTCTGTACTCTGACTTTTCTTTTAGGAGCCCCTGATTTTGGTGAGGCGTTCTGAATTAAATAGTCAGGCTGCAAACAGCCTCACATTTACATTAGCGGCGCTTGTGACCCCCCTCTGTCAGATGGACTACACCATTTCACAATAATTGTGAGGGGTGGGAGTATCAGAGGGCAGGTTGACAGGTGATTTAACATGTTTTAATTATAAAAAATACCCTTAAATAGCATTTAAGGGTCAAGCATAGACCTTTTCATGGGCCTCCCCTTGGCCTTGGGTCTGGGTCATCTGTACCCTTTTAACCCCCCTGATGGTGGGCTTGCCCAGGAACATCCTGAGCATACCAAAATAATTAGAAAACTGGAAATTATAAGCAGGGTCTTTGCACTCAATTCTAATTTGTCATAGGTGATGACTGAGAGGGTTTACTTTTTTTGAGATGATACATTGTTTTTAGGAAAATACTGCATTATATACCTTTAAGGGAATTTATATTATAACATACAAATATCCTGAATAGATATCCACTAATATGTAACATGTTCTCCTGAAGGCCTGTGGGGAAAGGGCTGCTGTCTTTTTCTGCCTGCTCGCTTGTAACCTTCCTCTGAAATGTTTCTCATTTCCTGCCAAACAACAGCACACAAACAGCCAGGTTACAGCTGTACAGAAAACCAGATATTAGGAAAAGGTGGCCTTCACTCTTTTCAATACACGAGTCACTGTACCCGACCTCTGTGCTGTGTTCAAGATTATGTAACTGCTACAAAAGGTGATGCTGTCAGATTGGACAGAACATCTAAACCAGTCTTCACTCTTTCTCTCTTTCCTCCAGGTCCATTGTTACATGTAGACTGAATTTTTAGATTCAGTTTCAGGCAATACGTGTGAGTGCAGTATTCGCTTGCATTAGTATTGTCAGTGTTCATTCATTTCACAAAACAAAAGCTTTTATGCCACACCTACTTGTGGCAGAATCATGATATTGTTTGTTCAGCTTCAACGACACAATGACATTTTTAAAAGTGCACCGTTAGTCAAACACTAGAAATTTAAAAAAGGATGATTTGCATAATGCAGAAAGGTAGAGCAGAGATTTAAAAAGGGTCAGTCTTGTAGTTACTATGAGTAAATATTATTTTCCAAATGATCGCTGACATGGAGACACAATGAAAATAAAAACATCATTCCAACATTTCAACATAACAAACATTATCTAATGTTAATGTAATGTCAGCTTAGATACAAGTATTGCATTTCCTTTCTGTTTCCATATTAAACAGTGTTTCATCTTTATTCTTCTGTGTTGTGAATATGCAAGGAGTATGCGTAAATGTACTGTATTCATTATGCTGGATATTTCTAATGTGGTCTAGTGTTGTTACTAAAGCAGCTTAGTTCTTTTGACTGCCACTGAATATAATCATCAGGAGAAAGACTGCACATAAGTGTTTTTTAATTAAAGTCTCTTGCTTAGAAATGCCTGAAGCAGCCTCTAATCTCAAAGCAGCATGTTGTTGAGAACAGGGATATATTATTTTCAGGTCAAAATTAAATTCTCTGCTTCCTATCAGAATCAAAGACCTGCAAAATGGGTGTCGCTTCTTCATGTTTTCAATTTGGATTTTTTTTTGTCTTAGATGTAAGAAAAATATTTTGTCTGAAGCTGTCTGATGTCTGTAGTACTGAGAGGAGGAACTCAGTGGAGCTTTTTATGTTAACTACTGTTCAGCTGCTTTTTTTCAAACACAGTCCTATTTCAACCATTTTACTTTTCTTGGAGAGTCAAAACTTAAATTACTTCCTCTGAGGTACCTGAAACCTGCCTCTGGTAGAAAATACAGTATTGCAGGAGAACAGTGTGTGTGTGTGTGTGTGTGTGTGTGTGTGTTTGTGTGGGAGAGAAGGAAAGAGCAATGTCTACATTTAACTTTAGTTAAATATTTTAGTTTAGCAAACCCTTAATTTAGGATTTAGTTAAATATTTAGTTTGGCAAACTCTGTAGGATTTAGTTAAATATTAATTTAGGAAAACTTAACATTTAACATTTCCTGAAATATTTAGTTTGGGATCAACTTCTGTAATGTCAAAAAATGCATTTGTGTAAAGTCCCACAAAGTTCTTTGTCCTTAAGTGTAATTTCTTAGATACAAAACAAACATAGATTTGGGGCTGATTCCTGCAAATTGAACCTCAAGTACTTGCTGCAAATTAGCATGACTCAAAGTCCGCCTGTAGACTGCAAACCAGCACTAGAGACATAATTAATAGGCAAAAATAGAGGCTTGACACGGACATGCGCCCCCAAAATAGCATCAGAAGCTGTCTCAGCACCAAAAGGCTCAAATATGTGGCCAGGTAAAGGATAACGCATGTCCCAGCTCTTCATAAAGGTTTAAAAGATGGTAAAATGTAAGCTTTTAAAGAGGGGTTTAAATTAAGTACGTAAGGTTGTGGCCCTGCAGGTCTTGAAGTGAGATTCCTTAAAAGCCCTGTGACCAGACTGGAGTAGAGTTTATCAGGGAGGACAGACGGAAGGAGAGTGTGGGAGGAGTGATGTGTGTAGGGTTGGATGAGGTCAGTGAAACGGGGAAGTCCAAGACCATAGAAGGATTTAAAGGCAACCTGGAAAATCTTGTTCTAAGTGCCATATAGCAGTGGGATCCGACTTTTTTGGTCTGACCCTTACAGCCCTGTCAGATGGACTCATGTACCCCTTCATCCATTCCCAATGTATGTTCCAAATATATGACATCATGGATTATATTAAAGTGGACATTGTGCTTTTTTGTAATACAATACAATTGTCACATTTAAGTTGCTCTGGTCAGCAATCACACTATTACCAGTATTGCCAACATGATAACTTTCTCGCTATATAGCAAGTCTTAGTTTATTTCTTAAAAGTGACTAGCAACAAATTTAGCGACCTATTAAGACTACCAGGGAAAAAGTGAGAAATAAATTATATTGTAATTCATTCTCAGGCATGCTGCTCAGAGTAATCGCAGTCCATGGTTCCTCTGCCAACAGCGCCAAGTCTCTCCCCCTCTCTCCTGTGCCAGTCAGTAGGTGTGGGGCAGTCAGCAGGAGAGGAGACAATGCTCACCACACTGTGGGGGTTCAGTTGTAGTTGTGAGTTTCTGTGGTTATGTTGATGCCTCCGTGCTCAGAATTGGAGGAGAAAGGAAAGCTCTCATTGCATTCAAATGTTTTGTTTGGGATTTTTCTACTAAATCTAATTCAGCAAAGTTGTAAAATGCTTCAATTATTACAAATGAATGTGGGATGAATGTGCAAATAAGTGCATGATGTCATCTGCTAGTGCAAGCAACCTTTAGTATAATAGAGTTGGCAACACTGAGTAATACTAGCCACTACTTGGAGTAAAGCTGAATGTTTTAACTGTTTGTCCCATAGATGTATAATTGTAAACTACGAGATCTGGACCCCAAGATGGGGCCTATTCAGTCAAGTTGAACTGCTCGCCTGGTGCACACACCAACAAAGAATTCTAGCTTCCGGGTATATTCCGCGGTATGCAGCCCACTGAACATGAGCAGTAGTGTTTTATCCCACATACACTCTACGCCTGCGACATAGACTTTACATTGCTGTGATGTTACAGATGTTTAAATCGCTCAATCTGCTTGAGGAAAGTTTTACAAATATAAAACTTCCATGGATCAAGAATTCATAATAGAGAAACTTATAACTGACCTTGTTTGTAGTTTGAAGTGTCCGGTTAACAGCTTTACAGACATCTCTTCTGCAATAGTGGTCAATGGGGAAATTGCTTCATGGGCCGCAGGGGATTTTTTTGCTGCAATACCACAAGTGACCCTGGGAAAAATTGGAAGCAAGGCTGAGCTGCTTTCCTGTGGGCCTGGTTTATCCATTGGCCTACTTCAAGCTAACTATTTCAGCCATTTATCCATTGCTTTTAGCTCATTATTTGAACTGTTGGCCAGAACTTTTAGCAAACCATTCCAGGCACTTATAGATTACTTCAAACTTCTAACTAGTTTAACTGTTTTCCCCTTTTAACTAATTAGTTATTACTTAAGCTAACTATTCCTACCCTATAGTCATTACTTTTAACTATTTAAACCCTTTCTCTATTGCTTTCAGCTAACCATTTGAACTGTTTAGTCTATTTATGTCTTTATTTCAGCTACGTGTTTAAACTGCTGTCCTCGCTTGCAATCTAGGTTTCACACACTCTTAACAGCAACATGTAGTGATAAGGTGTTGCTGCTGAGTTAATATTTATATATATTCTTTCAATGAAATCAGCTAATCTACAATCATTTCATGTACCCCTGTGAACAGCAGAAGCACTCCCTGGGGTACAAGTACCCCTGATCAGGAATCACTGCCATACTGGACCGGGAGCCAGTGTCAATGCTGCAGAATGTGGCTGAGGTTGGTGTTTACAGGGTCAGGTGGTGCACAGATTGAAGTTTTGGGCACACTGCCACCTGAGTAGATACTTCAAAGATAACAGCATAGTGGTATTTATGTACTGGGAACCTGGATGTTACAAAGCAATGCTTTGGGTATCAGCTAAAGGGGGTTTAAGGTAGAAACGTGTGCATCATGTGGCTTTAGTTCACAAAAAAATAAATATACTGTGTTGGACATCTTTCATTACGAGATAAGGAGAGTTATATTCTCTAAAGTGTAAGCTGGCAACGTTCTCGTGTGTGACGTAAAAGGAGGAATCTTGGCAGTTCTGACAAATGCCAAAAGCTCCAGAACACTTCAGATCTGGTTTTGGCTGTTACACGCAGGATATAAATTAAGGTGTGGCACCACAGTCCACTTCATCATCTTTCCTTACTTTACTGGGGAAACCATTATTATAGTAGAGACAGCCTGGAGGAAAGTTATAACAGTAGGACCTAAGAGGTAGGAGAGAGGCCTTTGGAAAAAGGGCCCAGCCCTAATTGATGCACAATCAATCAACTGCTTGCTGATATACCTTCAATACTGTCAAAGAAAAACAAGAAAAGCATGAACGGCTCTTTTTCTAACTCACAAAAGGCTTTTCTGCTGTTTACCAGCTGCACAGCTTGTGGTATTTTTCTCCCAAAATTGCACAAAATGACATCATTAATGTCACTAATTAGATGTTAGAAAGACAAATATTTGGGAAATTGGGTGATTTGCCGACACTGGGAGCTATAAGGCAATCTAATTTAAATAAAGTTTCAACAACTGCAGTGGCTAGGGACACATGTAACGTGATTAACAACCAATAGAGATGAGGAGAGGAAAACACAATTCTGGCTAGATAAGAAGCGTACGTTTTAAAATGTGCTTATTGTTTTATTGCAGAGGGAATAACCTGTCAGCAGTGTGGTGGCTAACACGCACCAGGAACGATTTTACAATCTTATTTTATGGCACGGTAAAAATTTATTTTTACAAGGAACAATTTCGGTATTGATGAACCAACATTCGATCAACATCAAAAGCTAAAATGGTTCTCGTTTTTACTCATGATGGCAATCTCCTCATAGTTTTTACCCATCAGACAAAAAACAGGCTGGTACTGAATGTTCAGTGCCAAAATCCTGAGCATTAAAGGAGTAGTTTGACACTTTTGGAAATGCGCTTTCTTTGCTGGTTGCCTGGCAACCTCATGGTAAGAATAGGACTCCAGAAAGTGACTGCATCCAGCCAAGAAATACCACAACACAAAACCACAGTGTGTCATTTTTACAATTTGTTTTTTCAAGTGTTGGAAAGAGCCAGGCAAGCTGTCCCCCTGTTTTCAGTCTTAATGCTAAGCTAAGCTAAAGAGCTGCTGGCTGTAGCTTCATATTCACCATATTGAAAGTGGTATCAATCTTCTCATCTAACTCTCAGTAAGAAAGAGAATAAGCACATTCTCTAAAACTGTAAAATCATTCCTTTAACACTTCATTTTGTGGCGATGTGGTAGTTTGAGACACTGCTGTGGCTCAGTAATACGGTTTCACAGCCAAATTCAGACTTTATAGTTAAGTCTGATGGCTCTTGATTTCTCTAAACTAAAACCTTAAATAAGCACTCGAAAAGCCAAATGTACACTACCCCTCAGCACAGCAATAGATGAAAGCCAATGTTAATAAGTGGCGAGTAAAGAAATGTGAACAACAAATTAAAGACCCAGATGTATTTCTGTGAAATTGTCTTTATCTTTAGCATACGAGGATGAAGCAGCTGCCATTGTGACTATCGAAGCACAATAAGAACCAGATGTAGAAGAACAAGTGAGTCAAATAATTTAATTAAATGCACTCATATTCCATAGGACCGCAGGAGGTTTTCTTACCATCATAAATAATTAAAACCATTGTTAAATAGAATTGATACAGTATCTATTTTTATCTATTTAACGAACATTTTATTTTCCATATCCCAGCTCAGCGTCAAAAAGGTCACAGACTTCCAAAGGATGTTGAGGACTAACAAAAGGATTTCACTGCATGTTTGTTTGACTGAACATCTGATTAGAAATCTGCACAATGAAAAGCTCATTTTGACACATGAAACATATGCTTATCTCTCTGTAATGCAGGATGAATGTTAATTTAGCAAAGTTTATCACGCTGATGAATTTAAATGACAACAATATGTTTTGGAAGATAAAATTATCATTTCAAATGCCTTCCTATTCAGTACCCCACTCACCTCCATGACCTCCCCCAAAGAGTGAAAATGTCCTCTGAATTTTAAATCAGCAATATGAAGATCCTTGTTGTGAAAAGGTCACAAGGTCTCATTTTTCATTTAGCCTTTGAGACTGCCACTGACTACCCCGTTATTATTAGCAAGCCAACTTTCAAGGTTTGGTGGGAGTTCAGTGCCCGAAGCCTCAACATGCATTTGATGACATTAAACTTTGGGGTGTCACTTTAAGCATTCACTGAAATGTATGATCTAATTTGAATGGAATGAAAATGCCATCTGTGCAACAAAACTTTCATGATTTATTGATTTAAAAAACTGGATAAAACGCCGGCCTGAGCCTTTGAAGAGTGCAATCACATCCCATATTTTTCACTCCATCTGCCATGATGATTTGCCAGCTTTTATACACTGACTTGTTTTTTTTTTTCTGCATGCATGTTGTTCTGCATTTCCAAACTTTTGCCAAAGTAATATCTTTCTGTGGTGCAGAGTGGACGGGGAAGCCTGTCTGTCGAGAGCCAATTTTCTTTCTGAACTCGTGCACAAAAAAAAAAAATAAAAAAGCATCACTGCCAGCAGCAAATTTCACTAATAATGTAAATTCAGCGTCTAATTGGCAGCACACCAGCTGTTTCTCATCAAAATAATGAGTCTGTTTTTCTTTTATGAGAATACTATCTATCTTCTTAAGACACCGAAAGCTCAGCCTCAGTTTTCATGTCTTTCCATTGAAGCAGTGTGTCCTGACTATACTGCTACAGCCTGAGGTATAGAGATAGAGATCCAGTCTGAACCTGTCTAACGTTGCCAGCAGCCAGAAAAGAGAGAGGGGGGCTTTTACCACCAACAGGCAGCTCACTGACTGCTCAAGACTGACTGATTAATTTCCTGCTTTTGTTGGTCAAGACAATATAGACCCCTTCATAAGTCTTCCACCTTGTCTTCATTCTCCTTAATGGCTCACTGCACAGTTTGATTGTATGCAGATGAGGGGACCTGATGAAGTCAGTTTTTGTGCACATGCATAACCACAGGGTCTTGGATCTGCCACTTGAGTGCGACTTATTAATGATTTCTGGGACTCCAACTCTTACATACGCACTGAGCAATATAAAAGGTTAATAGGTATTTTATTTTCGCAGTCTAAAAGGAAGGCAGACGTGGTCAGCTTGCAATTCTTGCTGAGTATTAAATAAAAGAGCCTTCTGGCATCGTGCTTTTGAGATCGAATGATAGCCACTCAGTAGCATTAATGAATTGCTGATGGCTGATTTAATGAGATTGCTTCAGCTTGTGCTGTATTTGAAAGTAAAGATATCCAGGTTCTAATTAAGTCCTTGTTTGATTTTAATGAGTAAACATTAAAAAAATGTGTCATGGATCAATATCTGCTTGGTACTCATTACAGGTTGATATTTTCTTGAGATTTTACATGAAAATGTCAAGAGCCCCATAAGCAGAAACAGAGCACATACATTTCAGAGCAGAAATCATTTCAACAGAGTGAGACAAGCATGAGACTAGTAAAACTAAGAATCTGAAGCCGTGCGAGCTGCCCTGTGAGGCTTTTCTTAGGCAAAGCAGTCATACATTTGACCTAAATCACCCAGTTCATTAACACTCTATTAAACAGGCGTTAGAACTGCTTATCAGCATCACAGATATAGGTTAGAAGGTTCCTGCTGCACTGACAAGTGTGTTCAGAATGCTATTATCAGCTATTAAATGCCCATGTTTATTGTTATGCAGTGACATGTGTATGAGCTGACTTTGTCATCGTGAGGTGGAGGCGATTGTGGATGGTGTGACATGAAGGCGAGATGGCTGCCAAGCCGCAGACCACTTTACGAAACCAACAAACAACACTGGTTGTCAATTAGTGAGACATCAAGACATTTCCAAAAGCAGTTCTGCCCTTAAACGTGGGTGTTTGAGCCAAATGTTGACGTTTTCCTAACCATAACTACGTTTTTTTTTGTGCCTAAGCATAACCATTCTTTACCCCAGCATTGTTGAAACATTAGGATAGTTCTGCCAATGGCTGTTTTGTAAGGTGATCATAGCATTCGGATCATGGTGTAGCAGCAACCTTCTAACCTATATTTCTAATGCTGATAATCACTATTAAAGCCTATTTTAACAGAGATATATCACTTGAAATGGGTGCACAAATGCTTATGTCAGTACACCAATATGCTTATGACAATGCCTACATGCTGCTTTTTAGAAGACATACAATAATGTTTACTGCAAGCTAACAATGTCTCATTAGCACTGAACACAAAGGTCAGCTGAGGCTACAGGAATGGAGTTTTGCAGGAATTTGAAAATATTTAAACTTCGATGGTGCTAAATGAAAATGAAAAAGGAAATCACAAAAGTTATTTCAAGAATGTGTGTACCAAATTTCATTGCAATCTAGCCAACCAGATATTTTATTCAGAACCACAAATATCATGGTGGGTACAGAGAAAAGACAGAGGATCATCCTGAATGGCCATACAAAATTTCATGACAATCTATCCAATAGAGATATTGTTTTCCATACAGCCATGCCTCTAGTGTGGCTAAAAATAATTATTATGTAGCTAAAGAAAGGTCTGGCACAAGCTCTGGCACTGGCTCAAATGTTCTGGATTTAGAAATGTAACACATGCAAAGCACTTCTGACACTTGCGTTGTAGTGCACTAAACCTTACTGTCATCCTCAGTGAGTTTTCATGTGGGATTAGATAAATTTCGAGAATCCATTAGCGGCACTCATGGGTAATTTTCTTCCACAGCACAAGGAATATTGCTAAGTGATCGCACGGTTTGCATGCAGTGATGCAGGTTGAGAGATATGATGCAGAGGGTTCACAGCCTGTAATGTGATTAATTGTCACAGCATATGTTGGCTCCATTTGGTTTCTAATTGAGTCATTTACACGTACTGTACATGCGAATCACAGGCATGTTTTATTTTCCTCACATGAACATTTGATATTATATACTAATATTTCCAATCATTGATGTTAGTTACTACAGAGGTTAATGAAACTGATTATTGCCCCTTGAAAATCCCCTACTCTCAAAAAAGTGTTTTTTTCTAAAGTTTATGTCCCACAAAATGTCTGACATTGACTACATTGACTTGTACCTGTGCAAAGTTTGTCACTAGAGAGGGGTCTTCACATTCTTCTACTGAAGAGGGAAATGTCACTACACTTCCCTACAATCTGAGATTGAAATGTCTGCCTGGCAAGACGTGACGTGAGATGGCAAGGATTTTTTTAATGTTCAAATAAGAGATCTATTCAAGATGTAAATCCACTGATAAAATATACTTACTCAAGATGTGTGACTGTGGGGTTGACACAAAACTCTTAACTAAGATGGCTAAATAATTCATGTTAACTATCAAGATTAAGAAATATGTGTCAGTATTTAAAAAATGGGAAAATGAACAAATGTGCAAAATCATACATGAAATGTATTAATTCGATATTTTAACACACCACAAATTCAAAGTAAGTATGAAGAAAACACAGCCGAGCAGACAGCAAACCACAGTCACATATTTTGGTCTTGTAAAGTGATAAGTGGCTTCTGGGAAAAAAAAAAAAAAATCTATTGGAGAACTGTCCAATATCTTTGGCATTTCCTTAAATAAAACCCACTAGTCCTTTTACTTGGGAGAATACCAGGAGAGATCAATGAGACAGATTGACACTTGTTTTTAATAATCAGGGTAGCAATGATAAAACAAATTACAAGGAACTGGTTAAAAGATTAAAAGGAACTTAACAAATGTTAAATGGAAGGATTTTTTAAGGGAGATATACAAAATGGAAAAAAACCCACAAGAGTTAGAAATCAAGTGCATATTTTTGAAGAAAGATGGGAAAATGGTTGAGATATATAAAATCTTTGATTATATGACAGCTGAAGTAGACTGATAGCATAGAAGTGTTTTCTTGCTCTTTATCGTTCACATAAATATGTAGGTAATTGTGTGTCCATGTTTGGGTACACACACATTCATGGTTGCGAGCATGTATGGTATCAGTTATGTTGATATCTGTGTGTGCCCATGGCATACCGAGTTGTTATATAATGTATGCTCTTAAATTAAAATGTATAGGTTTATTTGACTACATCCTATGAAATAATGTAGAAGTAATTTGCTTTATTTCTTTTTTAAATTTCTTAATCCACTATCATTATATTATCATTGCCTATTTACTCATATTGCAGATACACACATTTATGTGTGTATTTTCTTTTTTCAATTTTACCTTATCTTTTTCAGTCTCTACATATGTTTAATAATCCTAAAAAATGCAAAGGAAAAAGAAAACAAAAGTGTAAAACAGAAAACACATTGATGAAAGAAAAGACTTTGACACAACAACAGCAGAGAAAGCTGAAACCTCCAGTGCTGCATGGACTTATTACACATAATATAAAAATCTCAACCGGGCAAAATGTATCTCTGCAAAATTTGATTAGAGTTTTGGTTTATAATTACGCAATAACAATGTGAACACACTGTAACAACATTGTATGTGTCACCACCACTAACACTGTTTCAGCCACTGCCAGTTATTAACTAACAAGCTAACAAACAACATCAACGAACACAAGATGCCAACTAAACTTACCATTCCTGACAATTTGTGATGGGCGATAATGAACAAACAAATCCTTTTGAACAGAATGAATGAACAAACAAAGGCCAATTAAATCGGACTTATGCCGAGATCTCCACCAGCCAAGGCCAATTGCATTCTCATGCTCCACGGGCAGTCGTTCTTCCAACTTCAGTGTTCATGAGCTTTAAGTTGTAATGTGTAAACAACATGGAAGATGTGCTGTATTTTATGCTCAGAGCGTTTAAACAAAAGGATAATGAAGAGCAAAGGAATAGGATCGGGTGAGCCGTTGAATATGACTGGGAACTTTTTTTTCAGATTATTTAGAATTCACTTGAGAGCAGCACTAGGCTGCTGAGGTAACTGGGATGTCTGTTTTCCCTCAATGAACGACAGATCGTTGGTCAGTGATGCTTCTGTAACATCATATTGAGCTTACATAGCCTACGTAGACGCAAGGTGCTAATCAATACATTAGAATGAATATTTTATCTTTATTAATGTAAACTGCATTATTACTGGTAATGCATTGTAAAGATGTTTTGTGGGACCGGTAGCACTGGCTGTTGAACATGGATGTACTATAATGGAGCATCACAAAGAATACTGTGAAAATAATTGGCCGACTCACCACTACTGACAGTTTTAGAAAAAGTTTTACAAAATGAATGTGCAAGTGTTGTGAAGAGCCTACTTTTGATAAAGTAGGTTATTATTTGTTTGTCTGGACTATTTTTCTTCTGCTGTTAAGGAGCCACAGTGGCCTTACGGCATTACTGTACTTTCAATACAGCAATGTTGTATAATATAAATAAACTGACATGACTCATGGAAACAGAGGAATAAGAACGTGATTCATTCATTTGAACAGCCCTTGTTGCAATAATTTGAAGTACCTCCTTCATAATCACATAACATTTGCAGTTCACTATGTACAATTCATTGTCTTCCTCGCACATCATCCTGTGCACACAAGTGCGAAACCGAATAGATTAGTCCAATACAGGAAATAACCATGGACTATAATTCAACTTCATCATTCCTCATAATCATAATTGCAGACATGATGGTTTAAAATAAAAGTGAAGGCCACAAGTGCATTGCACTGAGGGGTGTTGCATTTACATCCCAGGCAGTAATGGGAACTCACACTAGCTCATGTTGAATAGGTAGCCAACCTTGACTAGACTTGCATAATGCCTCCTAGCAGGGTTGTTCAAATTCTACTGGGCCATACTGGTGGACTCATAAATCACTATACTGAATATTGAAGTGAAGGTGACCCCAACCTCAGTACAGGCGTAATTCCCTGAATGTTGTATTGCTGCATATTGAGGCAGAAATACGTGAATGATGACTGTATTGAATCCATACCTTAATAATCACTCCTGATTGTTTGCGTTGCACATAATGACAAAAAGAATGTCTAATATATAGCAGCGACAAGTACGCTTAGTTTTAAGATGTAGTTGTTACATTTGATGCAACATTTAAACTCTACGGGCAAATTTTACTAGCAGCAGTAAAGTTAACTTTATTTCCTCTCTTTTTCTGTTAAAGTTAAGCTGTCTCACATGCCTCAGTAGCCCAACACACAGTAACACAATAAATATTAATGCAAGCTGCAAACACATTTGCCAGGAGACGTAGCCAACAATCTGCTTAGAATAATTATCTTGGCACTTTTTGTATAGTCAGCTAACTAAATAGTTGTGTTTACCTCGTATCAGGCCTTATTCACAGATAATGTCAGTGGTAGTGACTGTCAGGCTAGAGTCGTATGACATTAATAGTGTTTGTGCTGCTTGTGAGATGCTTCATGCAAACATTGTGATGGTAGTGGCTGTTTAATATATCTGTGATTGTATATTTGTGTAACCAAACAAAGGGAATTACTGCAGAAAGTTTTCATTAAGCAAATCGAACAGGCTCACATTGTGCCTGGAACATTTTCCGCTTTAAATAAAATCCAGAAGACAGAGAGCCATGCGAGGCAACCCACAGCATGCTCATTCACACTCAGGTTTTATAAATCCTTTTAATGGGAAGTTTTTTCATTTGGCGTGACATAGCATAACCAAATACTCTAAGGCATCCTATGAAACTTCCATTTGGACTTTAATTTAATGCCAAGGCTGTTACGGATTTGATGTTCAAAAAACAATGAAAGAGGAAAGAAAAAATGTAAGGTGACAGAGAAAATTGTATAATTGAAAATGAAATCATGGAGCCCCTGAAGACACCATAGTAATTTGCATAATAATGAATACTCATGTGTTATTGTGTGGTTGGGTACATGCTGTTAAACTACACTAAGACTTTGAAATGGTTTGTTCCTGGGCTTTGAACCTCTCGCTGTACAGCCAATGACTTTGCACTGAGCGCAATGACAGGAAAATAATGAAAAACCATCTCTCTCACATCAGAGTTCTCTGTAAATTCATTTGAACACATCTGTTCCTCTGGAGTGTCATCAAGTGATGCAGCTGTAAAATATGTGGGAGCGACAATCGTTAATGGGGAAGAGCACAAATGGCTAACATTACCCATCAGCCACCATTTATTTAGAAATGAAATGGGCTTATTTGTATACTCAGTCGGTCTTCTCTGCTCTGGGGACAACTGAAATGATATCCTAGCTGTGGAAACAATAAATTGAAAATGTACCTAAATGTTGAATAGCTGACTAAAAACCACTCATCTAATTTATCAATTAAAAAACATGCTTTGTCTGCCCATATGTCTGCCATTAGCAGGTCTGTTATTCACTGTGTTGGCGAACAAGTGTTTTTTGCCCTTGACCTGAATGAAATATTCAGTAGAGAGCCCCACACACACACAAACTCACACACACACACACACACACACACACACACACACACACACATAGTGAGCTGGTGGAACATAAGCAGGTGTTAGCTTTAGGTGGGCAACAAGCAGACATCTTCATCTCCAACGGTCAGAGTCATCGGGGTCGTCATTGTTCTGCTCTGACCCGCTCCAAGCGGCAGAGACACCTGAATCATTTTAATGGTTTCATCGCATGGAGCCTCAGACACACGAGGAAGGATTACTGTGATTGCATCTGTCCCGCTCCAGTGATATCTGTATGTGTGGTGGCATCAGCAGGGTCACGTAAGTCTGTGATTGAAGAAGCCACCGTAGATTTTAACGAAGCTACAAAACAAAACTGTAGTCCATAGAGAGAAAAGTAATTTCAGATTTTTTTGTCTCCCCTGATAATCCAAGTTGAAAAGCAATTTCATGTTGAGAGTTGGAGATAATATCTCACTTTAATCATATTTAGGTCAAAGATGATGCGGGAAAAAAAAAGATCTAAAACACTGGGTTTTGTAGGAGTTCAAAATGCCTGCAGTTCAAAATCTAAAACAACAATCTAAAAAGACAAGTTAGGTCTTTGCTTTTGTTGATGACAATTAAAGGTATGGTTTGACATTTTTTGCCTCAAGTTTGATAAGAATGTTGATTCCACTGTCATGTCTGTACAGTAAATATAAAGCTACTGCCAGAAGTCAGTTAGCAGGGACATGCACAAAATGTGAAGTTGCCGGAGGAACAGCCCATTTGCCCTCTTGGGTTGAGCCGCCCCTCTGAAGGAACATGTTTTATTTTTGATGATGAAAAAATTAATAAGAGTAGCCACATAATTATTAAAGTTATGACACAAAGCGATGCCCTTTGACCTCTGTCATGTGACACTGTTGTAGCAGAATATTAAGGGCCTCAGTAGAGTCTTTTTAAGTTATGGGAAATATTAACGATGAATAGTATGACCAGTGGGATACCCTTTGAATAAAAATGTCCACACATGCTTTCGATCAATGTGTAGCTTACCATGTTTGCATCACGTCTCACATTACTGCCTTACATTAGGCTATCACATGAACCAATCTTTGCTAGCTAGCTACCTGACTAACATTTAGGAAGCAGGCTACATGCAACAGAGGGACAGCAGAGAAAGAAAGTAGTGAGGGAAGTAGCTGATGGGGAGCACGACTTGGAGGCAGAACTGGATTCAGACAGATAGAAATGTCAAGCAACCATTTCCTACATACTTAATGTAATGAACCTACTGCATAGTACTGTAAGTGAGTTTGAGTTTGCCCTTTTTTCAGGTTAGAGGCTATGGCTTGAGTGGCTGTGGCTAAAATATAAATCGGGTTGTCTACTGATTGGAAGATTGGCAGTTTGATCCCTGGTTCCTCCAGTCCACATGTCAAAGTATCCTCAGGCAAGATACTAAATCCCTAATTGCTCCCGATGGCTGTGTCATCAGTATGTGTTTGTGTATAAATGTTTAACTGAGTAGCAGGTGGTACGTTGTACGGTGGCCTCGGTCACCAGTGTGTAAAAGCGCTTTGTGTGGTTGGAAGATAGAAAGGTGCTATACAAGTGCAAATCCATTTACCCAACACGCTAAATATCGCCGCTTGGTTCGTAGACTTTCACATCCACATATGATGTGCTGGGTATCCTCCTGTGCCTATTGCTGATGTTTCAGGATGCTGTGACAATTTACCCTTATTACATGCATTGTGTCTTTTCAAAATACACTTCAATTTTCAAAGGAAATGTACATTTTCTGTACGTAAGATACATACAGTCTTTTTCAAAATGAACTTTAAACAATGGTAAAACACCTCATATTAACCTTTATTTACTTGTGCAACAAAATCATGATGAGGTTTAGAAAACAACATCATGGTTTGGCTCTTTATTCACACAGGAAGCAAACAGCGGACTCACAGGTGAAAGTCCATGGTTTCTTGGACTGCATTTATTGGAAAAGCAGAGGGACTTCGCTGTGATTGGCTGGTATTTGTTACTTTGACGTGTGGAGGTTGGATGCGGCTAGGGTTGGGGTAATGAAGTCATGTTAGGGCTAATACTAGCCAATCGCAGCCAGCACAGTCGTGTGGGACTCAATAATAATATGGGGGAAATAGCTAGCCTGGCTCAAAATCCGCCACCATGTGATGTTTTTACACTCAAACTGTTGTACAAATAAAACTAAGAGATTAATGGGAAACAAAAACACACACATAAACCCTT
Organism: Chaetodon striatus; assembly: GCA_029783705.1. Taxonomy (NCBI): domain Eukaryota; kingdom Metazoa; phylum Chordata; class Actinopteri; order Chaetodontiformes; family Chaetodontidae; genus Chaetodon; species Chaetodon striatus. Next base: position 8,600,379 of record JAPZEB010000009.1, on the reverse strand, counting down.
GTAAAACCAAAAAGTGAGGTTTTTACGTTCCTCTTTTTTGACAAATTAAATAAAATGGGATATAATGTTGTCAATTAGGGATTTTGCTACCTTTGTACAGAGCCAGTCCAGCTGTTTACCCCTGTTTATACTCTTTATGCTAAGCTAAGATAACCAGCTGCTGGCTACAGCTATATATTTTCCTTACAGACATGAGAGTGGTATCAGTCCTCTCATCTTCCTCTTGGCAAGACAGCGAATAAGCACACTTCTCTAAATGTCAAACTTTTCTTTTAAATCTTCTCATATCGGGATTAAAGTAGAAAGGTATGGTTCCATACATGCTGAGCAAAACAGTGCTTTATGTTGTATTTGCTGGAGGAGCTGGTGGGCTTTTCAGCTGAATGCCTCCATATGCTGCATGCCTCACACATAAGAGCTGCAGGCCGGAAACAAGGCAGGAGATGTTCTCAGCGGTCCTTCCTACATGCTGCTCCTGTCTCTGGGGCTCTTGGGTGTGCATGTGAGACCAAACTCGTTCAGCGATAAAACCCCTCCTCTGTTTTACACAAACTTCCTCATTTACTCAAAATACATTCACAGCTCAACAATGCCGTTATCATCAGTGAATGTCTTAATTATGTCCTGGAACTATAAGTAAAATCGTCATTTTCAGAAATGTGTGGGCAAAATATGTAACTACGTGATGTAACAAGGAACTAGCGTTTGCCAGCAGCAGATTATTCATTGGATCATTGTAGCTATACCAGCTGCTGTCCTTATAGTTGCTGATTTGAGTATTCGACACCTTTGTAAATACTGCATGTGGAAGTATTCACAGCTCTTCCTGGCACACTCAATGGTACCACGGTGTCACAGCAATTTCTAAAATGTACAGTAATTAATAAAAACGCTGCTTTTGCAAGCTTACAGTAGCTGCTTTTTGATTCCATGACATCAAGCCTTTCATCAAGCCAGAAGAGACTTTCTGATTTATTTTTCCTCTGGCTTCTTTACAGTCTCCTTTGAGGGACCCCCCAGCGATGTAGTCACTTGATTCAAAGTGTTTTCCTCTGGGAGCAGCTCTTTCAGAAAGTGATGTGTGATTATCTCCACTTGTCACAATCCTAATCAAAATAAAGTTCAGATGTACCGCGGCGAGAGCACTACGGGGCATGCACAGATGGCAAGAATCAGGTGTTACTCCTATTCTGCCATGAACAAACGACGTGATGTGCAAAGAGTGAAGCAAGCATTTAAAATTTTATGTGGGGTATAAGGTCTGAGAGTGCTTCTCTGGGATTTTATTTAAACTTTTAGTAGCAACATAGGAGTATCAGTCCAACCGCTGCTGTGTTTTAACGCTGTTCAGTGTCTCTGAGCAGGTTTTCGGAAATATCAACAGAGTATTAGTGACAGCAGTTGCCAGGCAGTAAATACCTCATAAAATAATCTACAGTTAAACATTCGGGACCTGAAGAGTGATCAATATTTCATGCTACCGTCAACAGAATGTAAACACAGCAGAGCTACTATAGTCAAACATACACACACCATCTTCAGTGTTAATACATGACTACAGTGAGAGAAGGTTGAGTCTCTTAGGATGTATAAGAAACTTTACAGACCTGCCAACATTTATAGATACAACAAGGTTCACATAAGTGAAATCCCTGAGTGCTGGACTTTTATCTGGATACATTATGTAACAGCGGCTCAAATCACTTTTGCATAAACTGACTATTCTTAAATAGCCTTCATGTCACAGATCACTAACTGGAACTATCTAAAACCCAGCAGAGCTCTCTGTGCCAGCCAATATTTGTATAATACTGTGGTGACTAGGGCCAGAGCACGAGGCTCATGCATGACTTCACTAATTTTAAAGCTATTATTTGATTGTACTGTAAGCAGTATCATATTTGCTCACAGGACAGGGAGGAAAACGTTGAGTTGGAGACTGGGTGCAGGTAAAAGTTAAAGGAGATCTATACGACATTTGGAGCATTAATATATCAGGAAACAACGATTTCTTACGTGTGTGTTGTAATTCAAGCCTCTCTGTTGTTTATTGTGGTAGACGGTCCAGCCGTGTGTGCAAGTCAGTGCATGGGAGTCCTGTGTGTATCCCACTGGCTAGGTGAAACACATTAACACGTTAGCTTTGTCAGGATTGTTCATGCTGTTAGCACCATTAGCTGCTAGCCACCAGCTGAGCCACCTCCATCTTGTGTAGACAACATGTGAGCTCTGGATATCATATAGAGCAAACTTTTGTTTCCCCAAGGTACACCACAGCACAAGGCAGAATCTCAAGGCACACTTGTATTTATATCTGTGCACAATAGCTTCTGTAGCATGTGTTATCACTCTCATCACGACATAAGTCAATGAAAATAAGAAAAAATAAGACAGGTGGCTTTTGTGATACTGTCTACTTTTTCTCTTTTATTTCAGTGAAAGGTCGTCTTCGCTGGTGCTTTATTGTAAAATAAAGCGATCCATTGTCCCACTCATGACTTTTTTCGCTTTAAATGTTATCATCCCTCACACTGGGTGCCAATCAGGGCTTTCGATGTGCCACACACTTAAAACTCAGAAATGAAAACAGCAACAAATAGGTTCCCCATGAAGCTTTTAAAAATTTAATTAAATTTGCCTCTTCATGAAGACATTTGTGTGTATACCATGCTGATACATTCAATTAAAAATTAATTCATAATTTTTTAATAAATGTATCAGTGAGGTTATGACAAAATGCCATGGCACACCTGTACTGGCATCACAGCACACCAGTGTGCCACAGCACACCATTTGAGAATCACTGGTCTAGACCTTCTTTAATACTGCATTGGATTTTACAAGCTTATCTTATGTTTTTAATGTAAAATCTTAAACTGAAAAGTAACAAGAAACTAAAGCTTCCAAATACAGGTAGTTGACTAAAATCTGGCATCTAGTTGTGAGGTTGCAGACTGCAACCGACTGTTTGTTGTTGAGGTAGACAGTCTGGCAACACATGCAAACTGCTACATGATACCACTGATATCAGGACAACATCACCCCCTACTGGCTAACACCATTAGTTCTGTCAGCACTGTTGTTAGCACTGTTTGTGTTGTTAGCACTGTTAACTGCTAGCCCCCCGCTCAGCCATATCCATGTTGAAAGTCATATGTGCAGATGACGTCTGAATCATAGATAACTCTGAGCATCGCAAAGAGATCCTTCAACATTCACTACAGGCATTTTAATTACACTATCAATCATTAATTTATAAAAACAAGTTTCTTGAATTCTATTTTTTTTTTTTTTTTTTTGTTTAATTAAGCAGCCCTGCCAGTTAAAGAGCTTTTGTAAAAGGGCTACTTGCAGATTAGAGAATCCATTTCTCCAAAAACCTTCTACTGTAAAAACCTGGCAACCCAAGTGGAAGGCACAGCAAATGGTTGTTTTTAATATTTTGGATGACTTGGCCAATATAAGAGTTATGCATCCACACAAAATAAAGCCAAATGCAGATGAGTTACGCTTGCTGCTGTGTTGCTACCTACTTTTTACTTTTGGCACACTCTGTCAAAACCAGTCACTCGTTCCTGTGGATGCAGATGGTTTACCAGTCACCATACATCATGCAGGTGTAAACACTATTAATAAGAGGTGTTCTGCAGCAGCGAGATATTTTTAGCAGCATTCCTGTATCAATTGTGTAATCTGGTCATTTAAAATGAAGAACGTTATTACAAATAATGTACAATCTAATGTGAGTTCATGAATAAATTCCTGTGTTAATGAGCAGTAATTAACATGTCAAGCTAATAAGCTTATGAGGGATTTTGTGGCACGTCAAAAGCTCAATGAAAATTTCCGCTGAGACAGAAGCCGCACACAACTGTCAACTTACCAGAAATACAGTATGTGTATGTGTTCATGCATTTCTGTGTGTGTGTATGAGTGTGTGTGTGTGTGTGTCATGCTTTTATTGCTTTATAGCTTCAACAACACCACCTGCAATAACAGCTGAACATGTGCCTGCTGTGTTTGAGTGCACTTCATTTGCCCTCTTCTCACCTTCACAGATGCAATGGCGTTCAGAAGAATGAAACACTTTTAGCCAGAGTTTATCAAAACAATCCCTTTCCCTGCACCATCTGTCAGAAATCATAGGCCAGCTCACAACCTCTGACCCTCCTCTTTTTATTCAAGAAACTCTGCAGTGCAGTAATGAAAAGTTTTACAGGAACTGAGGCAAGTATTTCTCTAAACACTTTCCAACCTCCACTGATCATACACTTCACAATCTGCTCTGCTTTTTTCACCGTTACGTGAGCTGGGGAATCATTTAGACAACACAGTGTAGGCGGATGTCCTTTTGTCGGTATGCACAGCATCTGTGTGGGCTGCCTGCTGGGCTCAGCTCTCTTATGGATAGGGCACTGGAAGGCCCAGGTTCCCCGGCTGCAGTCAGACAGATGCAGACTGGTGGGCGCCTCATTGCTTACTGCCTGCAGACAGACACACAAGCAGCGGCTACAGTGTACCAACACTTGGTTTGAAATGACTGCGAGAGTGATGTGAATATACAGCACATGTGTGCCTGCAGTCCACTTCCCTGGTCTCTGACCCGCCATCAGTCTGTTTACATCCTATATTATGACTCAGATGTTGTGAATGAAAAAAAACTGTGTAGGATGGGGAATGTTTCATCAGCATGTGTGCAGATATTATCGCCATTATGGTTTATTTGTTGTTTGTACTAATTTAGCTTAATTAAAGGGGAACTATGCCCATTTTCTAAATTCATACATGTTATTCCTATGGTCCAAGACAGTCCAAAAACATAAGGAAACATGAACATTTCTCTCCCATATCCAAAACTAGAACTAAAATTCAAATTTGTGATATTTGTGATATATTTGCGGTATAAAGTCTGGAGCGGCTCCATGGACAGTTAATCATTCTGAGTATATGGGTACATTTTCTGTTTGAGTGCTGAGAATATGACAGTAGAATGAAGCTTATTTGGGTATAAAAAAGAAAACAATTAACACAATTTATTGTCTACGGAGCAGCTCCAGACTTTATACTTTATACAAATATTGACTGAACTAGGCCATGGAAAAAACATTCTGAATTCTTAATTTATGCTCAGTTCAGACCAAAGTACACACAGTGAGGAGCAGCAGCAGCGACCCACTGTCCAACACCAGCAGACTGTGAGGACAGAAACAAAGGGCTCGGCGGGGATGGAACACCTGCCACAGCAATACACAGTCTGCAGTTGTTTTGACTTTACCAGCTGACTTCACTACAAACCAAAACCAAACAAACCACCTGCCGATGATTTGACCAGCTGAGTTGCAGCTGACATCATCAGCCGGCTTGAGTTGAGCACAGACCGGCCAGTTCACACTGCTGCAACGTTTCACTGCAACATTCTAAAACTGTTTTGTCTTGTCCCCAATCTTTGCCCTGAACTGGACTTTAGGTGGTGTTTCCCTTTCAATAACATGCAAAAAAAGGAATGGTAGTTAAAGAAATAGTTTGTCATTTTGGGCAATATGCATTTTTGCTTTCCTGCCAAGAGTTATATGGAGAGGACTGATACCGCTTTTATATTTTATAGCAAGCAGCTGGTTAGCTTAGCTTAGCTTAGCTTAGCTTAGCTTAGCTTAGCATAAAGACTGGAGACAAGGAGAAAAAGCTTGCATGACTGAAAAAGTATAATCTAATATTAGCTGGGTGGTTTTTATTTTAGCTCACATAATTACTACTAAAAAAGATGAATAACCTGAATGGGCAGCACATCCTTCACAACTGAGAGGGTTTCCCCATCTCTACTGGTATACTGTATGTCTGCACTGTCTACTTGAGATGTTTCTCAAGACATTTTCGATGATGAAAGACGGCATCAGTTCCACAAGATGAATAATTAACTAGTTATTTTTACCCCTCTGGGGCATGAAGCGGCTGCCAGTATGTGTGCAGACAGGTGAGAGGATTGCTGACTGTATAAACGATGGCATTGAGTCAGTAGATCTCATGACTTCACAGGCGTGCAGCCAAGCTTGTTAATAAAAGGCCATAGTAGGGGATTGCTCTGCATTCAGACTCTCAAATTTGAATAATTCAAATACAGAGGTATTGGATAGTTTGTGCTACACCCTGAGCTGCTGTTCTTAATAAAATCACTTTTAGGGCGAAGTCTAAGGAAATGTTCCTCACTGCAGGGTTCTTAATGAAGCAGTCAGTATCTCAGGCATAGTTATTGTCATCAGCTTGATGGAAAAGGACATGCGGAGAAGGCATTTTCCTTTGACTACAATGTCAAATTGTCGTGATATTCAAATTAAATCAATCTGTCACAGAACCTCAAATCCAAGTCAAGTCATTGTACTTGTTGACCGTGGATAAATTGAGCCCACAAGGCTGAACAAGCCTTTGAATCATGCATGTAGTGCAATTTTCCTCAGTGCTGTGAGTAGAATATAGGTATAACCCTATTTCCCCTCTTGCCTCTAAGCTAATGGATGGAGAAGGAGGTAAAAAAAATGACCAAAGCAGCCACACAGGCACTTAGCCATTTTTTAATTATATATGTCTTGCCTTCCCGTCAAAATAATCCCACTGTGCATTCCCTGTAAGTGTATCAATATGAGCTGGACACTATTTACAGACATAGAGCTCCATTCCCTTGGTTTAAAGGGAGGGCGGTCAACCCTAAACCTAAACCAGAGTAGCTCAGCTGGGAGAGCTGAAAGTACCAACATCAGGTATTTTCAGCCTTTCTTCCATCTAAACCATAAATAAACCTTGTTCATTTCAGAGTCGCAGGGTACAGGCTGCATGTCACAGCTGTTGGAATAGCCGTGTCTCTTTTGTAAGGCTTTTAGTGTAGGTGGTGTGTTTATCCCACCGGTCACGCTGAGGCAGCCACCATGGGGCCCCAGCCCTCCTCGCTGAGTGTTGGCTGAGTTTGCCCACGCTCTGCTCTCCACTGTGAGCTGTCTGTCTCTCCCGGTACCCAAGCTGTCAAATATCTTCACAGGAAACATACAGGAGGAGGGGCGCAGAGAGGGGACATAATTTTCACTAAATTACAGAGCAAGTATGACCCTCGCGCTAATTCTTTTTCTGGCTCTTGGGGAAATTATGAGGTAAGTCTGACACCTTGACTGTTCCATAATGAGCATAGACACAGGGAAAGCAGAAAGACAATAAACTTCACCGAGGGTAACACCTTGGCTTAAGCGACATTTCGCTACCTCTGCAGAGCCACTGATAAGAGGATAAAATCTCAAATTGGTCTCCTTGTCTTGGGCGACGGGTGATTGATATTTCAACGGAACAAAAGAAGTTTCCAACCAGCACAACCCAAACCTGCATAGAGCTGGGTGAAATGAAAACCAATCCTTCGCTCAGTGACGACTGCAAGTCCCTTCCAGGTGCAATTTAAAACTTTTTGGAAACCTACAGCGGGAAATATGAGATCAATTATTACCTCAAGCAGTTTATCTGTGCTGACTAAATATTTAAATGAATGCAAATGGTACTCCCACAAAGGTTGGTGGCATGGGATCTGTGTCGTAACCTACAGTAGTCCCACTCAGCGCTCTACCTAGTGTTTATGCAAATCATTCTTCAGAGTTAGTTTGCTCATTACAATTCTTTGGTTAGTGCAGTGCAGGTTAAACTGGTGCCTACATACATATTTCTGCTTCCTTTTATCACTCTGATCTGTCAATCTGTCACTGCTTGTTATTGTTCGCTCAATAGAATTTTAGATGAAGCCATTAAATGCGAAGGCCTTCACAGATTTTCATGGAATTATTTATCGCTGTATTAAAAGTCAGTGGTGGGATGTAACAAAGTACATTTACTCAACTACTGTATTTCAGTGCATATATGAGGGCTCTGTACATAACTTCAGAATTTTTGTTACGTGTCACTTTAGACTTTCACTTCAGAGGGAGCTAGAAGGGCACCTGAAGAGCATAGACCTCCACCAAGGTCAGCAGTCCAGCCTTCAATAATATGTAAATTTGCAAGCACAACCACCACCATATGTCTGGATATATTTCTAAAACTTCAAATTATGTGCCCAACATCTCAGCTGTATTAAACTACTGCCCCAAAGCGCCCCAAAGCCACTGCTTTCTGTATAAAGACTTAGCAACAATATGTTTAGGTTACCTGAGAGTATAACTGATACTTGTAAATGTGGATTGTAGGTTGTGCATTCTTCAATGTATCCCCTGTATGTTCATATGATATTTCACATAAATGTACACACAACTATTAGTATGGTATCTAACCAATGAATGCCCCATACATTATGTTATGCACTTAAGGTAAAGTTATTTGGGTATGGTTTAGGAAAATAAATATGGTAATGACATTCCTTAAAATAACTCAAAGTTCACCTGTTTGGTTTCACACAGTTACGATCCCCGGTCCTCTGGGGGAAAGTCCTGTATTTTTTTTATCTATCCACCACCCCCACCCTGCCTTGCTACACTTACTACTTTGGTCTTTACTTCTTTCAGCACAATGGTTACCTGAATGTAGCCATCCCAAATATGCAGGTCAAACACAACTTTCTGGCTCATGATTCTGTGGGTTATATACAAATTTTGGTGCATTACTTTTTGTAGGTTTATCTATGAACAGTTCATGATAACAGCCTGGATTTTTTTAGATGTATGGCATTTATTCTGCCAAGGCCATATGCTCTTTCTCACAATGTTAACGGAAAACATGAACAACTCTCCCAAATCCAAATTCTAGAGTGCTTAAACTCAAATTCATGATGTCATAGGGTATAAAGTGTAGAGCTGCTCCACTGACAATTAACTGGGACATTATGGGGGACACTGAGAGCACCCAGGAGAATGTTCTGAGTATATAGGTTCATTTTCTGTGTGAGTGCTGAGAAAACTACTGAAGAATAAAGCTTATTTGGGTATAAAAAAAGAAAACAATTAACACCATTTATTGTCTGCGGAGCAGCTCCATCCTTTATACTTGATGACATCACAAGTCTGAGACTTTCTTCTCTGGTTTCTGGCTTTGAGAGAGAGTTGAAATACGCAACTACTTCTAATGTGCCATTCTGCAGTGTTCTAAAACCCTGCTGCATCACACCAATGCAACTAGATGAGATGGAGTATCATCTCTATGCAACAACTCTCTGTACTTCTGTTTTGATTTACAGCTTTTCAGACTTATTTTGTGGCTGACTGTAATTTGTAGCTTCTAAAAATACAAATGAGGGTCGTGATAGTGAGACACTGGCTACAGTTGCATTCGTAGTAGTGATGAAACTGCCAAAAACAAAAAACAAAACAAGCATCAGATGGACTGTATTTATGATTAATATGCCACAATAATATAAATAACCAGCACCAACTAATCAATCAATGAGAATGTGTGTGTGTGTGTGTCTATAATGCCTATCATTAGACATACTATATACACTCACAATAAACATTATTCCAGCTTAAGTACTTCTGATACTTTAAGTGCATTTTTTTAATAATAATTGTGTACTTTTACTTAAAGGTCCAGTGTATAGGATTTAGTGGCATCGAGCGGTGATGTTGCAGAAGTGATACTTCCCCCAGTGTGCCAAGTGTGTAGGAGAATTATGGTGGCTGAAGCTAAAACCTGCAAACACGAAAAGATGAATGGCACTAACTAGAGCCAGTGTTTGGTTTGTCTCTTCTGAGCTACTGGAGAAACAACATGGCAAACTCCATTGAAGACGACCCGCTCCATATGTAGATATAAATGACTCATTTTAAGGTAACAAAAACACAACTATTAACAGCTATGAAAACAAAGTTATGAAAAGTATATACCATTTCTACCAATACATGTCAATAAATCCTACTACCTGGACCTTTAAGTACGATTTTGAATTCAGGATGTTTACTTGTAACAAAGCATTTTTACAGTGTGGTATTGCTACATGTACTTAAAAACAGGATCTGAAAACTTCCTACACCACTACTATTTGTAATCATGGTGTATAGTCACATCATTTATATTGTTTATTAAAAAAGATACAAGAAAACTAATAAGTAAGCCTACACAGTTGTCAGTACTGTCACTGGGTCAGTAATTGTCATTTTCCCAGGATCAGCTGTTTGTTACTATATTGATATTTATTTTCTTCTTTCTTTGGTTTCACTTTGTTCATGTATTTGTTAGCTGTAAACAGGGGTGATGACAGAGACGACTGGAACAATAGCAGAGAGACAATAACACCATGTCAGGTGCAATCACTTCATACCTTTTTTTGAGGTGCAACATTCCATCTGTTTGCTGTGTTTGTGTGTTGCTGTGTGGCCAATAACAAGGTATGTAAGTGGGGCTGTTAAACGTCAACAAGCACCTTCGAATGCGGCTTCCTATTTCTCCCACACAACATTATCATTGGTGAAGCAGCTGTAGATGTCGGCCGCACTGCTTAGCCAGTAAGATGGATCTCCTGCACTTCACTGACAGCAGATATTCCATTATATCAACCAGCAGTCACCGTCTCCTCCCCTGAATTATTGCCAGCCCTGTTACTAGCCTCAGCACCAAAATGGCTTAGCCAGTAAATGGAGGATTTGAATAATACAGTACATTTCACCTATCTGCCTCCTTTTCTTCTGCCTGGACTTCATTTAGTGACATTATTATCTTTTCATTTCCAGCAGTTGCTCAAGATTTACATGAAGCACTGCTACGTTCTCCGATGCAAAACAAGTTGAATCGCCTGCTATCGAAAGTGGCATTGCTGTCATTTTTATCTTTCATAACTGTTTTAGAGGTTAGTATCAGAAAATTTCAGTTACAACATGCCAGTGGTGTTGTTTTGCTTTGCTCCTTAGCTATACTTACTCTCAAACCCGTGTTGACGGAAACAAAACTTGATATGCCCCGAGAAGCTGAAGGTCCAGTAGCAGTGTGTTGTAGCACTCAGTGAGTACAAAAATGTATCACTTACTATTTTTTTGTTCAGCAGATTAGTTCCCATGGCAGCTTTGTGTATGCTTATTGTTTTTGTTTTTTTTTAAGTTTAATTTAGTATTGTATTTTAGGCTAGTTTAGAAAGTTTGATTGTAAAATAATAACTATAAACTTATTTTTAGTGCATAATTTTTTTTAAAAGTGAGAAATCTTAATAAAATGTCTATTGTTGGGTGTATATAATGCATTATTCTGACTGTGTTTCGTCATTCATTAAAAAAAGAACATAAAAAAAAACATAAACAGATTAATTGAGACCCATTTTTGATTTTACCACGTGCTGGGCAACTCCTAAAATGTTGCCTAAAGCATGCAAAGACTATTATCAATGACAAATTCAATGCTGGTTTTGAAAGGACAATCATGTAAACCATAATGTGCTGCTTCAAGCTAAAACCCCTGTAAGCATCTGTTTAACTGAAAATGCAGCTAAGCTACCCAAATGCAAAGTGACAGAACAACAAGAGGGTTAAATACAGCAATGTAAACAAACCTACTGCCACCTTGGATTATGTACAACCCATCTGTTACATATATTACTCCTTTGTAATAACACAGAGACTAGATTTCTAGATTTTCTTAAAAGCCACAAATCAATTACATATAGTCACAGAGTAACAAAACACCTTGGCATTACACATTTGATTTATTATGACAAATGTATTCACTTATATATACTTATCCTCCACTATAGAGTATAAATCATTAGTGTACTATGAACAGAGACAGTCCTATCAAATAGGAAGCAAAGCTCATACATGAATGTAGCAGCTTTTTGTGGCACTGTCCTGGCTATAAATGCAGCAATGTCTCTGTGAAAAACAACTG
>JAPZEB010000009.1:8577211-8588453 GCA_029783705.1 Chaetodon striatus | reverse complement strand
ATCTTATCCAATAGGAAGCAAAGCTCATACCTGAATGATGTTAAAGCAGTCGTGCCCTCAAGGTAAATTCAGCTGGGAAGGTTCATTATGAAAGCCCATCAAGCCCACCCCATCTGCTGCTCTCTGAAAGGTGCCGAGTCCTCATGCTGTATCTGAATAAAAAATAAACAAAGAGGCAATAAAAAACAGATTTCAGAGGCTTGTACTCATGAGCCCTCTCCAATATATCCCTAAGAAATGTGTTTTGAATTGAAGCAGAAACATTGGCATTTGTAGAAATTCATGTAGTTTTGCCTGCTCAAAAGAAGAGTGAGACCTTTGGCTGTGACCTGTTCTTCCTTATTCTGCCAGCTGTGTGTCCTGATATCTTTAAACCTTTATTTTTTTTTCCATTCAGGGTGGTGTGCAGTGGCAGCACCAGGCTCAAAGGCTACAGTGTCTGTATGGGGTCATGTATCAGGCTCGCCCTGGGGTCGAGAGGACATTAAGGAGCATGATACAGCGTGTCTGTCATTCTCAGCGCTGCAGCTGCACTGCTGTGTGACTTCCTGGGCCGGGCTGTCCACATCCACATTTCACAGCTCCAACGTGACTGCTGCAATGAGACAAGACATTGCAGCGTCTGTGCCAAGTCCTCGCACAGCCACTTGCTCCCTCTCAGAGAAGAGCATCTGTAGCCTGGCTGCCGCTTCCCCGACTTGCTCGGGTCATCCCCCAGACTACGTCATTACAGAGGACATCAGGCTGCACTCTCCATAAATTAAATCTGGGACTGCATTTACACAGGGACAGACATTGTGGGTTTAACCCTTGAGGCACAGATCAGATTTTTGTCACAGCCTTAAGAAACATGACAAATGTCATCTTTTCTTCTGTTTTATATATTTTTCATCTCCTTTGCACCGTCCCTGGTCAAATAGCTTCCATGGCAGATGTGGCAGATGATCACATCTGCGTTTTGATTTTGTTTATGAACTCAAAGGGAGAGTGAAGAAAATATATCTGCACTTAAGCATGTCAATCTTACCTTTTCATTTCTTGTAAGTGCCATCCTGTATCACAATGCCCGGGCGCAGGTCCATAAGGGTGGGAATCTGTATTCTGCAGGTTTTTGTATTTAATAATTTATCACTGATATATATTGATTTACTATCACAGAGACCACGGCTTGACCTCTTCAGTGAAGTATGGTCTACTTCAATAGCTGCCCCGGCCCCTCCCTTTCACTAACCCTTTCCATTTAATCCTGAAATTTACAGACCACTGCCATCACAGTGTGGCAGTTTTTACTTGTCTAAGGGGACTACTCAGTGGTTTCCATTTACATTAGTGTGCCTGTGCACTGTCAAGACACAAACAGCATGTAATGTTATTAAATTTGGAAGGATGTGCATAACATTAGCTCCATGTGAATATGAAAAAAATATTCAGATGATGTTAAGGAAAAAAGAAAGACAGCTTCACATTACATGTTTTAGGAATCAGAGGTGACAAATAGTAATAAATGGACATATAAAGTACGTCTTTTGGTTATTAAGAGGCCCCCTGCTGGTAGCACCAATGGACATGTGTGTGGGGGAAAAATTATCTTCTTTCATGCAATACCAAATTAAACATGCCCCCAACCAGACTGTGAAATTGAGCAATTCAAAACCATTTCCAGCGCGGTGGTGCAGCCCAGTACTCAGAGGGAGGAAAAAAAGGAGCAAAAGTTTGCTCATAGATTGGCTGTTCAAGCCCTAAAGCTCATGTGACGTAGCTGATACTTTTCACTCCGACTGTATTCATTAACTTGAAACCTATTCAGTGTTTATAACACACCGGGCTATCATGCGATTTTCACTTCAACCGGAGTAGTTGCCATAACCCTCCCGGCATCCGTGATGAACCCGCCACCATTTATAGCCTCGCGGTGACAAACAATCTTATTATGAGATTTAAACTTTACCTCGGCTAGACTGGAGGATCAACACGCGCTCCTCTCGCACTTATTCCCCGCAGTTTCCCCAACTGATACAGTAATACCTTTCCTTACTATACCCGCCTCCTCTGATTGTGGTTAAACGCCGGTGTCAGCTCTCGGTGTAATAGAAAAACCCAAGCAGGGCTCCGGGTCTGTTCAGCATACATAAAGGCGAGCGGTGAGAGGAGCTCAGCCCTGAATTAAATCACTCACCGCTAAATGGATCTTTGAGACTCTCCCTTGACGCAGTCAGTCGCTGCTTTGCTTTGTGCGTCTTCAAACCGAAACAGAAAACTGGGATTCTTTTTTTTTTTTTTTACTAATTTTTTTAAAAATTATCTAACAGAAACATCTCCATCTCTTTGAAAATGTCTTGTGTTGGTGGTGACATACAGTAAGCTGCCAGCTTTGTATGAGAAGAGGCTCTTGCTCCGCGATCGTCAAGCAGGTAAGCTGTTACAGTGTTGCTCTATTTTTTAATATCGCAGACTTTACAGACAGGATACTGGACTTTATGCGTCTTGCATTCACGCAGGGGAGCGGTGAATCTTTAAAAAATGCAATGCTTTAAAGAATATTAGTGTTCGATTTTTCGGGTTTTGTGTGCAGAGACAGCAAAACAGCAACTCTTCTTTTATTAAGTGCAGACACAGCTTACAAAATGCACGGCTGAACTTGTGCACCATCACGCCGAGGTCGGTGTATTTTGCGAGCTTTGCAAGCTGACGGGACATGAGGGCACTTTTTCGCTTCGACTGTTATTCCTGTAGGCTGCAAATAGTCTTTTTAAGTTTATTTTTTCTAAGTTTTTGCATTCTGAATATCCCTTTGCTTGAATACTGGTGCGTTTTCTGGCACAGCAGATTAGCCTCCACCTGATACAGATCCAGGGAAAGTAGTACTTTGCAACTGTAAACCTCCACCAACACCGCCCGCTTCAGATGTCGCTTCAGCACCACGGACAGCTCCCCGGTCGCTTTACTTAACCTGCAAAAGGCTGAACTTTATTACAGACCCACACATGGAAACTGATGCACAGCTGAGTGAGAACTCGTGTTAACGTGAAGATTATCTTTTACTTTGTCTGATTATATGTTAAATAAATAAATAAAAAGCTTCCCTGCCACAGCATTAGGCCTACCCAGCCTACACCACAAGTGAGAGCCAGTTTCATGAATCTGCACATGAAGCTCAAACAGATCTATGTCAGTTTAGTCAGTTTAAAACACAAACAATAAACGATCGGGGGCATTGCATGGCCTTAACCTATTATGTTGTCATTACCCAGTCTTGTACTTACAGTCCTGTGCAGTCTCACTCAGATTAGCTGAGGATTTTGCTGCGTCTGTGCCATCTGTCTGGGAAATGCATACTACGAACTGCACGCTAGACATGTTGATTTATTTGTATTGCTCAAAGCTTTATATGTATTGATTTCTTTTTTTTTTCTTTAAGGTCAGTTTAGGCCTTTATTTCCAAAGATGTTTAGCCAGCTCTGAGTGAAGACTCCCTGAATTCTGTCAGAGGAGGAGGTGGTGTTGCTGGTGTTGGAAGGGATGTGGAGTCCAAAGCATAGAGGGGTTTAAAAAAAATGCTGAAACAATGCCAGGTTTAATATAACCTACACTTGCGGTCACACGACAGCCAAAGAAATGACAAACCCATAGGAAGAATTCTCTGGCTTTCCACTCAGCTGCACTATAGACGTAGGTGTAGGAGTGCTGTATCATCTCTGTTCCGGTTAAATAATGTTTCTGTCTTGGTGACATTTAAAGCCAGGAAAGCATTTAAAGCCCAAACAATCTGTTTCATACCACTGAACTACAGGCATTGTATTAATTGTCAGTGGCTGCCCTCGTTCCAGTCATTTCATACAGAAGATCAGCCCCAGCTTAGCCTTCTTTACCATCAGTGTGAATCACTATCTTACTTCTTCCCAACTTTTAATGTCTCGAGTTATGACTGTTTCAAAACATCTTAGTTTTGCTGCTGTTGCTAAAGCTGTCTCTCGCATTAGCCTCCGCATCTCCCTTTTCCTGTCCCCGTCTCCCTTATCTTGATTATGCAGCTGGATGATTGAGTCAGCTATTTTGTATGCAAGTTGCCTTAGCTTGGTTCTTTGTGGAGGAGAGAGAGAGAAAGAGAGAAAGAGAGGGAGAGATCGTGCCGAGGATACTGAGAGAGAATTACAGCTTCTCATGACGGTGAGGAGTGGAAAAGACGAGGCTGCCCTATTCGATAAATTGCTGTTTGAGAGAGACAGATATCCTAGGGGGACAGCGGTTTTGGAAATGAGACCAACCTTTCTAAATGGAAATGGCAGCACACATTACAGTTTTCCACGGCTCTATACTGTGGACGACTTGAATTGAAGCATCCAAAACTCTTTGTTACCGAGTTAGTGTGATATAATCCCATTTCTCTAAATTGAGAAAGATTTTAGAGGCGAGCCATTCTTTTGCTGTGAGTGTACACAAATAGTTGTGGAGAGCTGAGGAGTATTAAAACCTAAAATCTAAACACATCCTGCATGTAACTGTGGCACCCCCAGTTTGAGTCCAGTTAGGGACTTTTACCAGATGTCATTACCCTTTATATCTCCCCATGTTTCCTGTTGCTTGTGAAGCCATATAATCATCTTTTTATCTACCATGCACTGCCAATCCTGAGTCAGTATATAGCAGTGATGATGTGGGTGTTTTTGCGTGTGTGTGTGCTGAGGTTCAGCGGTGCCTCCCATTGTGAGTGTAAAGTCGCTGTGTGCTGGACACAATAGAAGAAGAGAAAAGCCTCTTCAGTTTTGTTTGTGCTAATACGTTTACATTGTCACCCTGATGTCATTTTGCGGAAAAGTTACCGAAGCTTGGCCGACCACATGTTTAAACGGCAACGCTCTGGTTATATGGCTAACAATGTGAAAAGTGTAATCAAAGGGACCAGTCAGGGTTTGCAGACAGAGTTGTGAAACATATGGTAGAACAGCATGTCATATTTCAGTCGGAGCTCCACAGCTCTCCGCAACCGTAAAGATTCAAACAGCAACTTCCTGTGCTGTGAGTAGTGTGTGTGTGTGTGTGTGCTATTTTACAAGAGCTGTTGCACCACCTCAGTCTCAAGAGTCCCATGTGACACTCAGCTGTTTTATAAAAGGAGGAATGAGCTCTTTTTTTCTCAGTAGTGAAGAATGGTAAGGTGTGGAAATTAGACACAGAGGAGGAACAAAAGAGAGGAAGGCAAAAATGTAATTTCCTCTTCAGTAAGTGCTAAATGTCTGGGTTGGATGCAGCAGATATAGTTATGTCTGAACAGGGAAAAGCCCATATACAGTAGTTTAGTTATAGTCACATTGAACAGGACATTGCACGTTATGGTTATAATCCTGGAGATTTTTATGAAATCAAACCATGTTTTTTTATTATTATTTATGGCCTGCATCTTTTTAGTGATTGGCATTCAGTGTGTATACATCCTGCCTTCACACGCAAGGGATTTGCAGGAAATGATGCATGCATGTAATCCAGTGTTACTGTTTTCAATGTTATCTCATCAACATCAGCCTCACTGTTTACTGTTCACTCTCCTAACGCCGTATCAAGGTTAAATTAAGTTACTGCTGCTGCTTCACATTAAAAGCATTCGACTTGAAGACACAAGGTGGCTTTTATTGTGAAGCACTTGCAGGAAATGCAAGGCTTAAATTATTAAAATGTTTGTTTGGCTAGATAGATACATACATGATTCTTTTGTTTCTTTCTTTTTTAAGATTTTTCTGGGGGCGCTTTTTGCCTTTTATTAGATTGGCCTGGGCAATATATTGATATATCAAAATCATGATATGAGACTAGATATCGTTTTAGATTTTGGGTATTGTAACTTAAGTGTTTTTTTCCTGGTTTAAAAGGCTGCATTATGGTGAAGTGAAGTTATTTTATGAACTTACCAGACTGTTTTAGCTGTTCTATAATTTGCCTTTACCCACTTATACAACCCTGTGCTTTAGAAAATATATTAATGTCTTACTAAACTGCAGTATTGATTATGTTGTTGTTGTGTAAAGTGCAGGACCTTGATATAAAAACCTCGGGTTCGTGTCCAGACTCCTGTCTTAGGTTTAAAAACAAAAAACCTAAGACAAGTTTAAAAAAATACTGAAATGGGTTATCAGTTAGCATTTTGCTGATGCATTCAGTATCAATGTTTTTTTTTTACTTCTGAATTATGTTAATTAGTATCATATCAAAAAGACTTAAATAGAAATGTAACTTCTACAGGACACGGCTGCATTACATCCACATCACTTACCAAAAATCCCATTGTGAATTTTTTTCTGAAAGCACCGATAGTCAACCCCACTATGTTGTAAATATCGAGGTCTTTGGTCAAAAATATTGTTATATTTGATTTTCTCCATATTGCCCTGCTCCAGTACAGCTGAAGATGAGCATGAAAGGGAGGGAGAGGGGATGACACGCAAAAAAGGGCCCCAGGTCAGAACAGGACCAGGTCGCTGCTTAGGTCTCAGCCTTTAGTAGATGGGGCATATGCTCTACCAGGTGGACTACAGGGGCGTCCCCTTTTGTCATATTTCTAAAGACAAAAGAGCAATAGTATTAAACTACACTTATAGTCATGACTACCAGGACTGAAATCTTAAGGACTAAAACTAAAAAAAAAGATGTTATGTAACATTTTACAGGATTGGTATGAGAATTTTAATAAGTAAGAACTTTGGCTCCTAACATACAATATGTTAACCTTCATTGGGTTTGTTTGACAATGTAGTGGCTAACCGGAGCTGTCAGCCACTTATTATCTTAGTTCTGAAAACATATGGCCATGAATGCTGCAGAAATGTACTTTGCTTTGAATCTTCATTTCCCGGCAATTCAAATTCAGTTTCTGCAGTGCCAGACTTGTGAAGGGTTCTTTATGGCGAAGGACAGCATCATCAATGACACTGTCTGACTTCCACCTCGGGACAACAGACATGAAAAGGAAATGCTATTGACAGTAACTTAACATTCAGGAAAGGAGGCAATTGGTCGAGGATTTCCAATATCTAATAAAGGCTGTAGCTAGCAGATAAGGCTGAAAACCTGGTGGCCCTTAAATACAGCTGTCCTGTATATTTTATTCAGCCAATGCAAAACAAAGATGCACCTTTGCTGGGATGAAAAAAAAAAAAACATTAGCAAACTGCACCTTGATTCAGCAGCTCATGAGTCATTAACTGCTCATTGTGTTCACAGAGCTGTGGCCTGGACTCATCACAGGGAAGAACGTAGAGAGTTTGCTGGAAGTGGCAGCGATGGCTCTTTGCATTCCAGGTGCATTTCAGAATAAAAAAACATGTCAGGTGTAACATTATAGCTTAGTGCTTACATTTCTTCTACTAACCAGCATCTTATGTGCTGATTACAGTTCAGGAGAAAATGAGATGACTGCCACATATGGTGATTTTTACATATTCCTTGTCACCCAATCAGCCCACATGAGCTTAAGAGAATATATGTACATGAGAAGCAGGCGGGAGACAGTAAAGTTGGAATGTGCTGCTGTGCCATTGACAGATTGTGGGCATCAACCCCAAGATGTAGGGATTCACTCGAGGGTGTGAATCAGTCATAATTAATTTAGGAGTGCACAAAAATTAATCCACCCAAGAGTGCCAGAAACGTTTCTGTGTAGTTTCCCCAGCCACCTGCTGGCTGCCTTATGATAGATGAAACCCTTTAGTAAACAAGCATCACGAAATGGCAGAGTGAGGCGTATTGAACATTGCTCTGTCTCTTCTTTGCCATCTTCTCGGCAAAGTAATTAGATGCTGGGATGCAAAACACCATGGCAGTGTATCTGCAGGCACCTGCTCTGCTTGATGAATACCCTGTACATGAGAGCCCATTAAAGCTGGCGATACATAACAGTTCTGTCAAAGCTCACTTCAGAAGCAGGGTTTTTAGTGTGTCAGGGGACGTCCCTGAACGCCTCTGCTAAACTCCTGCTTTTTGTAACATCAGATTATGCATATGTTGATGAGCGTAGCAGATTGGGCTGTGCCTTATGGTGTGTGGGTCACCTTTAAGAGGGACTTTTAACATTAAACCTTACACATAAAGTAAAGTTTGTAGATATACTCCAAACACAAACACAGAGCTGGTTCACAATATGCAGGCCCATTGGACCTCTGTGAGGCCAGTATGCAACATATTTCCTCTGTGCATTGGACAAAGCACAGACCAATACATTGTACACAAACACACACACAAAGTAGTGGCACAAAAATAACTCTTATCATCTTATCTATTTCTTTTTATGAGACTGAACTCTTTTTTATTCATCACATTAGTTTCAATAGTTTTAATAATTAATTGCTGTGGCCAGTTTTTTTAAAAAGGCAAAAGCTTTGTTGTTTTGTTTTGTTTTTTCCTCTTGCCCCGCAGCAGAAAATGATCAAAACGACCGAGGGTGAATATGTAAAACCGATCAAATACATCTCCAAAGTATGACATCGTAATGCCCAAATGAAGTGAAATCACAATATATCTATATTAACAGTGTAACACAAGGCTACAATGTGTATCTGTATCAGTTTATATACTTTAAAAATACAACTGGAGGAGGCCCATATGAATGGATTCTATACAGACTCTGTATAGCGTTCTATACAGAGTCACATATAAGGTGTCAATCATGAAGTACTAGCAGTTATGAAGGCCATATTTACCTATCATTAGGGTACTTACGTGGGTTGCAGATACAGGTGTGATTATGTCTATTATTAATTTCCTTTGGTTCACATCATGCCAGGAAAGGATCAAAACAAAGTGTGATCTGGCGACTGTTCGAAGGCTTTACCTTCTGAGGCAGTCAAGACAAACAAAGAGATGATGAATGAATAACTGGATATGATAATTAGTCTCATACACTGCGTAGTCCAGATTGCAACTGTGCTTCATCAATCATGGGAGGGATGCTATAAAAATAAAGGGCCAACTTTTATCATACTGCAGCTTAATGAGGGAAATTATGTATCATAACACAACGTCTTGAGCTCTCTATACAAAGTAGCTTCACCTGACAGGTCTGAGGCCTGCATCTTTTTTTTAGGGATGCACCATCACTGTCACTGATATCGGGTATCAGGCTGATATTTATTGAAGTAGCTGGATCAAGATCACTGGTGACAATGTTTACAGTTTTCACTGCTGCATGCACTAAAGACTTTGAATGTTTGGTATTTATCAAGTTTGTTTGCACTAGTTTGTTACTTAACTGTTATTAAATGCCGAAACAGGCAGACATGTGGAAAAGGCAAGAAAAAAAGACGGAACTTGAAAATACAGCCTTCCCCTGCATCTCCCCCCTCTCTGTCCTAAGTCCCCACCATCAGACGACCATACAGTACCTCCATGTCTCACTTTCTTTTATTTATTTAATCTTATGTCACTGTGTGAGGTGATCATAGCTTATTCGCTCAGCCCTCTTTACCCCTCTGTCCCTTTTTGTCTATCAGTGAGACAAGAATTAGCTAGCAAGCCACCTCTACGCTTTATTCCTCGCCGCTGCGGACTGCCCAGCTGCTGGGTGTAACAGCGGGCTGGTGGTCAGCAGCAGTGCACTAACCTGTGTAACAGCAGCAACAGAAAGTTTGCTGATCTGGCAGGGAGTCAGAGGTGTTGGTGCCCTAACCGGGGGTCTGTCTCCGAAGCTGCTGCCCGCTCTCCTCCCAGTGAGGTGGTCTGTAATGGCAGGGCAGTGAGGTGGAGGACACACAGTGATTTAAGGCTCTAGCTAGCTACGTTAGCTACATGAAGATGAACTTGAAGCCACTGTCATGAGCCTTGAGCTCCAGTTAGCAGAAGGCTATACCATGAGGCTGTAACTATTTTCTCTTCATCTCAGAAACGCCTTGTTGATATTGTGAAACTTGTTTTTTTTTTTCATTTATTGTCAGACTCTCTTTTAGACTCTTTCGTCTTGTCTTTTTGGGTTGCTTTGTAATGGACGCAGTTGCTGCCAGTGCTAGAATAGCAACTTTCTCTGCAGGAATCTGGCTTTCACTGAAGGGGCGTATTACAATATGCTCAAAGTTTTCAAAGGGTTCCCACACATTTTTACTGATTAATTTTCCAAACTTCAGCACAACTTTTCCATGACTTTATAATATAGTAGTTTAAAATGGGCAAGTCTGTCAAGTAATACATTCATACATTATTAAACACACACTTCTTAGGTATTTGTGGAAAAACAAACCGATAGCAATTGCTAAATGTATTCACTCAGACATTTCTGCCACCAACTAGCTGCATATGCCAACAGACAAAAAAGGCACATACAGATACTGATACATGTCAAGGCCACACCCCTTTATGGGGGATAGAAAACTGAAGATGCTACAGATGTCAACACAATTTGGCGCTGGAGACA
Source organism: Chaetodon striatus (assembly GCA_029783705.1). Lineage (NCBI taxonomy): Eukaryota > Metazoa > Chordata > Actinopteri > Chaetodontiformes > Chaetodontidae > Chaetodon > Chaetodon striatus. Next base: position 8,578,063 of record JAPZEB010000009.1, on the reverse strand, counting down.
ACAGTCATGCTGCTGTACTGTTTGACTGTAACTGTACTGCAGCAGCCTTCCACTCAAGCTAAAGTTAGCAATCCATCAGTAGTAATTGTCCTCTGGATCATTTAGAGATTTACCCCACTGACAATGAATATTTGCATACCTTAGGTGGCTCAGATCTTAGTGTGAAAGCCTTGATTTAACCTGCCACACAACAGCTTTTCAGCATCTTCCGATTTATCTACTGATGTAACAGCACGATTCTTTTCCCAAAAAGGGGCGTGGTCTTAAATGAATGCTTGGTGGTCTGGTCTATGCGTGTCACGTGATACTAGTGACGTTTCAATGGTCACAAGGAGCAGCACTAGATTTTAGATTTTGACATGTTTTAACAACAGCCAAAATAATGTATATTTAAAATTCAAAATCCAAAACATTCTGTTAATTTCAAACCATCTCCAGGCCTGGGAGACATTTTTTCCTATTTCTTAACTTTTCCCAAACATTTTTGATCTTGGGAATCTTATTTTTATGAGATTTTGCCCGATGATGCCAAAATGAAACAGTGTACCCTAGCTTTAATGTTATTTACTTTTATTATTTTGTTATCATTTTATGCAGCTGCAGCTGTTTTTACTGAAAACTTAATTACTGTTTAAGTTTTGATTCTGAATTGTATTATCATTATTTTATTTTAATAATAATTAACAGACCAGTAAATTTATATCCATATATCTGTTTGTTACATAGTGTTTTACAAAGTTAGGAGAGCACTGTTTAAGTCAAGTCTTACACATTAAAGAATGATCACAGTCACTTCCACGCAGTAACTTATTAATTAAACACTTGGTAACCAAACACAGGTATCAGCATTGT
>JAPZEB010000009.1:8553238-8572040 GCA_029783705.1 Chaetodon striatus | reverse complement strand
CCATTTACAATACAATACAGGAAACAGTATAACACCCACTTCCTGTTAACAAATTCTCATATTACATTCAAAGAGTGCATTAAAATATGTTTCTGAAAACATTTTAGGTAGGAAATAGGCAATATAGTAACAGAATCTTAGGCGAAGGGGCTCAATCACTCTTGATCTGCCTCTCTACGCTTTGTGTCCATGGTGACGGGCATACCAAAATGCAAAAGTACAATCTGTAGTTTGAGCAGCAGCCCAAGAGCCAGCGTCATCTAAAAAATGCGTCATTGAGCGGATTTGATCTGAGTGATGAGCAAGGAGATCTGGTGCACTATTGTTCATTTACACACACTACCCACATTGTTATGACACAAATCTGGTTCAGAATCGGCAGTGTTCCTTTGAGTACAAATTTGAGGTGCTTGTACTTAACTCAAGTATTTCCCTTTAACGCTACTTTATACTTCTACTCCACTGCATTTCAGTGGAAAGTATTGTGCATGTGCATGCTTGTGTCATATTTTGGCTTGAGTACTTTTCCTTACTCAACTTTTACTGATTGTATCTGAGATATGTTGTGGCATGTAGATTAAATTCTCATTTATAATGGAGAATAATGCTGCACACGTGATTGTGAATGATCATTTCCATTTCCTGCAATAACAGCCTCTTGACTCAGTGTGCAGCTGTTGTGACAGAAGGCTTTTATCACACAACAATGCCGGCATCTGCTTTATTATTGAAGTTCTATATCGTTGCTGCCTGAAAGACGGCAGCAAAACAGACCTAAAATTCCCTACTTTTTTTTATTTTTGAGACTTTTAATTGTTCTGTTACTGTGTGACAATCACAACTGTAGTGAATGAGGCATCAGTGCCTCAGCTGAGCTTCTCACAAGGCCCTTAAGCTTATAATATCAGAGAGTGCAGATTCACAAAGTCAAGCTTAATTCAATGAGAAGATAGATGCTTGAAAGAGCAGCTGAGAAGGGCAGGTTGTAAATAATAGGGCGACTGACTCATCAATAAATTCATCAGTCTTACAGTATGTCTAGCCTTCGCAACCCAAGGATGACCTTGGTTGTTTGTACTGTGGGGATCAAAGGTCAGTTTTGTGAGAAAATAATTAAGTAAAACGTCTTTTGATTGCTATTGACTTACAGTGCTTAAACTGCCAGAATGCCTCTAATGCATCTCGTCATACTTAAAAGCCTTTAAGCACCTCTGTCAAGATGGTGAATAGCTTTTAAGTGCTGGCAAGAGAGCAACTTCGCTTACCTAAGCACATGTGTCTTGTCATGATTAAAGAGCGCAGCATGTTCCAGAGTGTCAATGCAATGGCTGTTCACAGGCTTGAATAGAGTTACTTCATTTCTAATCAGTGAATCAGTTGACTAAATCTACAGATTGTCAGTGAGAAAGTGAAGATAGGACAGTGTTACCATAGAAACTGCTTCCAAACTTGGAGCAAACATACTAGCATCCACTTATAAAAAATGTGCCAGCATTCACACCATTAGCAGGCCACAGTGTACCATAACACTCATATTGGAGAGCGGCGCTGCATACTTGACATAGTGTTCATTGACACTATCCGAGCCTTTAATATGATGCAAATTATTCAAAGAGCCTGATTTCCACCCAGTCATTTAAATGCAGTCTTGAAAAGGCCTTGGTGTAAGTGCTTTACACAATGACTTGCAAAAGGGACCTTGAAACAACTAACATGATAAATTAATTAAGACTCGCAGTGTTTGTAAAGAATCCCACTGAGTCACTTGTGTTTCTAGCTTTGCTGCTGATTAAACAATGCAGTTGTTTGGAGAAAAAAAAAAAGTGTCCTTTACAGAGAAGATTGATTGCAGAGCAACAAAGCGAGGCAGAACGCTGGACTTTCAAAGCAATAACTGAACCGAGCCACATCAACTGGAAAAAATCACTATATTTGGTGTGCCCAGAGCAATGAAGTCAGTGTTGCACTGTGCCAAGTTTTGAGAGTGCTGTTACCAAATACTACAGATCATGATTCAGATCGGATGCAGGACCTTTCTTGGCAGCTTGCTTGCTGCTTACAGCAGCGAATCAGAAACATATCAATATTTACCTGGATAAGTGCCATGCTGAGAGCTGATGTCTCTGAACAACAGCCAGATGAATATGAACATCTTGCGAATATAACTTATTTCTCCCAACAGCTCACGAGCAAATGTCCTGGTGGCATGAACACTTTTGCGAACATACTTTTTTAATGATTATTATACAGGCTGACAGCTGGCGAGAAAAGTGGTCCATTCCCAGCTGCAGAGCATCAATCTGACTCTCCACCTGTTGTCTCTTCGCTCACGCCCTCCATTGCTCATTAAACAGCGCTGTCTTTCAGGCCGAATCAGCTCAGCCTGGTGATCACCCACTGTGAGACCAGAGCACAGAGAGAGAGAACGGATCTGGGGTGCCAGATTGTCAGGCCTGTGAGGTGTTATTCCTCAAATAAATATGGAGATTATGTGTAAAGCCCGTGTGCCAATTATGCTTTCCCACTTCTTTAGTGAGACCACTTGGAATCTGTGTGAAGCTATGCACGATGAATACAATGTACAATCAGGGTCCCTTGCGATTTGATGAATATGTGCAATATATAGAAGGGATAGGAACTGGGGAAAAGCTTGAAGTTAGCTAACAGTATGAGAATGTTTGTACCACCAGAGCTTCAACCACTGGAGTCAGCAGAATTTAGCGTCAGAACTAGTGATGTCAGTTTGGGTTAAATTTGCTTTTAAATAGCCCGACACTCATTAACCACTAATTAACAAGTTAATTTTCAAGAGGGAAAAACATAAAATGATGTGAAATACAGAAGGCCTTTCTTTTCGGTCCTGCACTCCATTGACTCAGTGAGATTCAGCGCTGCATCTCAGAGTGCTATCCATTTATAGAAGGGGGATATTTAGTATTTTGTGTTGTAAATGTCTTGCCTTTTATTTTGTTTTCTGTTGGCTTTGCTAACAGACAATTAGCTGTGCTAACACAGTGTCCACTGCTCATCCTTAGGTCTCCTCAGGTAGCACCAGTGAGTAAGCAGCTTCATTTTAAGGCGCAAAACCACTTTAGCATTATCAAAAATAGTAGCACTACTAGCCTTGCTGATGCTGCCAATGGTGCTAACAGAGCTAACAGCGATAACATAGGTAACAATGTGAAAGGGAGTTTTGGGGATCACCAATGAGCCACTTATTCATTGGACTGAACTGAGGGGAGACCTGAGTGTGGGCGCAATGTTTCCACAACAACGCTGTTGGGCTGGGACAGCGTCACTAGCAGCAATCGCCAAATGACCTGTGCCCCTAGCTAGATCCTTTTAGACCCAGTTGGTACACAGTAAACTGAAAACTAGCAAAATTAACTCATAGACTGACATGCATCACTGGTCAAAAATATTCTCCGTATCTCTCACTGACATCCCTGATTACAACTAACCCCAGTGTCCACTGGATTTAGACCTGCCAGTCCCGTATGATTGTAAAGTCTCCCTGCACAGAAACAAAACACACTTGCAGCCTGTCAAATCCAGTTAGATTGATCAAAAACTGAAGCAAGGACCATTGGAACCAAATTATTATCATCAGCCATCTTGTACTCAGTAATTTGCTGCAGCTAAATAATAATAGAGGTGCTCCCCACATCAGCAATTTCAATAAATGGATTTCTGCCCTTCCCTAAGATGAGTTAACTCTGCAATATGAAAACAAAACAAACAGAAAGTTCAGGTGTTCAAGCAGTACAGCAGAGAAGAATGAAGAGAGTGCATTGCTTTAATATTGTTCTGTGCATAGAAATCTCAGTAAAACTCAGCTTCTTTTAGGATAGAATAATTAAAAAGTAGTGTGTAGAAAGATGACAACTTGTAAGAAATAACAAGATTAAGGCAAGCTTAATGATAAATATATCCTGTATAATCTTCATTTTTAGGGAGGAGTTGTATTGGATTTAGTCCGCTGTCAGCTCGGAAGCCTCCATTTAAAAAAAGAAAAATCAAAATTTGGGTGCTCTCCATAACCTGCCTGAATATAGAATCTCTCCAACCACTTTAGGCAAAACACAGGTGCCAAGGATCTTCAGATTTACAGCCTGCTGACAAAACCACTGGCAAATTCCACATAAAGCTGAAAGAAAAGGAAGCAAAACACGTATGCATGTTTGCATTTGTCGTTAAGTAGCAGAGAAACCATCAAAATCATGAAGCTCAATATAATTATCAAAATGATAAAAGAGAGCACAGAAACACTTTGACAGTGATGCATGGTGCACAGCAGTTTCTGCTGCTTTTACTGAGGTGTGTGTATGGTTGATGTGTTTGTGACTTTCCAGTTCCACGTGCATGGTTTTGATAATACAAGTTAAATCATATTATTGAAGTAAATTATCATTTTCCCCTCCATACTGTAGCATATGTATAGGCTCAATCCATAATCTACATCACAGTGGAACAGAAGCAATCATTATATATCCTCGCCTCCGTATTTTTTGCTTGTTGAGTGTTTGATTGGAACATTGCTACTGAATCAAGAGGCTGGCTGATTATCACTACAGAGGTATGCATTCGGAAAAGCAATTTGCGGTCCACCATGCAAGCGAGCGACTAAACTGATTAGCCGGAAGTTACGCGGCAAAATAAGGATCTGACCACTCAAACTTTAAATTTACATGCTTTTTGAGTTTTATGATCTCCGTCTTAAGTAGTTCATTACAAGAGCCAGAGCAAATGGAGAGAATCATGGCTCTCTAGTGGTCAAAGTACTATTCAGAAAGCTGATGAATACCAAAGCCTCATGATGTCACGGCAGGAAATAACCTGCAAACCAAGGGTGAAGCAGAGTGCTCGCCTCGTGATATATTGCATCCAAATCTCTGCTCACCTGCACTAGCTGTGGATTTTCATCAGTGAAATACATCTGATGAAACACAGTGTCCTTGCACGCAGATGATATGTATGTAGCAGTGCACAAAACAATAGAGGAAGAGCACGCTGTTTTCTTTTTCTTTCCTTGGCTTGGAACCTCTTGTCACTGATTTGATACAGAAAGAGAAAGCACCTTATGACCTGGGAGTGATGAATACCGCCTCCCTCCAGAGGACACGTCACACTGGGAGTAGACTACAAGTACTATAGATGCTCTGAGAGAGAGAAAAACTTTCTCAAAGCAGACACACCTTTCAGTGCTAGATCACCTCCTGGGAAAATGAGAAGTGTTTAAGAGAAATACAAGTAAGAGATGTCTGCGATGTAGCCATCCCTTCTTCAGCTAATAGTTTTACAGTATCATCTTACAGTCTTAAAGTAAGGACCGCAAATATAACTCCCTGTCACATTTAAATAGCAGACCACCACTCAGGCCCTTCAATATCCTCTGTGGAGCACAGGATGAACTGTAGGAAGAAGCCTGAGCAGTGAATATTACTACAGTGTATACTGTATGTTTTATTCGAGGACAGGGCCTCCCTTGAGGGCCAGAGTGCCTATTAGCCCTGCGGGTGTGCCTGCTCAGACTTCAATCCTATCTGCCGCAGGCACAGTCCCTCTGTCAAATCCTCTGTGTTGTGCCTCCGGTCCCTCCTCCAGGGAAGTTTTCAAAGAGGTACATCTGTTATGTCACAGCAATGCCAGTCCTAACATGATGATGAACTTGTTGTGTTTTTCTTTGCAAATCATCAAAAGCATTCTCTCCACTGACTAAATCTTGCACATCTGAACCATTACTGTGATGATTCCTCTAATTGTAATATTACTACATATAAATTTGAGTTGAGCAGCCTTATTCACGTGGGAGCTACAAGGTTTTTCCATTAATAAATAATAAATTAAACTTGCCAGCATTAATTATGCATTTAAGTGAGAGTATAAGTCATTTCTGTAATGGGGAAAAACATATTCCTGGAAATGCGTAGGAGACAACCCATCAATATAGCAATGTAATGCAAAATTAGGTTTATTATAATTACAATAATCACAGCATAAAAGAGGTTGAAATTTCAATTAATTTTCCTTGATAGTCCTCTACGATAGGAGCTTGATTAAAAAGTGTAATCCATTTTGACCAGCGTATAAATCCACATCAGAAGAAGTGGATATGTCCATGAAGAAAAGTGCACACTATGGTGAACGTTGGGTTCTGCACTCTGTTATTAGAGGTTCAGGCTTGACTAACTGTATCCTTTTCTGTCTAATCTGATTTGCTCAGCTAAATGCTTATGCCTAGTGCTACGTGCCAGTGTCACTGTACTTATAATTAAAAATGTTAGGTCTTTCACTTTTCATTATTCTTGCTATTTAGGGATTTTCAGTAGTCCCATTTGGCTGATCTGATCTCATTACAAAGATATACAGTGTGAATGACTCGGCTGGACTGACACTGAGTACTGCATACAACTACATCTCAAGCACTGCACGATTAATAATTAGAAAATGTAAATGAACCCTGGCTATATTGATTAATTTATTGAATTAATGTACACAGTGTAATCCATAATCTTAAATGCAACACACCTCTAACACTGCATAAGTGATAGTACTACTGTACAACTGGAGTGGACTCACTTATGTTACAGAACACATATAGTTCAAAGCATACTTATCTTCTCCACATTAATTGCCTGCGTGAAACCCTCAATAGAAATGAGAAAAAAAAAAATGTGACATGAGCCATAAATCTTTTATGTGGACAGTGTTCAAAGTGATGACACTGTGCAGCTTCTATCATACAAAGAGCACAGGATGTCTCAGTCGTTAAAAATGAAACACAGACTAAAAGTACGTCACTCGCTGGTGGCCAGCGTGTACATCAAAGCTTTTAAAGTTTTTGTGTCTGAATACATCAGTGAATAAAAGCTCATAGATTTCAAGATGGGTTCCTGCAGGCGATCTTGGCTGTCGTCCTGCAGCTCGGACTGCAGCCAGAGTTTGGTCTGAGGCGGGGGCTCAAAAGTTTGAAGGGACCTCCCATAAGAGAGAGACATTTGAACTTTTGTTGCAATTCTGTTTCATTGATTAAAAGTTGAGTTTTCTGGGAGAATGAACTCGCTGATACGAGGTGACTTTGTACTCTTGTCCCAGCTTTGATCAGAAGTTTTAGTTTTTTCCCCTGGAATAATTCTCAACTCGTCAAAGTGTGCACACTTGCAGTTTTGTCCAGTAGCTGACAGTAGTGACTATAGATGACTCACTACAGACTAGAGCCAGTGTTGTACAGGAACAAGCTGAAATAGCGCTGTTCACTGAACGTGATCATATTTTTGATGAGCGTTGAAGTGAATGCATCAGTTTTGCGAATTATGATAACTCCTTATGATAATAGGACCTGGGCGCAGAGACTCTCACTTTTATCCCTCTCTAAACCCACCTACTTATGCATGTCCGAAGAAAAATAAATAACACTTAGCCACCATGGTGGTGTAGTAGCTAGAAGTTTCCTAGTTCAAACCCAGGAGGGAGCCTTTCTGTGCACAGTGTGCATGTTCTCCTCGTGTCACCGTGGGTTTTCTCTGGGCACTCTGGCTTCCTCCCACAGTCCAAAGACCTGCGGGTTGGGGATAGGTTTACTGGTGACTCTAAATTGAATCTAAAATCCATGACCCTCAGGAGGATAAGCGGTTATGGAAATGGATGGATGGATGAGTTTCCAACTGGGAAAGTTCATGTGAGTGCCTCAAGAGTTGCCTAGTTGTTGTCACATATGCAGAAACATGGTAGATGGAAGTAAATGTTTGGTTGATGGTAATAAACTTTTAATAACTGCATGTCAATTTATTTTGCTCACATGTAATTTGTAATATGATATTAAGTTGTAACCATTAGCTGCTATCCACATGGAGTGACATAGACTAGTTGGAGAAGTTGTTTATTAGCATTTCTCAGGTACAACCATGTTGAAGTAGCTTCAGAGGATGTGCTGTTGCAGCACAAGTCAGGGACAAAATCACTGTAGCTTACTGTTAAGCTTTACACTGTGGTCAAAATATGTCAAATGCTCTGAGCAATAAATTCAACACATCTTTTTGTAGCATCTACGTTGCCTCCAAATTATGACTCAAAGCTCATAAAACATGCCAAAGACAGAAGAACGACTTTCAACTCAGAAGTGGGGTCATTCAAGAAGGCACATGAATGCAGCATTAAAAGTATAGCAATAGCTTGCAGCTGCACGTTCGGAGTGGAAGATGCATTGTCTTGATAGTTGTTAGCTTGCCAACCCTTGGCAACATGCCAAAAAAGTTTGTCGTTTGTAGTTTTCCCCTCAAACAACTTTATCTTCCACTCTGTAAATCACTAGCAAACAGTTCGACACCAAGGACATCCATCCCCAGCAGCACAAGGGCCAGATTTTTGAAAGTAACGGCTGTGTTCCCGGAGCTTCACTAAGTTTGTCTATTAGCCCCAAAAGGCACCACTTGGTCTTGTCAGTCAAAGAACATTCAGGCCTCTGGTCCTATAAAGATATTATAATAATATATATTATTTCTTGTATATATAAACGCATACAGAAATGTTACACATTTTTCCCAAATTCCAATTCCAATGTCTTACTATTGTTAAGAATGGCTTTCTCTAAATCATCTGCTCTACAAAACTAAAATCACAGCTCATCATTCAGCTATAGTGACTGTAATGAAGCCAGTGGTGGAGCCAGCTCACTTGAAAGCATATGAAGTCTATATTTTATGTTTTTAAACTGCAGCATAATTTGGTTAATACAGGCTCAATTAAATTTCCATTGCATCTGCATAACACAATGCATTGTTTAATCAGTCAAACATGTACTTGGCTTGGCTTTTAAAAGTAATATCTGTCTGTGATTTTAAAGTAGTATACAGTAATTCATTTAGTCTGGGAGGTGGGCAGTGACAGTGACTGGGGGCTGGAGATGGATGTGTAGGTAGGAGGAGGTTCTACTTAAGAATAGCTCAGAGCAGAAAAATGAACATAACCTAGTTCATTTTTTGGGACTGTAAACTTAATGCAAAATTCAAATTGTGCACTATGAATGGGAACTAGTTCATTTTAATCCGTGTGAACTGAGCTTTGAGCTAGCGCCTGTGAAGTGTGAACCTGCACAACACTGCCAGGTATGGGCTTCATGAATATCTTCATCTCTGAAGTGTAAACAAAACAATGAAGCAAAAGGTGAAGGGTCATCATTTTTTAAGAAGTTTGCTAAGAACTAAAGAGGACTGAAGAGGTCAGGTGGGCTTTTTACGTCAGACACCAGTTATAGTAAAATGACCCCTGCAAATGGACTTAGTGGGCTTATGGGCTGTTTGGGCTGAAGAGAAAAGATTAAGATTCAGCTTCACATGCCACTGTGTTTTTCTATGGTTGTGTAATAATGTAGCATCACAGAGGCCAAGGCGATGTGTTGATCATTTTAATTAATTTTAATGTTGTCATCCTTTTTTTTTTTTCAGAAATTTAAAATGACATATTTAAAGGCTTCTGTAATCCCTGTGAAACAAATTGTAATAAGATTAAAGTGTTTTGTTAAACTATCTTGAGCTTATTACAACCTTTAGTTTCTCTTAATCTGATTATTTGCGCAAAACATTTACTATCAAACCATTAATATGCTTAAACATTGCAAGTTGTAACCTCTGCCATGTATTTTCTTATCATTATCTGTCTGTGTATTATCTTTAGGGTTATCTTTTTTTTTTTTTCAAAACCCCTGCAATATGAACAGTTGGAATACCCTCCAATTTAAAATAAGCATATTTTATAATAAAACGACCGGCAAAAAGTGTTTTTCTTTGATGCATTTTTCTATAAAAAGCCTGCTGCCTGGGTCTGCTATAGCCACAACTGCCCTGCCATGATTCATTTGCATTTATATGCATCACAAACCATGCAAGCCCTGACCACAGGAGGCTTCCTAATGTAAGACATATACCACGTAACCACAATGTCCTCAGATTGAATCCGGCTGAGGGTTTTTGTCACGTGTTATGACATAGATTTCCCCTGAGTTGTTTGTCAGTGTGAACTGTCAAAAAATAAAGCATACTGGCACTAAACAATATAAAACACTGATTGCATTTTAATACAAATTATATGCTTTATGTTACAGCAGTGTATATGAGCATCTTTTTTTTCTAGTTTCAGCTGTAAGGGTGCTTACAGCTTAAGGCCAGTTAGATTTGCGACTTCCTCTTGGATTGAAATTGAAGACCAACTTCACAATAAGAAAACCTAAAGAAAAACAGACACAATGACAGCCATCAATTACTTGGGCTGACAGACAATTTTAAGTTAATGCAAGAGGCAATCTGTAAATATTTTTTAAAAAAAATAGACATTAACAATAATCCTGTGATTTTACTGTGTAATGCACAAAAAAATCCTACTTCCCATGTCTTAGCATTTGTAAGACTTATAAAAGAATGATAAAGACATTGAATACCAATTAAGGCCTTATTTTTTTCAATAATTAATTCAATGCCTTTGAAGACAAGAAGCACCACAGTCCAGTGTATCCAATCATCACACTGTATCCAGTAATTACTCGGCATCACAGTGGAGCTTTAAGTTTCGCTACTGCTTTGTATGAATGACATTATAGCAGGATACACAGCCGGCAGTGAACAAGAACACATTATACTGTGCCGTAGCATTTATTTTTTCATGAGTCTTGGAATTCATGCTCGTAGTGAAATACAGTACATGCAGAATATTTTATGCATGGTTCACAATCTCAGCTCAGCTGTTGAGTGATAGCTTTTCTTACAATGCATATGTGGCCCACATTCAAAACAATGCTCCGTTGTATTTTTGTAATATTATTCATGCACATCACTGCTTGTGTTTGCAAAGGAGACGCAGAAGATTTATGCGGATTTACATCTCACTCGACAACTTCACATTCACAACTTTTTTTTTTGGTCTTATTCTTGTCATTCGGCGCGTGGCTTTTTGTGAACTGCCAGTCATATTGGTTTTTTAGCAATAGTTAAGTATGAGAAAACAGGCTCTTGTGGAATTACATAACAAGTCCTCTCACAAAGCTGGAGAGATGCCAATGGCAGCTTTGAGGGACCAGCTGAACCGGGCTTCTCTTATCTTTTTAATGTGCTCTGGATACACAGCCATGAGCCATCACACTTCCCCGGGTAGTCTGCATATACTCTCCTCCATTTTTTGTCCTCTGGCTTTGGCCTCTATGTCCATGCAGTGTCTGACTTTACCCCAAAACACCAGAATTGGTTTTAAATGGGCAAGTGGGAGAACCACTCACCTCCTTATATTGTTTTTATTGACTCAGACAGTTGTAAAGCACAGAGTGAGAGACTTGGAGAGGAAACAGAGGCAGAGGTGTCAGATATAGTACTGGAGGTACTTTGTCTGAGGCTCGTCAATAGATACAGTGACAGGGACACCCCAGTAGCTCATCTGGTAAAGCGCGCGCCCTATGTAGACTGAGTCCTTGGCAGTGGCTGGGCTCAGTTTCGACCCATGGCCCTTTGCTGTACGTCACCTTTCTCTCCCGCTTTTGGAAAAAGACATTAAACATATCTAATGAAATAATATAGAGTAAAAATACTGTGACAATGTATTATTGTCAAATTTCAATTTTTTCTGATATCAATATATATATACCACAGTAAACGCAAATATCACATATAAAATGGCCAAATTAAAAGGACAATGCAAATGACTACGTTGCACTATTCAATTAACAAAACTTTTAATTTCAAGTTTTTGGCAACAGAATTTTGACAGCAAAATTATTTTCGGAATGTGCACGCTTGTAACAGTTTGTGTCACACATTGGACTCCGTCACAACACAGTCTAATCTGAACACGCAGGCATAATACACATATTTTTAGATTCAGTGTGATTTACACTTTCGGAGGATATCACTATCTCTGATACCACCAATAAAACATTCATAAATCTGCTTAAAAATCTTTTTTTTTTTTTTTTTTTTTAAAAAGACGTTACTTATAAATCCAAAACTTGGCTGAGAATCACTGCGTTTTCTTTATGATAAAAGTAATCCAGTTATAGCTCTCACTGGTCTTTGTCCAGAGGTGCATTGCAAACAAGAAATGCTAATATCTTACTCTGCCAATTCAGCAATGGTGCCAGTATGCCAGAACTTCCTTGTTATGAAAGAAAATGACCACTGGCAGCACTGAGGCACTGCTTCATTCTCAAAAAAATCACATCCACACACACTGTTTAAGAAAAAAAAAACACCACCCAAATATGAAAACCCAAAACACAACTGCAGTGCTGTCGAGGTGGTGGTGATATTACTGACCCTGAAACACGCAAAGAATAAGGAGAAGCCGATGGTCAGTCAGAAGCTGTCTAGAGCAGTGACCACTGGAGCGCATTCTGACATCTCTGTTCCTAAACGTGGTGAAGGAGTAACTGTACATTTATGTGTTAACATGTAAGCAGTCCTGGTAGCAAGGTTCGAACCAGCACTATTTTGGCCACATCTGGCATTGCATGAAATGTCACCTCATTTGCGAGACCTTACAAAGGGGATAATGGCACATGACTCTCACATTACAAACTGAAAACTGAACGTCAACACTGAAAAGAAGTTCCTAAAGATATCAACCCTAGAAAGAGTTTTACTGAGGGTTTGTTTTTAGTGATGTAAAACACAGTTTGCATGTGGATGAAACGCATAGAAAAAAATACATTTTCAAATATACTAGTGCACATGTGGACAAGGCACGGCACTCTCCTCCATCCATTCATACTTTTAGATATTTGTACATGTATATTTAAATATAATTTGAGCAACAGCAACCGCACTCATATTCATATCATCCTACTTGACAGTCTGAGGGTAGTCTTCAAGTCACTAAGAGATGGACAAATAACTTCCTGTGAATTTCGGGATTTACTTTCTTGTCTTGTCCATCACAGTTAGGGCTCTGCTGAATTGGTTTTTAGCTCCTATAAAATACGTGTTTATCTGGACATGTATTAGAACTGCCAAGCACTTTGATTGCATGGAGTGTATAGCAAACCAAGGCCACACAAATGTCCTGCCACTCCCGCGAGCTGTAAGCTCTCCCATGCACTGCTCTGAATTACCTGTCAGCATCGATTACAGGGAGTCAGTGTGGATAGGATCTTGGATTTTCTCTCCCTCAGAATTAAGATAAGCTCCTGCCTGCCTGTTTGAGATGCCCCTTGTTGACCCACCTGTTGAGTGTGATGTGAGATGTGTGTTCTGCCGCTGTGGCCATATTATCCCCCAGCTCCACACACATGCGCTCACGCCGCGCTGGCAGCACTCACTGTCCTCATCTGTTCATTTCTCCCCCTCGCCCCTGTTCCTCGTCTCTTTGTTTTCAGTCCTTGTTTTTCTTCTCTCTTCTCTAACCCCTTCTGCTAAGCTATCTGTCTGCTTTTATTCAACCTCATCTCTCTCGCCACACCTCGTTGACAGCGAATTCCAAAGAGAATGTCCTATTTCTGCTGTTATCCAAGCAGAAATAAAACATTCTGCTCATTTAGTTTGTGAAATTGGAAATATATAAATTTAAATAGGCCATTTCCCAATAGTTAGGGCACAACATACTATCTATCACCCCTTAAGAAAACAATAAATGTCTACTTGTATGTAAAAAAAAAAATCACATGATCAAATCAAAGTGATACTTCCCTTCAAGTCCAGTGTTTTATTTTCTAATACTCATCCTGTTTCAACTTACTGTAAATGGTGGCTGTTCATGTCTGCTATAATGGATATCAATTGTGATAAGCTGTCATGGTAGAAAAGAAGCATGAAAGTGTTCACAAAAATAAAAAAACATCCTGTGTGCTCCAGACAGATTTCACCTACAAGTTGATGCATATTAATCCATATTGTGGCAAAGTAATAACTATCACACACTGAGCAATTGAAATGACAAGATATGTTGTTGTCTATGGTTGATTGAAAAGAGTCTCAGAGCTCTGAAAAGTTTCTGTGGATGTTTTGACTCTTTGTAATACACTAAATATTAAAATCTATTGGAATCAACATGAATTCAAGCTTGTATATTTTTACTTCACTACATCTCAGAGGCAGATATTGTACTTTTTTACTCAATTACATTATTTAATACATTTAGAAACTAGATACCTTGTGGATTTGGATAAATAATACAAAGCATAATCAACAACTAAATTCTGATGTAATATTATTAATTAAGATGGGACTTTATTCACAGGCTGCCTAGGATATATAAAGCTGTATGCTTCTGAGCTTATTAATTCCTTTAATCAGTGCTGTCATGTTTTTCTGACAGTTGTGCATTCAACATCAAACTTGTGCATCTATGCTGCTGGAAAATTGCAAAAAGGTGTAACGACAGAGAGGAGGACACGGTCCAAAGCGTGGCTTCATTTCACAAAAAAGGCGACAACAGCGCTGCTGTAATGTCTTTAAAATGATCATTTTTTTTAGTAAGGGTTGAAATATGCTGAAACATGTCGCCGCGCAACACAGGCTTAAACTTCCAGGAATGTCATGCATATGACACTCTATGCTGCATCGCCACCACTTCCAAACCAAGCAGCATGTCTGACCCCAAGGATAAATATTCTATGTTAGAATTACATTAGCGCCGCACAGGAAGGTTTAGCAGATTTTTCTTTGATGAGGAGATCTAAATGAAAATGTATGCTGTGCTAATGTTCTCTCATTTCATACATTTTACATAATGACACACATGCCTTAATTCTACTCTGTTGCCACACTGTGTTCAGACTCAGAGATACTAAAACAGCTGCACTGATGCTGAAAACATGTGAAGCCCCACTTTGGAAACTGATCAGGAATCCTTTAGGGAATCAATAAAGAATTGGACAGATAAGCAGAATCGATAACAGCAATGGTATCAATAAAATATTGTTCTCATTCCTATAAGGAAGTATATTAAGTAGTTAAAATGAGCTCCAGCTTTAGCAGCTGCAACATGAAATGATAACACGACACTTACTAAAATCCAATACTATAGTTACTCATTCTGAAAAGTGCTATTCTGATTAATACCTACTTTTACTTTTTGTAAAAATCCGAGCATGCCTTTTGCTTGCAACAGAGTACTTCTACACTGTGGTATTGCAACTTTTACTTAAGTACAAGATTTGAGTACTTCTTCCACCACTGATTCAAGCTGACCTCACCACAACTTACCATTTTTCCTGCATGGAGAATGAATTATAAGCCAATTTTCACAGCCACACATGTGGTATGATCGTTGGCAGGAAATTAACTCAGCACAAAAGAAATGATCAAATGAAATCTTGACAGACTTAATTATAATAGCTCCCTGATGTCTGTATCAGCAACACAGCAAAACACATTTAACCCATTGCTTCTAAAGGAAAAGAAAATTTGTGCTGCAGGCTTTAGAGTTGGTCTCTACTTAACATTCATGCATGATGAAGTTTCAGATATTCAAACACATCTCTGGTTGAGACTGCCGAAGATCAGAGTGCAGCTTCAGAAATTATTCCTGGTTTAAAGGACCCTGACCTGCTAATATTTTCTATTATCAATGGCAGACGGAAAAAGAGATTTCTCTGACCTCTAATCTAATGCAAAGTATGTTTCAACATAGTTTGATAGAGAAAGAAATTGATTAAAAGATGGAAAAAGTGACCGTGCTGGTACAGAGAATCTTCTATTCTTAGCACAAGGATCAATTTTCTCTTTTCGTATTAGTAGAATAATGTAAAGCTCCTTGAGCTGTAGTTCAGACAAACTATTTATGAGTCATCCAACGCCGTTTCCTATTCATTATCAATGGAAGAGCTCTAGGCCGTGCATCAATATGGCACTGCAGTTAAGTATTGGTCCTCTGGCTTTGAGAGGGAGTTTTTCATCTTTATAGATTCTGATTGGACTTTCTAATGCCCTGAGAAAATGATATGTGACTTTGTGGTGTTCCCTAAACCACAGCAAAAGCTTTCATCAGGAGAGAGTGGGGCCGGTC
The DNA here is from genome assembly GCA_029783705.1 of Chaetodon striatus. Taxonomy (NCBI): domain Eukaryota; kingdom Metazoa; phylum Chordata; class Actinopteri; order Chaetodontiformes; family Chaetodontidae; genus Chaetodon; species Chaetodon striatus. The sequence continues at coordinate 8,556,059 of JAPZEB010000009.1, read as the reverse complement.
CTTAAACGAACGCTTTTCATAATTTGCACAGCTTCAAGCCTAATGTTAAGTTGATGAGAGTCTCGTGGATGGGAGTCTGGGATCTAATATAATTTCAGCAGAGGGCTGATTACACTCTAAATGGGGTGCAGACTTTTCAATATGTTGAGTTAAGTAGATACTGGGAAAATATTTTTAGGTTTCTTCTGAGGGATTTCAATTTCACTAATAATGATAGGGGTTTTCAATGCCAGAAGAAATAAGATGTGACTTTGTGGTGTTGTCCTAAACTCTGAACACTTAATACTCTTGAAACTTCATCTGGGGAAACAAGCTGACTTTCAAATGCATATACCTTCAAAGATTAAAAGTATACTATGCAAGACTGTTGGTTACTGTTTGTAAACACGCTCGCAAACAAAAGTAAAAGTCAACCCCAGATTCACTCTTGTTTGGCGTTTCGCCTCACTGTATTTGTATTTTTTTATGGGCTGTGTCTCTCAGATGCCTGCTGTTTAAGGTCTGGCACCTTGAGGCTACCTTTTTAGAAAGCCCGAAAGTCACCTGAGCACTGTGGGGGTACACGCTCCTGAAAACAGAAAATAAAAAGAAAATAAGAAAATACAGGCAGAGGGCAGGCCCCCACATAAAAATACAACGCCACACACTTCTAGTAGATCGTAAGTGGTGATTGAGAGGGGTTTACTTCTGTCTGAGTCTGTATGTTGTTTGCTGGGAAAATACCTTCAACATTAACTTAGTAAAGTGTCTCCAGCATGATCTCGAATGTGCTCAATAAAAATTACTAAATCAAAATTTTGGGGTTGTTTTGACCCAGTATTAAGGTGGTGTTATTCTTTATACACCAGGGTTATTTACCTAAACTCAAATGTGGTATGGTTGCAAACAGTTATAATCTCCTCTATCTCCTTTTAAACTTAAAGGGACAGTTCAACTGCAAAACACATTTTTCCTCTTACCTGCAGTCATATTTATCAGTCTAGATTGTTTTGGCGTGAGTTCCTGACTGTTGGAGATATGGGCTGTAAAGATGTCTGCCCTTTCTCCAATATAATGGAACTAGATAGTCCTTGGCTTGTGGTGCTCAAAGCACCAAAATATACATTTGAACACTCAAGAGCAATGTCTCTTTTCAGGAACCATGACCGGGTTACTCAAATAATCCACAGACCTGTGAGCAGTTTCATGTAGGAACTATTTCTCTCTAGAAACGTACACCCACCAACCGTATACTACTACTGCTAGTTCACCTAGCACCACTGAGCTAGCTAATGTTACAGCTCAGCTGAGGAGGACACTGTTAATGTTACATCTTGCGCTGCCATAAGCACGAGCCTCTTGCCCATGAGCAGATGCACGCTTCCTTCTGCATACTGATATAACTGGTAGGTGTAGTTTAGTAGAAAGAAAATAGTTCTTACATGAAACAACTCACAACAAGGTCTGTGGATTATCTTGAGTAACCGGGTCATGATCTCTGGAAAGAGACATTGCTGTTGAGTTTAAATGTATTAAATGTATAAAAAGGCAGACATCTGTACAGCTGATATCTCCAACACTTGGCCACTCACACCAAAACAATCTAGATTGACAAACACTGTTCTTTTAAATGTCCTTAGTTTTTACTAGTTGTTGATAATTTATGTAACCTTTGCAGTTTTTATGGTAAAACTTTTGATTTTTAGTTTGATGTTGGGTCAAATCATATTTTGAGTTTGTGTTCCACCTTCTAGTCAGCAGGCTGCAGGAGCCCATTTCCGAATGTGACGGTGCCTCAGGCCCCCACATCCGCATTGCCAGCCTTTATCAGCCGGTCTCAAACATGGCAGGGTAATTGTGTCTTCGTCAAGCCATTTTGTTATTGTACTTACAGTTCCTAATCCCCCAGGTAATCCCATCGACTTCACTGCAGCCACAACCTCCCTGTTTGAGCTTTCCTGGACAGCTGTCATCTGTTTCTATTCAACTGTCAAACTGTTGGGACAGATATGAGTTTATTAGCGAGGTGCGAAGTGGTCAACAACTTTCCATTGGCTTTCACAGGCTGAATTACTGTGCCCATATGAAGACACGGAGACTGGTGAGGTGTGGGAATAACAGCCCCATAATTGGATTCATTTGGAGATGATCATTGTCCCCATTAGTGCCATTTGTGTACAGTGTTGTAGTCTCAATCTTTCATCGCCTCCTCCTCTCCCCTTGGAAATGAACAATTAGCTTCTGTAAATTGATTTGTGCCACACACTGAGTTGTACATCAAACACATGCACATAAAGACACTCAGTCCAGCACACCTTTTCTCTCCCTTTGTGTCATGCTGCACACTTTATCTTCCCCCTGTGTGCAAGGATACATCTAGGTCGTGCGGAAATTCAAAAAGTATGATTCTTTTCATGTTTGCTTGCCTCTAATCCCTCTAATCCATTATTTGCCATGCTCAGAATATGCTCGCTGTATTTGAACTTCAGTAGGATCGAGTGATACTGGTGGAGAAAAGGACTCGAGGCCGCAGCAGCTTTTGTTATCAGATGATAGTCAACACCGCCCTGAGCACATCCCACCCGAGGTTGACATCATCTCCTTACTGCCATCACTGATCTAATATGTCCAAGCTCACAATGAGGGCCAGTCTATGAGCCAGCTGTCCAGAGGGGATTTTATAGTGCAGTCACACTGCAGCAGAAAACACCAAGATACTCAAATCTCACCGGCAACTAAATAGTCAAGTGGCTAAATTAGATAATACCATAGTTTACTTTTCCACAGACTGCTGTGTATAAGTGCTCAGCATTACATAGACTTAGGTCTGGTTGTAATCACC
>JAPZEB010000009.1:8518265-8529472 GCA_029783705.1 Chaetodon striatus | reverse complement strand
ACCCAACATGTGATCCTCTTAAAAGTCTTTTTAAAAATATGGACTTTTTTATGTTGCCTCATTCCGTCCTTTTTCTTTTAACTGGTGAACAACAAATGAGTACTTTAACTGGCGGAGGTGTACAGTGACGGGAACAGTATGTGAACATTGAACAATTAGTGCTGATTAAGAGGCTATTCACAAAAGGGACATGCCGTTCGAATTTTAATCATAATCGACTCACTTTTTTTTGGAATAAATTTTCATAACCTGCATAAACCTTCTACTTAAGTGGCTCACTAGTAACTCAGCTAGTCTGTCTTGTAAAGCTGAGCAGATGGAGTGTGCCCTATGGCTTCATTAAGGCACATGTCAGCAGCGGTAGAGTTTGTTCTAAATTTAACACTTTCCTCTTGTGATTTAATTGTAGCAGAAGAAGAAAAAATAATAAGCAAACTTTAAGCTTTGGAAACTCAATCCCACAGCTCAGTGTGTCCTAGATGTATTTAAATGAAACTCTAGCCGGTAAATATCTCCACTTGTCCAATACTTAGCTCTATTACCGTTCGCATGTTAATAGCATTAGGTTTAAAGCCCAGCTGAGCCTGAGGGGCTGACAAAGAATAATAGCATTTTCTCACAGCAAGCGTAAAGATCTAAACACCACAAAGTATCTGTATTTTCTATGCATTTAACAACTTTATTTAGGTGTGAAATAAGCAATTGAACCTCATGTGGCTGCTAGTGTAGCTATAAACTTCTGGTCTTTAAAAAAAAGATACCTTCTTGTTCATACTTGACTCGGCTTAAGTCCCAGTGCCCATTAAAGAAAAATTAAACTACACCAAACAGAGAGATGCAATCTCAAAATGGAGAGGCCCCCAGAGAAAAATGATAATAATGATCATGCTTTAGAAACAAAGCTATATGGAAATAATAAAGACTTAGTTTGGAAATTGTTTCTCATACTGCAGATAATGTATTCAGTGCTTTTTACTGCATATCATCATCTAAATAAGTTTTAACAAGGCATTTAGTGTGAGAGATCTACCAGAAAGCACTTGAATGGATATTAAATGTGCTGTTTTAGTGTCATCACTAACCAAAGAAATGCTCTTTATTGTATTTTTTGATATATCTTTTTAATGTTTACATCATTTTACGTTTTTTGTTTTAAATGGGAGCAGCTATTTATGGCTTTTTTTCAAACTAGAAGTTGAGAGACAATGAGCATTTGTATATATTCTTGTCCGTCATATAAGGAAAGGCAGGTTTGGACAGACTTCAAGAATAAAATCCCCAATTGGACACATCAAATATGTGTTTGAGTGCTGGATCAATTGAATGACTTTGATTTAATCCTCGCTGCCTTTCAAGTACGGCCAGAGGGATTTTTCTTATGTCGAACTGTCCAGAAATATTTCTGCTACACCAATTCTTAGGGTATAAATATAAAACCACATTATGCATGAGAAGCACAACAAGCCGATATATACATCCTATTTATTGCCATCCTAAAACAAGTTTGGCAACCCATGAAAGAGTAGCAGCTTTAACTACTGTCATTAAAACTGGAGATGTACTGCTGCTGCTGCTGCTGTTGCTGCTGTTGCTGCTGCTGGTGAAAGTTAGTGACGAGTCTGTAAGCCCAGAGCTGGAGAGGGACCACAAAACTCCCAGTTTAATTATTTCATTTTTAAAAAAAGAGTGTCCAGACCAATATTCTTTAAGGGGACCCATAATTCCTAGTTTCCCTGCAGAGATATGTGCTTTTACTTCACTGATTTATACAGGATGTGCAATGTGCACTACAGGAGGAAAAGTCCAGCCCACTGTAAGAAACACTGAGCCACAAGCAGGAATGTTTCTGTATTCTTATCTCCTTTACTTACTTCTGTGAGGCTTGATAGTTTGTTCCAAGTCAGATTTACTAGACACTCTTATTCCTTCTATACACTAGAGGACTTTAGAGACTTTAGTGTGACATCCCACTTCTTAAGATAATGTGAGATTTTAGTCTCACACAAGATTTTGCAAAGACTGGGTATCTTGCAGGGTCACTATTTGCAAGACTACAACTAGATTCCTTTTGAGATTTTTTGCCTTCCTGCTCCTGGGGGAAAATATTGTGTCAAACTCTTTACATATTCACACACGACACAGAACTCCAGACACATAAGATAAAAGGCGTCATATGTCGACAGTACTCTTGTCAATTCGGAATAATCCATGAATACAACACATACACCACTACATACATGCTGAATTAAACATTAACTTTTGTTCACTCGACAACTCTACCAGTTTCTCCTCCTTTTCCACAATACAAGCAGTCGAGACTTCTTACCATTCTTGTCTCCCCAGAGTTCCCTCAGTGTTTACTATCTCCTTGGTTTGCTACTTGTTTAGTGCTGGAGAGAGTGCACCTATTCTTCACCTATGCATGTGCCAAGACTAATTTACAACATTAAACATGTTTGATTTTGTGGGAACAGCAAGATGTAGAAAAGACCACCCTACACCAAATGATCAAGATCATGGGTGTGTCCACCAGCTGAGGTAAAACTCTCATGATTTTATTCCAACATTGGAAATTTGTCTGCGACAGAGAAATCGCTTGCAAAGTCGTTTGGTGTAGGGCTAGCATTAACCTCACAAACTTGACGTAACACTTGTTTCAGCCTAATGAGTGCCACCTGTTCACAAGGTGGTGTGTGTTCCTGAGATCATCATTACCATAATCGATGCACATAACATTTGCCAAATAAGGCCACCTTTTCAACTCCATTTGTGGGAAAGTTTGAGTCAAATAAATGTTAACAAAAAGAAGAATTTCAAACAAAAGTTTCAGGTCCTGCTGTCAGACATCAGCAGACAAAACCATAAAAAATGAAGTAGTGTCAGTCGCGGTGTTAGAGGGCCTGAAACTAGGCTATTTAAACAAACATTAATAATACAGCTGCCAAGGACGCATCATCAAAGCAGCACTGTGCTGTGACTGAAGTATAGGGTTTGACATGATTTCAGATGTTAAAAAACGTCCTTCTAAAGCAAACTGGTACATGGCAAATATGAGAGGCAGTCAAAGGACTGTGACTGTCACAGCCATATTAATCTCTACAGACGTCTGCCTATGTATGCAGAATCTGTAGGTAAGCAGACAAGATTTTGGTATTAGGAGCATTGTGCTTTCTGTTTGTCATCCGAGTAGTATTGACTAATCGCATTTGAACAGCAAGCAAACAGTCCATGTGGAGAGCAAGAAAGACCGAACACAATGGCCTTAATACAATCTCAGAATGCATCAGCCATGGTCTGACAATAATGTAGCTTTACATTAGCTTTATATATATATATATATATTAAACTGATAATCAAGCAAGATGTGATGCTACTATGCATTTATACAGAATATACACAATCTGATTATAATTTGCCTTTTTGATAGATCATACAATTTAAATTGCGCGTTAACTGTTGTAAGATCTTTGTATCACCACAGATTTTTTATTTTAGATAAGTTAGCATGTACAATTTATCTTGAGATGTGTGTGATTTTAACATTTAAGCAAAGCAAATCTCAGCAGAACAATAACATCTCATAATATGTCATGTTTCTTTTTTGGGGGGCTTTCTGCGTGCCGGAGGGTCCACACATGCTCGAAGCAGCACGGTCATTTCGTACTTTAGCAGCAAAGTCTACGACAAGCCATGTTCTATTTTTCTGTAGAGCCATTACAACATCATTATGTGTGCTCTAGAAAGCATGCCATGCTACTTAAATATTGAATGAGTGAAGGAATAGCACACCAGTATCTTGCTTTCATGAAGCTATCAGGAAACCCATTCTGTCTCCAAATGTGTTTTTTACTGTAGATAGCATTTGCTATGGTTGAGGCTACAGTAAGTATTGCTGCACGTCTATTTTTAGAAAGGCAATTTCAAAGTTTACTGTGTGCATACGCATGCACATGGCCAAGTGTTTAAATGGAAGTGTTCTTGTGCGTGTATGTGTGTGAGTGCGTGTGTGTGTGTGTGTGTGTGTGTGTGTGTGTGTGTGTGTGTGTTGCTTTGCTCAAGGCTTGTTGTTTGTGGGTTCAACAGGCAGCACATACTCTCTTATTCTCCATAGGGGAAACTAGCTGTGTTGCTCTCCACTTCCATACATCCAGGCTTAACAGAGAGACTGACTGAGTCACTCAGATGTAAAACCAGGAACTTCACATCTTGAGTATTGGCAAATAATATGTAAATCTAATAACTTTACCCCACGTTAAGTTATTTCATGGTCAGTTGGAAACATGCACAACCTCAGTCAGTCACTCTTTTTACTGTGTTACATAGAAACAGTTTTTGTTTGTTTTTTATCCAGCATTGTTGGTAATTATGATTCTATGACTCCACATCAGAGTGGACCTTTCAAAGCAGTGATACTTTCAGCCATTCTGTTGCTCTCTCCTTGCAGTCTGTTGCTTGTGACTATGTTCAGCATGCTACAAAGATTGGTTGTGCTTTTTTGTACACCCTCCTCCACCCCAGCTGCCACGCTTTTAAGTGCTCCAAAGTGAGGTACTCCTTGATTGGCAGCTCAGGATCAGTAAAGTGCATAACAGGAGGTGTATTCACCAACTAAACCTTGTCATCGTGTCAGAATCCTCTCATACAAGTTACTCTGTCTGAAGTGTGCCAGGCAAAGAGCAAACCATGTGTAAAATCAACACTTCTGTCACTTCTTTACACTTTAACACCAAGATTTATTTCTGTGGTTTGGTCACTAGCCAGCGGAAGTTAATGCATAATATTAGAAGATAATATAACACTGTCAGTGTATTTTCAGCTTATACAACTTGATTTCATAATCATGAAAGACAGAGATAAGAAATCAAAGTGAATGATGTGTTTGACATCAGTGTAGGGCTCATTCTTCATTCTTAAGCAAGTTACTGTACCAAAACCGATGTGATTGATGCCATGCTTTCTTTTTTCTTACGTTCAGAAAAATAGAGTGATTTGAATTTAGATACATTTTGAAGCTGGACACCACAGGAAGCTGTGTACAGCATGAAATAGCCCATGGTGCCAAGGTCAATACATTTTTAAGGACATTTTCTCCAAATTGCTGATGGTTGTTGGCAGCACCTGGTGCCCACTGGGTTCACCCAGGAGTACAACACTTGAGATGACTTCCACGAGAGGCAGAGGGAGAGCTGCAATCATGTCTTTATGTAAACACTTTGCATCTGCTTCACAGCTGCATCCAGTAAATTTAAACCGCTTTCATTTTCAAGATAGTTTCCTCAAAGCTGGGCTCAAAATGTTGCATTTAACTTTCCTTCACCTCTGAGGAAATGTGTGAGTCTGTGGCTGCTTCCCTTTCTAGCAGATAATTCAAATGCGCATGTTTGCTAGGACTGTGTTGACAATCATATTACCTCAATACAAGGGTCATGCGACGTTACCAGGGTGATGAGGTCATCACCGTCACCACCATACATTTTTCGGTGTCTTTTTTTCTGATGAATATGATAAACTCAATTTAAAAAATGTGCGACTTTGGCTTTGATGCATCCCATCTATCTGCAGTCACCACTCTGTAGCTTTGCTCCATGTCCCACCCACAGCACTATGTGATTGGCTACACGTCATCATGAGCAGTGTTAATCTAATTTACAAAAACGATGGCGCAAAATGTCCGTTAATGACCTTTTTTTCCTGTTGAAAACAGGAGGTTGAGCTAAAAAAAGACTGTTGATAATGAAAACTGACAAAATGTATGCTTTGTTTTCGTGGACAAGACGAGATATGACTAAAATGTGGGCTACCAGACATTCAAAATGAGAGAGGGGGAAAACAGAATAATAAATTATTTTAAAAACGTATTAAGAAAAAAGTTTTCAATCTGGAGTAAGGCTGTGCTTGCATTTTCTAATGCCATATGAGCAGTATAAGACTGTAGTATCAAAAGGCTGGTAAACTCTAATTATTAATTAGAGCCAGGATGTTTCTTAATGTGATTAACATTATCAGAGGCATCTAACAGGTATGGTAAACAGACTATTAATCAGCAGCTATTTCAATTATGAATTAATCACTGAAGTTAGTTTTCAAGTCACTCTGTTGAATATTTGAGCTTCTCAAAGATGACATTAGAGTAAGTTTAATATTTTGGGGGGTTTGCACTGTTAATCAGTCAAAACAAGACATTTGGAGACTTTAAGCTGTAAAAAAAAAAAAATCTGCAATCTGCATTTTTCACTGTTTTCTAATGTTAAAAGACCAAAAAATTAACTAGTTCATTGAGAAAATAATCAACAGTCTCATCAGTAATAAAGAAAATTGTTAGTTGGAGCCCTATATATACAGCCTTACAAATTAACACCACTGGTTAGTGCCAAAAATGACACCAGTACATCTGTTGAGTCCATTTTCCTAACAATTATAGCTAAAATAAATTACATACATTATGCGTACTGCTGTTAATGAGCTCAACATTTTCAAATGTATCAAACAGTAAATTAAGTGAGTGCAGACTGGTGTACATGGTAAGGCAGGGTGATGAGGAGAATATAACTTCCTGATTGATGTCTCAACACTTAAATGTAACATTCATTTAGAAAATCTCACTCTCTGTCTTTGTTTAAAATGTGGAGGCCTTTACTCTGAAAACCACTTAAGCACACTAATCTCTTCAATTAATGAGGGGGCACAACATGATGGTTTGCCTTTTTTTACGCAGGAAGATGAGGAGGGCGCACATAAATTGACTTGGGGTCACTTCTTTTCTGAATATTTTAACCGCTTTCTTTATTTAAATAGATTACACACTACCAGTCTCCAATTGCAAATCTAAACTCTCCCTCCTAACATGTTACAAATCGGATTTTTTTTTCCTAAATCATCCACTTAGGACAGTGATAGCACAGATCAAATTAACTGTAACACCCTTTATGCACAATAACTAAATATTGCTACACTGTGAGGGTAGTCATCTCATAGAAAGTTGACGTGGGACAGAATAAATTGGCAGTGATTTAAATTCCGGACAGTTGCGTCAAGCTGTGGATCCCAGCAAGCTATTTTTGTCCTCATATCCATGTGCGCTCCTCTGCACGTCAGCAGCTGGGCAGAATCAGTCAGATCGGTGCCAGTGCTCAACCTTTCAATGCTCTGGGTCAGCATCCTGGAGATGTGCCAGAAACTCCAGCTCCTCAAGACCATATGGGGTCTGTTTCTCCTCAGCACCTCCACTCTTCCCCTCCTGCACCCGCTACTCCAGGGCTGCAACCTTACCCGTCCTCACATACGCCACGTCCTCACATACGCCATGTCTTATGAAAAGCAACAAGGAAGAGGCGAGTCTTTGGACAGTAAGGCTGTTTCCGCTCAGAAGAGAGAGCATGGCGGATGGGTACTGCTCCTCGTCTCCATACAAAACAGTGAACACTTCACAGACGGCATATTAAGGATTCACTGTACATAGCTGGTCAATGTCAGCAAAGGATTATCACAAGAAAACAAATTAGAGTGCAACCATATAAGGTACTTTACTGTAGAAAAATTATTTCAATAGGGTAAGTTCATATAACAATAGACTTCCACTAACTGTCACCTGAGCAAGGTTGCTACTGCAGCAACACCTGCATAATCATTACTAGCATTATATGACACATCTGACAACTTCCATGTGCCAACTTCATGGTAGGTGCCAAAGTGACAAGCCCATCTTTGTCTAATACACAACAACTTTCATGAAGAATAATTATGTTCTTCCATATAATGAGCTTTTCTTTGCATTGAATACCCTTTCTTAGTGATCATGTGTGAATGTGTCTTGAGTAGGGCTGCACAATTAATCAAAATGTTATCGAAACTGCAACATGCCCAAGTGCAAAATCCAATTGCAGGAGCTGAAATTTTTTGATAAAGGTAAAATGTGTCACGGCGCAACATTATAAATGAAGCATTGTGGTGCTACAGAGACTCTCCAGCCTACAAATCATGTTCCAGATGCAAGAGAACATGTTTGTGTGGTAAAGACACCACAAAAACAATCATAGTATCATCATTTTTTACTTTTTTTCCAGTGAAAATTGAATGTAAAGATTAACATTCACACTGAAATCACCACTTTTGTCACAATATCTGTCGCAATAATCCCAATGTGATTTTTATTTTTTTTTGGCATGTTGTGCAACCCTAGTTTTGAGGGAAAATTCTTGAGCAACCTGTGTGTTAAAGCCCGGTGGTCGGGGGGGAAGAAATGTTCCCTCTTGGTTAAAGCATGGCAGGCAGGGGCAGCTGCAGGACTGACCCTGCCAAGGACAGAGAGCTTCCCATGCCTGTTCAATGGCGTAAAATGGGTCATTGAACAGCTAAATGGAGTCATTATGATGAGTAATTAAAAGAATACTGCTGAAGACTCCCAAACTCGCCTTTTCTCTTGGTTCCGCTGCTTTTTGTGTTGTCACGGGGCCTTTGCTGAAAGGCAGCTGCCTTGGGCCACTTAAACTATCACCCCTTTCACTGGGATGCAAATAGCAGCCTTAGCAGCTAATTGAATTGCATTATCTATTGTCCTCTCATTTACTGAAAATCTAGCCATTTTGCAGATTTCCATTACTGATTGTTGGAGATTGAATTTTGCCGGTGCTTTTTATCTGATACAGCATGTCATACACTCTGAATCACAAGGGATGAGAACACAGAATTGTTTCATTAGAGCAAGAGGAGTAATGTGAATACTGATTGTGCGGTAATCTGGGCCCGTCTTAGGCAGATATTAATATGTATGTAGGTGGGAAAATTGCAGCTTTGCATCGCTGCATGCAGTAGAGACTCGGTAAACAAAATCAGGAAAGCAAGGAACGAAACATGGTTAGAAGATGAAGAAATCATGCTTCATTTCTGTGTCACTTATTGTAGTGAATACAAAACATCCATCTCTCTTCAGCACAAAGCCTCTCTTCCTCTGTTATTTTAACTTCCAATAAAAATGCATGAAGATGTGCCCATGCATTGCAGCCTCCCTACGGGCGATGTGTGCAGCACATTCTCATTCACTTTCCAGGGAGTCATTAAGATGATAGGGGTGGAGGTGGGGGGACTGATGTTTGATTAATTAGTAAAACTAACTTTGGGAAGACTGGACACTGAAACAGAGGATTTCATTATCTTTTGCTTGCTAGATAAGGTTAATGAGGTGGTTCCGATTTTTGAGTGGGAAAAAAAAGGAAAGAAAAAAAGGAACGTTCATGCTGCTTAATTCATTTTGGATACTGCAATGCCAAAAGAAGGTTATCCTCTGAAGAAGCAGCTTCTTATTGCATGCCCCATTAAGACTGGCCTCCATGGACTGGATTCAACATGTTGGCTTAAATACCTGTATGCTATATGAAAGTGTTTAATACTCGTCAATATAGGAAATTCACATGCACCAAGTTGCTTAAAAACAAACCACATGATAGGAAATAACATATTAATATCTGTCACTATCTTTTTTTGCTCCTCAGAGTTCAAGAAGAGAAACCAGTGAACATCTGCACTGCTATAGGAGGACACCAGGGATGCTTTCTCACACTGAGGACTTCAACCTAGATTCCAGAGGTGAGTGAAGGTATTTTTGCTTGTAGCTTGAGTCAACTGCAGCTCTGCATGAGCAAACGCCCCCTAAGAGGATCAGAGAGAATCCATCGCTAATCCACTGGTCAATACACATGACGGGTACAGTGTCAAAGACAAGTCACTCAAAAGGACATGTCATCCTGAGAGTGGACAGTCTCAATATCAGTCTGTGTATATTCACGCTGTGTATAGGTTTCCCTTTTTCTGCCTCTGCTTTTTTATTTACATTAGCATGTCAGCACTAAAAGCTAAAATGTTTATTACAGGATTTAGAGGGTGGAGTCTTTTAAATGCTTTGGGTAATGCATTTTTAATTTCTGAAATCTTAATGGGAGCATTAGCATAAAACATCATTACATGTCTAGTTTGTTTTCTAGTTCTGTTTTTATAACCCAACTCCAACCACCTGATCAAAGGACAAATGGCCTTCTTTTTTTTTTATAACAAATATTATGTTATAACTTGTATTTCTCCCCTAACAGCTGTAATCTTTCTTTGAACTGATTTATTCACCAGCTGAACTTGAATTATTCAAACAATTACAAATCATCACAGTTTAACCCACAAAATGATCATGTGTACAACAATTATTCAAACCGTGTGATGCAAAATTCATGAGGAAAACTTTGTTTTTCTCACATGCCTCCTCGGTAAAAGAAGAATCCAAAAACTGAAAAAAGTCTTGATGAATTAAAGTTATAGGGGTCCACATTTAACAACAGCAAGACTATATCAGAACATCCATTTACAAACTCTCACACAACTCATTCAGTATAATCCAAGTCTTACTTATCCAGTCATGTGCTCAGTTTTTCCCAAACAGGCAGCCCTATCCGACAGGAAGCTGAGCTAAAAGTGAAAGCTGTCTATGCTCTCTTCAAAGCAAGACTCCATTGTAATGGAGCTGCTGGTCTACCACTGCCTCAATCTATGTTTGTTTGTGTTATTGTGTCACTTTGTTGTGTTAAAGGGTTAGTTCGGAACCAGCAAAGTCACACAATAACACAAACAATCTACCTGATAGAGGCAGTGGTATACCAACAGCTCCTGTGTTCAGGGAATTAATATGCCAATTTTTGTCAATGGAGTCTGGCTTTGAGGAGAGGATTGAGTTTTGAGATTCAGTTTTAGTTCAAAATGGCTGTTTGTTTGAGAAGCACACAAGTGAAAAAAATGAGACTTGGATTATACTGCACAAGTTGTGTGAGAGTTTGTAAACGGATGTTTTGATATAGTTTAGCTGTTGTTCAATGAAAGCCCTTTTCCAATTCATCGAGACATTTCACAGTTTTTGGATTCTTCATTCACCCTAGACATACATAAAAAACAAGTTTTCTTCAAATTCATCGTAACACGGGGTGAGTAACTGATATACAACCGGTCATTTGGGGGAAGAAGTATTCCTTTAATGTCCCAGTAATAATGACGGGGAAAAACGAGCAAACCTGCAGGCAGAAAATCAATTATTTCTGCCAGAGTTACTACATCTGCATATTGGCATAAATAAGTAAAGTTAATCTTTCACATACCACCCAACATGTGATCCTCTTAAAAGTCTTTTTAAAAATATGGACTTTTTTATGTTGCCTCATTCCGTCCTTTTTCTT
>JAPZEB010000009.1:8491160-8502968 GCA_029783705.1 Chaetodon striatus | reverse complement strand
CAGTGCCTGTCATTCAGGTAATTTTATACAGTTAAACCATTATGGCTTCATGCGCAACTGAGCACATTTCATTAGAATAAAAAGGACTCCGCCTCCAACACTGTACCTAGTTCTCTTCATACATCCAACACTGTACAGCTCTGCACTAACCACATGACTCTCTCATTCAAACACGCTTTTTCTTGTTGCATTTACACAAACCTTGGGACAAGAGTTGTGTTAAGGCACAAATGCCAAGGAGCTATACAGTGATAATAAATCAAAATACTGAGATAAAGGAAACCATTTTGCCTCACTGATGTTCACACATCAGAGCTGGCAGGACTCATCATACCCCATCATGCATTTTTTCTAAATGCAACTTTAGCAAACCAGCATCAAAACAGTCTTAAATGTTCTTTAAAAATACACTGTAATAAGATGATACACACTGCAAAAGCTGCTTTTGTGTTTTCAGGAAGAGGCAGACATGTTAGTTGTTCTCTAACTACAATTGGTGCTCATTTTGTTGGATACTCCCCCTTGTGGTGGATCTCAGGAGGCGCAATTTAAGAAATTAAGCTGATATTAATTTTTTTTTTTTCTTAGAATTTCACAAAACACATAAAATAACAATTCCACTACAACAGTTGTTACCATACATTTGGAGCTAACACACTAACAATATACTTTTTAAAAACTTGAATCTGCAGCTTCCCTCAGCTTTACGGAGCTTTGAGTTTCAGCTTATTGTTTAGTTGTCTTGTTGCAACTTTACTGTTTTTGTTGACTTTCATAGCACTGTTTTTGTAGCCAGCAGGTGGCTGTTAAAACTGAACATTACCTGCTCAGCATCCAAGCAGACAGATGGATTTAGCAACTAGCTGTTGGACACAGTGGAGCATTTGGAAGCCAAAGAACAAGATTTTCTCTCATAAGTTGGTAGAGACCCAATCTCAGAACCTATTAGCTATCAGTCTGAGGACGATAAGCCATCAGGTACGAAGGCCAATATTTCTGGAGATCCGGTGTAGCCAGTGGATTTCTCTTTTGTGTGCCAGTCATTTCAGCTAATATCTATTACATAGATATCTGCATATGAATGGGTAATGCGTTGCACTTCTCCACACAGACTGTTTACCTGTTGCTCAAACATTGATTGGTCAATTGAATTCAGACCACAAACAGAAACCAGAAAATTTCTGATACCAAATCCAGAATACCAGTATAATAATGTTGCTTTGTAACCGCTAAATAAGCAACTATTTGCCATGTTGGTTTGTGTCCGATGCCCCCAAGTGGCCAAAAATTCTTTTTTTTTTTTTGCATATTTCAATTTATGTGACAATTCTGTTATATATTCTCACTTTACTGTAGTTAATCAGGCTAACTGATAAATGCTGTCATTTAAATACGTATAAGGAAATGGGTGTTTTCAAATGTTCTCAAATCACCTTTATTATGTAACTCCAAGTCCAGTACTTTATCACCACATTTATCACTTTATTTCAGCCTCAGGAGGTCACAGTGAGATGAATACTGCGCTGAAAGCTCTCTCTAGGTCTGTTTTATATGTGGAAGACATTTCAGTTGTCATGCAGGAATGAAATGCTTTGTCTGGAAAACAAATGGATTCAGTGCATCAAGGTGGCATACAATACTCCTCACTCAAAAGTTAGATTATACTATCTAAAAACTACATTTGCTGAACTCCTGTCTACTGAAAATCACACGGCAAGTTTAACAAGTATATCAGTGATGGCATTAAAAGAGCTGAACTTTGAGCAAACAGTACTCAATGAAGATTGGACCATCACTTCTTTTCCAGGCAATATTCTCAGAGTAATTAATGTATGAGTTTAATATCCTCTGATATAGCTCAAGCATATGTGCCCTCGTTCTCCTTCCCTCCAAAGCAATTCAGTACCTCAATGAGCACAATGTTTTCCTTCCCCAAGAGAAGAAGTTCCATTTAAACTCAATTGATTCTCCACTTCTGGTTTCCAATCTTTACTTCTTTTTCATTCTTCCCAGCAAGAAGTGCATGCATTTTCAATGACATCAAATAAAGGGCAGTCATTGGTATGGATGAGGAGGGTCCACGGAGATTGAGGCACCTTCACCATCACAAAGAACAAGATAGGAGGCACGGGGGGGAACAAGAGAAAGCAGGGCCTCAAACTGTAAAAAAAAACAGATCCTTTGATATCACGCTTTTGTAGACACTTGGAGATAGAACATAAAAATATTCATTTAGTATGCGCGGGGAAATTGTTTGGACGGACACACTGACAAACAGAAGGGGACTGAGAGGCAGAGATAGCCAGAGAGGGCGTTGAGGTGCAGTCTGGCTGGTTTGCATACAATATACGACTGTTTACGGGGAAGGGAGACGAAGTAGTTTAAAGATCGTTTTTCTCAATGTGGCATCTGCAGCTCCTGTCAAACTTTGCCTTGAAGCAAGGGTTCTTGCGGCGGAGATGCACTCCTGAGGCTCTGTGAAAGAGAGGACGACTCTTCTACTTCACATTTAAAGACTCCAGCCAGACACAGAGAGCCACCGCATCTGAAAGATTCCCCTTAAAATACGATCCAACCTGTCACTATCACAACAGCTACTTCAACCCTCTCCTTAAAGAAGGCCACATCAACATTCAAACCCTATGTGATTTTCAGTAAACAACTCTAAAAAAAGGTACGATTCTTGGCTCAAATTGAGTATCTCTGCATGCCACCAGGAATCACTGTAATAAAGATAGACCTCTGTTCTGAACATTTACAGTCTCTGTGATGTTCTCTAGTCTTTTTTTTCCGTAAAATAAGAACCCAATGATTTACTGAGTATATGTGAAGTATGAACAGGCCCTGAGCAGCTGGAACAGAATTTACAAGGCAGTGTTTGAATCATTCTTCAAGAGCAGGGTTTCAATAGGTTATCCACAGAAGAGGAAAAGAAAAAGAAAAGCCTTCATTACCCGGCGCATAAAGCCTAAATGGAAAAGAGACTGTGGAATGGCTGCCTGTGTCTGATAGGGGAATATACTCAGCTCTGATGCCTTGGGTGTTCTGGCCTGCTGCACTCAGGGCTAGCACTGGACCATACAGATTGCTACCATTATGGAAAGTGGGTCTGTGGTGGCAAATAGACCTAAGCTCTCATAAGGCAACATACCCTGCTGGATGCCTTAGGCTCATTTGAAGATCTGCATATACAGTACAATGTAATTTGCATGAAGGCAAAGCACTAAAAATTTATTTCAATGTAGTTGGTTGCTTTGTTTTTTCCCCGAACAACTCAGCACCACAGGCATTGCTGTTGTTGGCATATGCTGCGGATTCATTCAGACGCGAGTGCAAGAGTGAAGATACAGCGTTTGAATTCAAAATCGGCATGCCAAAACTACGGTATCACCTATCATTGTGAGCATACTTGTGTATTTGTGTTTACCCTAACACAGGAAACTAGCCTGGCTGTAATTTATGCATGGCTTTCAGTAGTGAGGCAGTGAATCAGTTGGAGGCTCACTAGAGTGAGTCACTGTGGACAAACAAAACACAGCCAATGCATTGTAAATGAGACGAGACTTCTCCGGTTTAACTTAAACTTCCATTTAACCGCTGAAGGATCTTGTACTGGCGCCACGCTGTGAGCGGATGGAGATCGGGTCAGATGAGCTTGGTCTCTGCCATGCGGTATTTGTGATAAAGGTCAGAGACTGGGGAATAATAACAAGTCACCGTTTTTCTTTAAGAGATCCTGTGCCTTGCCAGATATTCTGCAGAGCTGTGTTTTTTTCATATTCATTTCATGGAACATTTGATTTGGAACCTCTTTTCTCTCAGGGGCTTTGAGAGTGTTCTTTTCTTCAATGCTCCTCTGCCGCTGCTCTTTTGTCGTCATGAAGGTGGTTTCGTAATGGCAGCCTTTGGCATTCTGTTGCAGTGTCCTCCACCACAGCATTTATTTTCCTCTTTATCTGCACTTGAATAGCTGACCAATGCTTTTACTTGATCATCTCAGCCTGATTGCAGATCATTTGTTAGCATTGTGTGACCCAAGGAGAACTGCTATTTAAAAAACAGATTCTATGCACCAACACCCCTCATTTGTACCTTGAAATGTGGTCTTGCATGTGCCTTTGAATGACATTGGGGCCTTGCACTTTTAAAGCGTGCGTGTACACAGGGAGTGCAAATGTTCGATGAATGTTCAAAATAGAAATTGTCCTTGGGAGTTAATAGGTATTTAAGGGAATTAACAAAGGGTAATTGGCTCACACTGTATTCAGTATGTCATATGCAGACAGAGGCAAACCTTTTACAGTGTCATACACAGACATTATTATAAATCCCTCTCATAGAAATGAAAAAGTCAGTGAATCAGTCGATTTACCCTCTGAAGACAAAGCTCCACATTCATGAACAGAACATTTTTTGAAGACAAAAATCCATGAATTTGCCAAATAAAGCCATGAATACATACAATGTGAAATGTATCACGGGGAGTTAGATATCTATCAAGTTAACTAATGGGGAAAGGAGCTTTGAAAATTCAGGCTGACAATGTGGGCTGTGTGCAAACTTAGGGTTCAAAGAAAACAACTAATTTGTGAAATAAATGCTTTACAATACAGTACAAATGGAAATGAAATCAATTAGATTAATTAAAACTCCTCAATTAACATGCTTAAGCTACATCCCACATGGTCACAGCCAGCAAGCAAAAATTAGCAGACGGTTATAAGCTGTGTTTTTTGCTTTAGGCTACTATCTGCTGGTTAACTGAAATTTCATAATATATTCACTCCAATAATATAATCAAAACTTACATGGAAGTATGTAGTCCTTTGGCTCAGACAGTGCAGAAGTTTTGGCAGTAGAGTAGCTTAAACGTGAAGGGAGAATGCACTATGTGCATGCAGAGGGTTGTAATTTGGCTGAATTCCTATTTAATAGGATGCTGGGAAATCATCTGTATATGTGGTGGAAAAGAGTGTGCTGCTGAATGCCTTGCATAGTTACAATTTAATTAAATGTGCATACTTTTAACCAAACCTTGCCATAAGACCCAGTCATTTTTATTTTTAAATGTGTTTCCCCCAACAAATAAATTCACAGTGTGCAAAAATTCCCAAATGCCCAAGCTTGAAGAAGTATGTCACTACAGGAAAGATGGTCCTTTCATGAAACTGAGCTATCTATGCAGTAGAAAGACAGAAATATTTTGGACATTGATGCTACAATAATCAAAGAAGAGAAAAGGGCTGTGGCATTCCCTTTGGCTCGAGAGGTAGAAAACCTGTGACTACCAGGATGCATTACATTTCCTCATACCAAAAAACCTTCCTGCTGGTAGGTGACATTATATGAGTTTGTCTATTTTCACTAGGCTCCCAGGAAGTGTGCTGGGCTTTGAAGCCAATATTTGTAGTGGCCAAAAAGTGCAATTACAACGCCTGAGCCCGTCTTGTGATACCATTACGTCAAAAGAGGTTTTCTTTGTTGACTTACACTGAAGGAGACATGAGCATCATGACTGCCATGAAATGACTTGTTTTCCATCAGAATTTCATCAATTGTGTGCATTAACATTTGGAAAGTCTAGAGGAAATCATTTTATCCCCATTCAAGTTAGCAAAGTGCTAAACCGGAGGTAGCTGACTCGGCCAGCAGAGGTCTATGAGGGCCCAATCTTGTGGGAGCAGTGCTGATTTTCAGGGAAATTTTATACTTGACAGTTGAATGTTTTTGGGTTCATGTGCCATTGAGAAATCTAAACAGGAATGAATGGGGCCCCGCCTCCAAAGCTGTATCCAATTTTCTTTATACATCCATGATTTTAACACAGGAATTAGAATGGCAGTCGGCTGGTAACAAATGCACTCAAATTACAGTTAAACAGTAAGCTAAAATATGTCTCTGAAAACATTTTAATATCAAAAAATAGGCACCACAGTAACAGAATCTTGGTCAATGTAAAACTCAGTACTGCTTAATTTTACCTATGATCTCACTCTTTTTCTTTTTTGAGCCTGTTTTTACAGTACAGAAAACAGCCACCCACTTTCTGTTCACAAATTCTTGTATTACAGTTAAACAGTGCACTAAAATATTACCCACATTTTTATGATACAAAAGTGGTTGAAATTCGCTAAAGAATTAATTGACATTTATTTATTTGGATAAACCCCTTGAGATGAATCATCTCGTTTTCGAGAGGGTCCAGACTCAAAAATACATGGACTCAACACACAAACATAGACTCCACAATACAAAAAAAATAAAAGACAAGATAAGAATAAAAATAAAAGTACAAAAACCAAAAAAATTCTCTAAAGAATACCTTTAATGTCCCTTGAATTTTTTAATTTACCACCTTTTGCAGCCCTCATGGACACAGCCTTACAGTTTCCTGTAGCTGCACAGAGCTGTCACTCACAGGCAGGGTCTGCCATCAGTTTTGGAACTGTCCCTCTCATACTGCCTAGAAAATCTTCACGCTAAGAGCCACTAAACGAACTATCAGAGTTTATATACATACAGCACATAGCAAAACAGCTTGCTGTGCTGTGCATTCATTTACCACATTTGGTATAGGGTGGGAATTGGAAGGCGGAGATAGTGAATTGGCAATGAAGACATACCAGCTTCCCCATTTACAGTAAATGTGTGGAATATAAATCACAAATAGGCTAAGCTATAGATTCGCATATAACCTCACCCTCTGGGCCAACTCAAATCTATGTGTAATATGCAAAGCTTCAGATTAAACTATCAGTGTTCCAGTGTATCAGTTTATCAGCACACAGCACAGTGTTTAGTGTTGGAGAAGATTCAGAGCTCGAATGCCTTTTCCCCCAATAGCATGATTTAGAATCACTATGTTAAAGCTATTATTCATCTGTTAAAGTGTAATTATAAGTTAACATGTAGCATGCCATTCTGTAGGTTTTTGTCAATGAGCTACAGTTTGTTTGGAAATATAAAGTGTGGAAAATAGATATTCTTTATTGGATGGTACTGTGGCTCCGTGGTTAGCAGTGTCTCCTCACTACAAGAGGATCCTGGGGTTGAAACATCATTAGGTGGACAGCGAAAACTCAAAACACAGACCAACCCCAACTCAGTATTCCTATAAGAATATTATAAATTCAGACTGGACTCAGGACCTTCAGGCACTGGCCTCAGGACTGCTGCTCACTTTTGGTCGATACTCATCCTATTAAAACAAAGAGGACAAATTAGTGATTATGTTTCAGTGCTGATATTTGTATCTTTCTCTTGATGCATGATGAGGGAAAACCACAACACACGCATGTGACTGTAATGGGATAAACTAAACTCAGAAAAAGGTCATATGACAGCAGGGGTGGCCTTTAGGTCCACGATGGCAGGTGGGGTTTTCAACTTGAAGTATATTCTCTCTGCCACAAACTGTCACATTTATTCTATTCTAACAGTGATTATCCCTGTAGTGAAGAGCCATGTCCTCTAACACACAATAGCACCTTCTCACCCCCTGTGTGCCCCCCCACAAGGCAACCCACTTTGGCTGTGTCAGAGGCAGAGCTGGTGAACTAAAAGAGAAAAATTCACAAATCAATATCTCTGGGTTGATGCACTCATTCCCTGCACAATTTGATAAATAATCTCATTAATTCCAATAAAGTGGGTATTACAAGATCATTATAAATACTAATCTTAAATATTTCTGAGGTGGCCTTACTGAGTAACTATTAAACAAATAACGTTCTTTTTAATCTACTTCATAAATTAAGAACTAATTATTTGATACCGTCACGATTTATTTCAGCTAAACTACACTATAATGTCAATACTGTGGAGATGACGATGAACAGTGGAGGGAATAATTGAAAATCTCTCCTGTAGGAAGGGTTGTGTTTACTTTTACTTAATTGTATTCTAACTATAAAAAATGTCTAATTTGATTTGACAGCTACAATCTGAGAAATAATGAAGACTCCATTGTGATGACAATGCATCTCTTAACTCCTCTGTGGATAAAAGCCTTCCTCTAACAATCATTACAGTTCACATACTACTTTTCTGCGTAAACATGGTTCAAACTGCAATTTAGTCTAAACATCCCCTTGCAGCGTTTTAAAAATCGATCCAACAAATTGCCTCAAAAGACATTATTAATGGTGGGTGCAGCCTTTCAGGCACTACTACAGTACATACCTGAACAGCTGCAGCGTTAAATATTTTTTTTCATTTCCATGTCGGCAGCAGTATGTTGACCCTTTAACAAGTTTTGCTGAAATAAAGCAGCACTATGTAACTTCTGAAAGACGAAGTAGCACATTAATTCTTTCACAAATTAAAAGTTTACACTTAAGCGTTAAACAGACCCCAATACGCTCAGGAGATTTACTGCTACGGCTTTACTTGGTCTGACGTGACAAGGAGTTTACAGTGGCTAACTTTTAATAAATATTCCTGTGCAACTGACATTAACGAGTCAGTTTGCTGACTTCATCACTCTTTTACTCTCTGTTGTTTCAATATATTTTAACAGCACGCAGTCACAGGTGCCAGCTTGGGTTTAATACTGGGGGGAGGGGCAAAGAATGTATGTGATATCTGCTGACATCATGTCAAAAGGAGACTGCGTGCCCTAGCAGAGTTCAGCTTGTTTTTTATAATTATCACTATAATAGCGTGCAGGTGCTGGGAAGAGTTAATCAAACATGTAAATATCAACAAGTGGTGTGCCTTAGTACTACTGATATATACTGAAGGTCTTTCCTTGATACTGGTTAACTGTTGCGCACTGTCAAATCACAATTACACACAGCAGATCCCCTGGTTATATTTTGTGCAACCAGCATCAGACTGTGTAAAATAACCGCGGACCTCCTCGTGTTTAATGTGTGCATTAACATGTTATGTTGATTAATCATTCTACACAGTTTCTTCTGCATATCACCGAGAATGTTGGAGAGAGGATGTATTTAAAACAGTTCACACAGCTACACAAAAAACTGTGAATCTCTTAAAACTTTCCACTCTGCATATAACTCAGAACTGTCTTTTCCTGTCAGTCTTTCACCCGAGTGAATCCATCCAAAACACCAGTTAAGCAGCGTAATGGCTGTGTGTCATCTTTTTTTAAACGAGGCTGGCCAAAATGTCACCCGGAGCTCCATATTTTTAGTCATAATACAGGTGGATGTGAGGCTATGATGAGCAAAATAATGTGATAGAGATTGTATGGGTTTCAAACTAAAGTTTAAAAAAAAAATCAAATTTACATCCCAGACAATGAAAAGTTTCCTCTGAGGGAAACTCTGTGCAGGGTTCCCAAACTGTCAGTGCCTCACGATGAGGAGAGCCCAGTGATGAAAAGGAGAGAAAGTAGTGAATTGTAATGTGCCATGATTGTCACAGCTTTTAATGCACCCACCTATAATAATGCCTTCTTTCTGATCCAACCCTGTGTCCAAATGCGCCACAGGTGTGCCAAGGGAGCCTGACCACAGGCATGCACCCAACACAATTGGCAGTGCGCACCTGACTGCAATCTGGCCACACCACTTGGTTCACAGTAATAGAGTCCATGGTGTCTGCTTCTGTGCACGTAAAGTGGGCTGGGGGACAAAAAGTCTTGTTGTCTTGTAATCCATCTTATCTATCTTGCAGGGTCACAATGTACTTTACTTACCCTTGTCGATTTCGGTTGCTGCTCATGATTCAATTTGCTTGTTTTTTTTGTTGTTTTTTTTACATGGCAGTGGTTGTATTTCAGTGTCCACTGTTTCAAGTCACTGTGTTTCGCTTCCCCACCTTCCTCTGATTGTTTAGTATGTACACTCTTACGTGTTCATTCGTGCCTTTTTATGTGTTTTACTTGCTGTACAACCAATTGCCCTCCAGGGACAAAAATAAAGTTGAAGTTGAAAGTAGTGCAATTTAAAATAAGTGTTAAAATATAACATGGATAAATATGAAGTAAAGTGATACAAATCAGTAACTGAATGAATAGACGGAATGCAACAGGAATGTAGTCTCCTGTGGTAAAATGAATATGCATGACAAGAGTGCATAGCAAGTGAGCATTTACCATTATGCTGAAATTGTCACTTGTGGCGACATCGGCTGGTGTTCAGCAAAAATTACATAGAATTGCTTTAAATATAATAATTACAGAAAAACAGGTTTTCTGCCCTGCCAAACAGTTTACTTGTTACTGCAAACTATACCACTAACTGGTATTATTGCATGAAACTGCCCAAACAGCAAAACCAGATGGAGCATTTGAAAGCAAACAAAGTTTAAGGACATCATATGGTGTATTTTGTATTTAAGAAGCAAGATTAATGAGAGGGGAAAAGAAAGGGGGAAAAAAAGAAGGAAAGAAGATATAATTTGGGGGATTTTTTTCTGCAGTGGCCTCTGCAGATTAGAGAGCAAGCGCTGTTGCTCCCATTTTTACAACCATGGCTTGCCTCCCTTTGCAAAAGATCTTAATTTAATTTGGGATGATCCAGTAATCACACCTTGTGCTCAATTTCCTTCTTTTCTCTTGTAGAATCACTGCTCAAAAGGATTTTAATTTACACATGAAGGTTTTTGGAGGAAAATCCCTAATACATTGATCCAAAGTGTCCTTTCATGTGGTGTTGTATAATTGATTTAATGCAGCTTCTTAACATTGGCCTGCCTCAGTTGTGTCTGACAGTCCTCAGGTTAATGGTGTGAAAACAGGGACCCTGCTTTCCCCAACCTGTCAAGTGGTAATTGGCCAACAGTTTCCTGAAATTGCAGTCTGCCACAGGGACTGCAAACACCTCTTAAATTGTGTACAAAATAATTGGTGGGGAATGAACAAGAAGAGCAAGCGGTAAACATGAATCTCAGGCTTTGAATGCAACATTTCAATACCAACAAATGCAATATACGCTGTCGTTCAAAAGTGTGGAATCACCTGTTATATTTATGTTTTTCTTATTTCCTTCAATGATGGCTATTTTAAGAGAGATTTTAAAAACATTATAATTCAGACGCTAATTGTTCTGATTACATTTGAAATAGTTTTGGCCCCAAAACAAGATGATTTGAATGATTAAAACTCACATCTGGTCAATGTCCCCACAGTGTTGCATGACGGGAAAATCCTATCAGAACTTAGATTCTGAGTTTGTTTTCCAGTCCAGAAATCTGAAAATAACTCTCAATCTTTATAGAACCACTTTGATGCACTTGGGCTCTGAATATTATGGGAAGCCATTAATCTTCGAGCTCTCTGCAGTGTACTCAGTGGTTAGACTGAACAGGTTTTGAGTGTGAATTGTCAGTCTGAAGTATGTTCAGTTGATATTCCCTGATCCAGTTCCAATAGTGCTAGCCCTAGACTAACTTTCTATTTCTGATGTTAAGTTCTGAAGATAGCTTTGGTAAAGCAACACATTTGATACCCTTTTCCCACCAAAACTAGCAGGTATATGCAGGTGTTTTAAATGTGGGGGAAGCCATTAAAAAAGGGGATAGAATACTTTCCCTTTGCAAATAGATCAGAACAGTGTCCATGGGCCCGCAGTAGACAATATGCCTTTCTTTTTTTTTTTTTTTTGGTATGTCACATTCAATGTCAAGGACACACAGGAAAACAGGGTTAGTAAACAGTAGAAAGTGCATAGACTCCAGTGAAAATGGTTTAATGGTTCAAACTCTGTGCAGAATAATTTTGAACAGTTATAGAGCGCTGCTTGGATAGACAGCATTATGTGGCTGCATGTCATTGTATCAAATAAGCACGTCCACCTGAGTGTCATATTTCCATCACTGCCAATCAGAGCTGACTGGAGC
>JAPZEB010000009.1:8477535-8488595 GCA_029783705.1 Chaetodon striatus | reverse complement strand
AAAGGAAATTACATGGAGGTGCGAAGCGTGGATCACCATGAACGCAGGGAGTGTGATATGGGAATGGCTGGGAATAGCCAGGGGTCAGTGGCAGAGATTTCAACAATTGCAAAAGAGGTGGATAAAGTCAATCAGATAATTAACAACTGCATAGATGCTCTAAAGTCAGAATCCACCTCTTTTCAAGGGAAATCTGGAGCAGTGTCCACTGCAGAGCCCCAGCTCGTATTAATATCAGAACACCCGCAGAGTAAATCTGGCCTTCTGTCCCCAGTGTATAAGGACAGCTATCACCACTCTCTGCAGAGGCATCGGTCCTCTGATGCCTCGCCAAAGAGGCCCAGCACTGCCACAGGAGGGCCCATGCGAAGCCCCAGGCCTTATCGCTCTGAATCTAAGTACATAGAGAAAACCTCCCCAACAGGAGAGACCATCCTCACTGTAACACCTGCTGCTGCCATCCTGAGGGCTGAGGCAGAGAAGATCCGTCAGTACAGTGACCACAGGCACTCGTATCCCGATGCTCAGATAGAGGAGCTTGAAGGACCTGAAAGCCACAAGTCCTCAATGTTGGAGCCTCTCACTCACTCCCGCTCCAGAGACTTAGCGTATTCCCAGCTGTCATCTCAGTACCATAATCTAAGCTACTCCTCCAGTCCTGAATACTACTGCAAACCTTCGCACAGCATCTGGGAGCGATTCAAACTCCACCGGAAGCGGCACAAAGATGAGGAGTACATGGCTGCGGGCCATGCACTGCGTAAGAAAGTCCAGTTTGCAAAGGATGAGGACCTGCATGATATTTTAGACTACTGGAAAGGTGTATCATCCCAACAGAAATCATAACCTCTTTAGGTGTTTTTAAAATGGACCACACATTGCAGAAATGACACAAGAACCTCATCTGACAATTGAATCAATGGATACTTCCATATTATAATCAACTACTCACTCACGTGTATCACATTCTCTTTTGACTGTGAGGAAAATGGGGTAAAGAGTCTTTAAATTTGTCATATTATGTAAAGCATTCATCGGGAAAACTTTTATCTATTAAAGAGAAAATATATTGCAAATTAATAATATATATGTTACAATGGATTATAGGTTTTTGGGTATCGCATGGCCAAGTCCTGTGACAGTGGATTTGCTGTTGTGTAATATGAAACTACTATATGAAGATATGTCTACTGAAACCTCAATATTTTTTTGAGGAACTATCTGGACCCTTCATTCAAAAAGAACTTTTGTTTTCTTCCCTCCCTGCATATATTTAATTCAACAAAACTATGTACAGATATGGGTATCTATATTTGCAATGTTTGCTGTGTAAATGGATAAGTATTAGTGGATGAATCAGGTTTATCAAATGGAGCGCTGTTCATTTAGAATAACTTGTTGCTAAAGAACAGCCACTTTGTCATTTTAACCGTCACCGCCTGCTTTTTTTTAATGAATTCTTTTCTGTCTTTTTTTAAAGCTTTTACATGCATTTAAAAGATACAGACAACTTCATTTTAATGTCCCCTTTATCACACAACGCAGTATTCACTGGATGAAATCTGATAGACTTCATGCAGGCAAGATGCAGTATATTACATGCTGTAATGAAAGTCTCAATCATCAGTTTCATGAACCATCATTTGTATCTTTAGTACCAAAGTAGAAAAAGCTGAAATGTTTACAATATTTCTGCACGGTCTGGGAATCGTACAAACATACAGCAGTAGGTCCATGTTGACTTTCTTTCCTTTTTTTATTGTATCGGTTACTAATTGAAAACATTGGGAAACAATAATATCCACATGCAGGATGTGGTATTGAAAGCCTACTATCAATCACTAACATTTAAAAGGGAAGACAGCTGTAGTTTGTCACCTGCTGTTTAGGTACAGACAGCTGTTCTTCCCTGCAGGAGAGCCCGATGGATGAATGTAACAGATACATATTCTGATCTGTATATGGCAGCTTTTATGTGAGGAAATATTTATTTAATGCTATTAACGACTGTGTTTTTTCCTTTGCTTCAATATTTCTTCCAGTGTATTATATTGCATAATGTCTGATCCGATAAAGCAGGATATAGTTTGTTGTTCAGATGGGCCTTGTTGCTTGCTGAGAGGTTTCATTTGATTTTTAACTGCTAGGCTGTTAAATCTTTTTGTATATTATGAAAGCTACGTACCAGACGAATATCAACGTGCTAGAGTAAAATTTGAGAATGTGAAACTGAATCCTCTGACTTACTGGCTGTGAATTTGTATATCATGAAATTTTTTGAGTAAATATTAACGCTTTTTCTTTGTAAGACATTTATATAACATATTCCAAAAGGGCTCATGATGATTCATTGCATATTCATGAATGAGCAATAAATTTGTATTTCAGCACACTCACTCATTTAAGACTTGAAATACTGTAAGTCCTACTGTCAGAATTAGAGAACAGCAGGTTAAGCAGTTGAGTCAGATCTCTGGGGTTGCAAAGATATTAAAAAAAAAAAATCCTAACTTCTAATCTTGTAAAAATTTTCTGAATTGTAAATTCTTAATTTGAGTGGGAAAATGAAGCAGCAGCAGGTTTTCTTTCTTGACTTTTTGGTTCTCATTTGTCAAATATCCATCCAAATTAAGCAAAAGTTCGCCAAATTCCCAGAAAAATCTTTAGGAGAAAATACCATTTAGCCTGTGTATTCATCCACAACTGATGAGCCACAATTAGATCACATGAACAGTTGGTGGTACTAATTCTCCAGACAAGTGCCATTAAACAAGGGGTGTCAAACATACAGCACACGGGCCAGAACAGGATCACTAAAGGGTCCAATCCAGCCCTCTGGATGACTCTGCATATCTAATATTGGTGCACTTGTGAAGTCTAACACCTCTTCCTAACATACAGCAAGCAAGCAAACTCTGGCGGATGGAGCATAAAAGGAGAGAATGTGGCTCAGAGGTCAAGTGGATCATCCACTAATCGGATGATCAGAAGTTCAATCCCAGGCTTTCCCAGTCCTCATGTCAAAGTATCCTTGGGCATGACATTGAACCCTACATTGCTCCCAATAGCTGTTCCATCGGTGTGTGAGTGCGTGTGAATGGCTACTGAGTAGCAGGTGGCGCCATGGATGGTAGCCTTGGCTACCAGTATCTGACTGTGTGTGTGAATGGGTGAATGCGACATGTAGTATAAAACTGCTCTGAGCGGTTGGAAGACTAGAAAAGTGCAATACAAGTGCAGTCCATTTACCATTTATAAAACTGTCCAGATAATACTACGAGTGACAACAACATTCAGGGAGCCTATCTAGCTCCAATCACGCCTAAGCTCTGAGAGTAGGTTGAAGTTGAAAAAAGCTTTGCCAAAACATAGCCAGGGCGAGCAGTTTTTAAAACAAGTGACACATTGCTTAGCCTGTTCGCTGATGTACAGAGCAGGTTGACATCTTCATTAGGAAACACTGAAACAATATGATGTTTGCTTGCTTGCTTGTTTGCATCACATCACTTAGGAGAAGGTGTCAGAGGTGTAACCTAACTTGCTCCCTTGATAGCGACCACTTTAGTTTGACATGGTGTTGCGAGCATTACCATAGAGGAGTGGAAGCGCATGGAAAAATGTACTTGTAATGACAGTGATTAGTAGACTGACTGAATGTGAACAAACTGAGACATATTGCTGAAATAGAAACATTATGAGAATGTACTTGAACTTCTTTACACTAAAAGAAATCGAACAATTTGGAGGTGTAGTTATTTATAGATTATTATGCAATTGGTTTACTGGTCCAGCCCACTAGAGATCAAATTGGGCTGTACAGTATGTGGCCTGTGAACTAAAATGAATTTGACACCCCTGCATTAAACCATTGCATAAGAGAAGGGGGTGTAACAAGATGACATAATTAAAAAAACATTTCCCCTTAGGCTTTTTTTTATGTCCAAATTGAAGTACATTTAAAAGCAGGTGTTTAGGAACACACTTATTATCATCCTTAATTAATGAATTCATATAAAACCAATTAGTACATGATTATGTTGGATTAAGCTAGTATCCTAATATAACTTTGAATCTGTGGTGCTTTAAATGAAACACAACCAGTATCTCTAGATATCAGATGATAATCCACTTTTTGGAGCTAAAATATTTTCAGAATAGGGAAAATCATTCTTTTTAATTTTAATTCTTGCTGCATTTTCCCAAATAAGGTCAGTTTTGGTCACATGGTATACTCTGTATGCTCAAAAAAGGTTCAACAACAGTTCTTTGCAAGTAAATAAACATTAAACGCTTCAGTATCCATGAACGAAAAAAGCAGGACATATACAATCTTTGTACTTTGTGTTCATGTGAGGATCAGGATCTGCAATCTGATAGCAGAGCTGACCTGAGGTAGTGAATTTATCTGCTTACATTTTTTTTCCATCAACTCTTTTTTGTCACATTAGACATTGAGTATATAAGTATAACTGCAGGCATTAGTTAGCCCATTTGTATTTTGTTGTGTCATAATGCTGCGTCCATTTCATCTAAGTGTGTCATGACGCTGATATTATTCATTGATGTGAAATGAAGCATTCATGAGCCTGATGTGAATTTGTTATGTAAGCACCTTATAAAGTGTTAACTTGGTTGTCTGACTTAATATTTCAACCGCCTTAAGATTTTGGGATATGTGTACAAGTGTAAATTTCCTTTTGTTTCATTTTACTGTTGATACTGTTGACAAGTCTCCATTTGTTGTTATTTTTATAAAAGCATTTCAGTATCTTCTGAGAGCTGTCAGGTTTCTAGTTCATTTAGCTATTTAGCAACATGTTTTTATACTGCATATTGTAGCACTTCTGTGTCTAATAAGAGTGTTGATAAAACCTTTAGAAAGATCAACAGTTGTTGTTCAAGTGCATCAAAACAAACAAGAGCACAAAAATGTGTTTTTTTTATTTTATTTCTAAATACTATGTTATCTGCTTTCAGACAAAGTACTGTGAAATAAAGTTAAGGGTGCACATTAAGTATACACCAGCATCTTTATTATGACTTCTGGCCAGAATCACTTTAAGGCATCACTTTAACAGCCATTGACCACAGGATCTGGCTGTGTTGCCTTCAGGCTACGTCTCAGCTGACGATGACGATGTGCTGCCATTCCAGTCGGAGTGGAAATGTCCATCGGCTCTGTGACATGACCGTCTTGCTCACCACTGATTTCACCATTCTGCCAGTTATGAGTTGGGTCTATTGTTAGCCCCACCAATACTGGATTTTTGAGGCTGATATTGATATCGATATTGAGTGCTTAAAAAAATACTAAAAATAATGACAATATACTAATCAATGGTAACTTTTAAACAATTATGTTTTTTAAATATTAACAAGGCAAGCGAAACATTTTAAAGTCAAACCAGAATAACCGCCCTGTGGTTGTATGCCTCTTCAAGTTTCTTTTACAGTTTTCATCCATGTCTGTGAAAGCACAGATGCTCCATTAATTATTTGAGCTCATCTCCCCTTCTGTTCCTAAGATATGATGTTGAGTAATGGCCAGAAAAGTGTTAAATTCAGACTATTATGATTGCAAAGTGAAGTTGACCTTTGACCTTTCGATAAAAAGTGTTCTCTCTTCACCATTGTATCATATTAGACATTTCTGTGAAACTCAGTCATAATTACTTGAGTAACTTGAGTTATGGCCCAAAACATGTTTTGCAAGGTCACATTAACCTTGATCTTTGACCCTTGACCACTAAATTATAATCAGTTTATTCTTCATTCCAAGTGGACGTTTGTGTTAAATTTAAATAAATTCCCTCAAAGTGGGAATCATATGGTGTTCCCGAAAATAAGACAGATGCAAGGTCACAATGACCTTGACCTCTGACTGCCAAAATGTGATCAGTTCATTGCTGGGTTCAAGTGAAATTTTGTGCCAAATTTGAAGAAATTCCCTCGAGTTATTCATGAGTTGTTGTGTTCATGAGAATGAGAAGGACGCAAGGTCACACTGACCTTGACCTTTAACCTTCAGCCACCAAAATCTAATCAGTACAATTTGAAGAAATTCCCTCAAGGCGTTCTTGACATATAGTATTTAAGAGAACAGGATGGATGGACTACCCGGAAACATAATGCCTCCGGCTACGGCTATCACCGGCACGGAGGCATAAAATCAACTTGTCACTACTCTGTGGTGGACAAACTATGGAATGGAAACACTGTTACTGACCTTGTCTAAGCACATTGGGCAAAACTAGTTTTTCATGATTGCAGTGACTGAGACAAAGGTAAAGACAGAAAGCAAAAAAGCCAGAGGGAGGTAAGGAGAAAGCTCTCTGTGATCATAATACAGCCGCCTGGTAACCAGGCATATTTTGGGAGCTCT
The DNA here is from genome assembly GCA_029783705.1 of Chaetodon striatus. NCBI lineage: Eukaryota > Metazoa > Chordata > Actinopteri > Chaetodontiformes > Chaetodontidae > Chaetodon > Chaetodon striatus. Next base: position 8,482,213 of record JAPZEB010000009.1, on the reverse strand, counting down.
TGTTTTACAGTACTAGCTCTCGCAGATGCGTCTGGTCCCCCTCCCTTTCAAAGAGATTTCCAGTTACCCTAGCCCTGATCAGGCCAATCACAACCATTTATCTGTTATACGGCACTTGCAGAGACTTCACACTTTATGCAAAACACATTATGATGTCATCTTTGGCTTTGACTTGCTCTGTTTTCTGACAACAGAAACAGTAATATTTGTAAATGAACAACCACACTGTGAATTCAACTTAATTTATTTCTCCATTAAAAAACTCTTTTTGTAACCTGCCACTGCCTCTTGTGTTATCAAAACACCTCTTAACACAAAGTAGGTAGACTTACGCTCAACCAGAGCAAGGAAACATGATGTAGCACAGGGCAATGGACAAATGTAAATGGATTACAGCATGCAGGGATGACCTGTGACAGTGTAGTCCATCAGAATTTGACTACAGTTCTTCAACATGAACTTCCACATCAGCTGCAGCATTGTTGATTGTCTCAACAAATGCCTCTTTAGCGCTCTTCTTTAGGTTTATGCTTGCCTGTAGTGTCCCTGGTGCGAGTGTGTGCAAGCCAAAAATGGCATAATCTGATATTATGCAGAGGTACTAAGACTCCATAAGTCATAGTCATACCCACTCCATATCAGATAAATGGCTGCAACTCTGGAAATGGCTGGAAATCTGTTTGAACCAGTGGGCAACCAGACGTATTTGCCATTTTTGTTTGTTCTGTCTGACAGTGTTGCAGCTCAGCAGCTCGGTGATGACTGTTGGTCAACACTGTGTTGATGCATTTACTAAGTTTCATACTCATTCCATTACATAACAACAGAGACAGAAAAATAACAATAACAACTATACCATGAAAAATGCAGGCTAATGAAAACAGCTGTGCAATAAGCTATATTGCCATTTAAAATTAGTTATGAGAGAGAAAGTTAAAGACGACAACAACAAAGACAATACTTTAAAATTTTTCTTGCCCTCAGGCAACTCCATTGCAACATCAAAAAGAACAAAAATTTGAGACAAAAAAAACAAAGATACATACATTTAAAAACATTCAAGACACTCCAACAAGCATTTCATTTGGGATTAAGCTCCATATTTAGTTTTAGGTTTGACTGATGCACACACAAGTGCTTCAGTCAAACCTTATTAAAATGTGGGACCCTGTATCTCAAGCAGAAATTCATATTTGCTGTTCAGGATATGATTCAGTCATACATAGACAATGTTTATGGCCAGCCTTAATATGTTGTTGTGGTAGATAAATGACAAAAGTAGAGCCACAAAGTATAGGTTACTACATCTAAAAAAGCTGCAGGCATGTTTTGAGTTGTTTGCAAAATAAACTAAAAAGCATTAAAAATGTAGCTGCTGAGGAACAAAGTCTCAACTTATTAGACACTGAAACAATGTGTGAACCAGAACATGACAAGGTCATATCCAACGGACATAATGGCCTGCAGATCCCCCAGAGAACTTTTCTAGGATGTGTCGATCTATGAGTATCTGATCATCTGATATGATCATCTGACTCCACCCAAGTGCACAGACTTTGATGGGATGTCTAGATGCCCATCACACTGTTTGACATCATCTCAAGTGGACTGCATTAGAGCCGCGCCCCATTTTCTAACAAGCATGGCCAACAGTAAGGCAAGGAGGAAGCACGAGGCTTATGTCAGTCTATAAATCATATTGTTAAAGTACATAATTTGTGTTTAAAGTAAACATGAGATGTTATATTATGTATAGAGTACAAAAAATATTATAAAAGATTTATAGCTTTCATTCAGGATTTTTTTCAAAAATATCCATCCACTGGAATGGACAGGGGATCTGAATGCCACTGAAAAATGAATAGGGAAATACTGTTCTAATTTTATTCTCTAATGATACAATCTGTTGCAATAATGCATTTTACTGATTACATCCACAGAATATTCAACTCAGCAGGTTTTCAACGTACTGTTTTCTGGAGATACTTCAGAAAATAGGATATTATGAGTCATTATGATGAATACAATGTCAAATATACATGCAATGAGTTTGAAAACATCACTGTATTCAGTGACAGGAGTTAACCATTCATGAAAAACAAATAATCTGATGTTTTTGGATGGAAAAAAAAGCCTGTTGAAACCATTTATTTTCATGCTTCCTATTAAGGGATTTCGGTGTTAAGATTCTTATTCCATTGGAATGGACAAAAAAAACATAATTAGGTATCCTAATCTTTTTTTTCTGATAATTATTTATTAGTGCATTTAGAGTAGAAATCCACCATTACAATTTTTTTTTTTTTTTGGTGTTTGAAACATAATTGGATTCTGAACGGGTTAATTAAAGTAATTAATACTGCAATACTTTTTTATTCCATTATAATTAATCAAACACCTCATTATTTTAGGAAAAAATCTGTGCTTTGACACAGCTGAGCATAACACGTTCAGACCTATGCTGCCATTTTTCCTCGTTAATGCACGATTTTATGCAGCAAGGTGCTCCACAATCTAATCAAATCATCTGCACTATAGATCGAACCTTTGACTTAAGCATGAACCTTGACTTGTTCTTTAGTAATTAAACCCCATGAGTGTGACTCTGACCTTCTGCAAGTGCAGGTTTTATCATCTCTACTCATTTGTGATTTTGTGGCTCATCATGACATCACATGTGCTATAATGGGCCTGGAAAGATGAGTTTCAATACAGGTCAGCCTGGTGATGATGCACCTTAAAAGCTTACTCTTGCAAAACTACCTTGTATATTCTGAAGCCATTATGTTTGGGTTAGGGAATGTATTTTTCTTGTTCTAGCAGATAACGGGCCGAACAGACATGTTGCAGTTTGGTGGTGATATTTCCTGTGATACAATCTTTGACAGTATATTATTCTCAGATATTGAAAACATTAACAGAAAATGTAAGGTGTGAATATCATCGTCTGAAATCAAAGTGTCTGTCTTTGCCATTTTACACCCATCACACAGGGAGAAAAGGAGCACAAATACCCTTTTCTCCACTCAGAGTGGCCTCAATAGACCATGACACAATGTAGCAGCATGTTGCAGGAGCTCTGCCATTGTCGTGAATTCACAGTTGCAACGATGATAGAAGGTAAAAGGCTTCTTTTGAAAGCTTTTTTTTCTAATGTCCTTACTCCCACCTTTGACTAAAAGCATAAGTTCAGGCCCATTCACGGAGTCAAAATCACAATATTAAATATTCCATGTGTTTCCTGGACCTGTTTTTGCTTTCTGGAAGCATAGTACAAGTAGTAAATATCTGCAGAGGTTGCTGATTAGTAAAGGCAAGTAAACAAGCCAAGGTACACATCCAGGCTGCATCCAAAATCACAGGAGTGGGTCAAGGCTAAGTTCTTTATGATGTTAGAAGGTCCAATGTCTTACTTAGTTCACATACATAAATAATAATACATTTTATTTCAAAGGCGCCTTTCAAAACAGCCAAGGTCACCTTACAGAGCATAAAATAACTCACAGAACATAAGACATGAATTGGGCAAACACATGATGTTCCTGTGATCAGATCAAACATTTTCTGTCCTTAACTAACTACTGCAGATCTAATTCTCTTGATAAAAAACAACAGTTTGTTACCTGAAGCTAAAAAGAGTCGATGGTTTCTAACAATGCAATGAACTTATACAACAAAGCAATAACCATATTGCTTTACTTTGCTTGACTCACCTCAGCCATCGATGGCGTGTTTACAGTGCTGCTTTTGCTGCCTTTCTATTGCAATTTGCTTGTTTGGCTTGCCTGGAGGGAAATGAACGGGAGAGACTGTGGAAGGCGTCAACTTTGATTTGTTGTTACTCACATCACTGAACAACAGAGGTTAGCATTAAGGCAGAAATTACACACAGACTCAACTTGTAACTCCTCACTTAATCTTTGTATGGCAGAAGCAGAGCTGGATCGACCTCGAGAAGGGGAAAGTTTGAACAAAAGCTGAACAAAACTTAGAAATTTCAATGTTAACTGTTATTTGCTGGTTTTCGTTTTAAACGCAGTTATTATTATCGATGAAGTGGCTTGGACAGACGGCAAAAAGACTGTTCACTGTGGTGGATTTTCCTATTTCAATCAAGTTTCAAGTGTTAAGTCAAAATGATAAAAACACAGGCTTTGTATGGTGCGGATAATGAAACTAAAAAGTACTGTCGATGGCATGTGCACTTCTTTATGTTAAGTATCACACAATGTCACATTTTATAGATGCAAAAATCACTTCAGTCAGTAATGATGGCTGACTTTTGGTAAACCACCACAGGCAAGAGGAGCAGATCTGTGAGACTGCGCACAACTAAATGCTAACATAAGAATTAGTAAAGCGTGTTGGCATGCCAACATTTCATAATTAGCAGTAAGTATTAGGGCTGCTCCCTGAAAGCCTAAAACTCAAATCATCACCCCATAGTAGACTGAGATTCAAGTCATACAGGCAGCTAAGTACCCACACTTCGGGCAATTTTAAGCAATACAGAGGCAGCTTACCAAAGGAAGAGAGGCTTTACCCGGTCGAGCTGAGATAAAATTATCTTCTGCCTTCTGCTTAGAAGTGGTGATTTTACAGCAACTTAATATGATACAGTCTCTAGCTTTTGTTTGACAGTGTTGACAAAAAATGTAGTTTTAGCACATTTCTGATC
>JAPZEB010000009.1:8427228-8455498 GCA_029783705.1 Chaetodon striatus | reverse complement strand
AAACTTTACTACAGCCAGAGAGTAAGCCGGCTCTGTGGCTTATGCGGGACTTCATGATAATACATACAGTATACAGATCTGATCAGGTGATACAAAAGCCCCATATACAGGAGCTCAGATGTCTGACTCTCAGAAAAACAGACTATATGGAACCTGAAACATATGGGCTGACTCATTTTACATTGAAAAATGTTTTTTCAATTCAATATTTATTTGATACCAGGCTTCACGCTATGTATTTTTTGTTTTGACGACCAATATGGCCCTTAATATTCCAGAATTCTGGCCATATAGAACAACCACCGAACCAGACATATGTTTTAAGAGGCCATATGATAGCCTACATTTAATGGCAATAAATCACTTTAAATTAACTGACTTGAAAATAAGCTAAATGACGAGACGGTCTATCAAACAGAGTGACTGATGGGAGGTTTAGTGGCAGAGGCAAAGAAGGACTCAGTGCGCCAAGCGTCATCGTAAAGTCCTCCACGAACACATCCAGAAAATCACTAAGCCCACTATCCACCGTCTGGCTCAGTGTTGTGGAATGAAGCGTAACTCCCGTCTGATCTACAAGACGACCTGTGGTGTGTTGAATGTCTTCCTAGAGAATTTGATCCGTGATGCCATCACCTAACCGCACCAAGCACACTAGGAGGAAGACTGTGACCACCATGGATTTGGTGCATGCTCTAAAATGGCAGAGACGCATTCTGTAAGGCTTCAGTGGATAATTAGATCCATCTGTAATTAAAATCTTAAAAATCGGATCTACATGATAGGCTATAAGTTTATATTTAATTTGTCTTGGCAACATATCTTGGAGGCCAAACAATATCAGGCTGTTTAATATGCTATTAATTGATTTATTTATTAATTTGTCATGTTTCTTAATTGATATTTTGGCCATTGATATTTTCATTTGCCAGATAACTATACGCAATAACAGCTAAAAACAGCCATATGCCGGCTAATATAAAGCCTGTTTGATACACAATTTTTTAAATTATTACAGTAAAGCTCCAACCTAAATTACTGAACTTCTACGAGGACTTTACAGTGAAGGATCCCTGCATTTGCTCCATCATTCATCCCAAAACCTATACTCACATCTTACTGGTTCCATTGTGCAGAAAGAGTCCTTAGAAAAGGAAAAAAGATTTGACATATACTTGAAATCAGCAAACATGCCTTTTTCTGACATGTTTTTGGTGTATAATGACGCACAACAGAACAGTACACCCAGGGCCACAGGGTAACACTACAGAAAAGACATTTTTCATTTTCCGGGACCTTTAAGACTTCTGAGTTACACAGGAGTCCTTTAAAACCTGCCAATACCATTATGTTTACCATCTGAACATTCACATAGCATTTTAGTACAATGTCTCTCAGGAAATTACCACTCTAGGTTGTTTCGACATCACACAGCTGGCCCACATTTTGGTGCAATGACCTTTTCGGCCCTCATGAAAACCATTTATATTATATTCCCTCAAGCACAGTGGCATTAATTCATGCTGAAACTCTGTTCTAAGCTCTGGATTTGAACTCGGATGCACTCATTGCAAGCCCTCTAACCTCCCCTGCTTTTCGCTCTCGACAACAGATCAGCCAAGTGACAGAGGCCTGAAGCCCATTTAGTTCGTTAGGCTTCCTGCAGCAGCTGACTGGGGCGCAGTGGGCGTCACACCGGCAACACCTGTACTCTCTCCACATTGGAAGTATGACGAAATGCCAATTGTCGATGTTCATTAAACCTGAAGTGTACTGGTTCCTATGTACTCAACATCATGATTCTCATAAGCCTTATGAGCTTTAGGCGTCATCTCTCTCTAATTATTTTAACATCAAACAGTAAAGACCAGCAAGGCTGCCTTCATTACCACATTCAAGAAGATTAATGGATTCAGCCATGATGGCGCACGCCGCCTCAGTCAGAAAACAACACAAGCAAACAACAACATAAACACACGACTTTGACACAACTCTACATAATGATGTGAAGCCCTCTTTAAAGAGACTGGGTCGTCAGGGAGATTGTCCTCAAAGTAATTTCTATCGTAGGACATCTGTAATGTTAATGGCCAATTCACATGAGATAACAGATCTCTAATCAGTCTTTGAAATTACAGAGATGGGAGTGTTTGCTCCATTTACAGAGGTGTCTGCTCTACTTATTTACACACTGTCGTGACGCTAAACACTGCAACAAAACAAGCCTGTAATATCAAAAGAGGCTAAACTTGGCTACTAGATTTACGCTTTAAGCCTACTGGTATCTTTCCTAAAAATTGACACTTTTTATGCTTCTCTACTATTTGAGAATGTTTTAGTTATGTAGTTTTGTTTTTTTTTTTAACATAAATTCATTAGTTATTTTTCAAGGTGAGGATGTCTGCTTGTCTCTGTCTTTTATGATGGTAAACAAAATATGTTTGGGTTTTGAACTGTCGGGTGTACTAAACCACTGTTTCCTAACTGGTCATGGTCCAATAGTGGGTCATGGGTCCATTCTAACTGGGCCACAAGTGACTCAAGAACGTGTAAAGTTTGTAAAAAACAATCTTTATTTGGAAATCTAGTGAATTTCTAACACAGAGGTTTTATTTTGAAGTGCTGTTTCCTCCTGTAAAGTTAGTTACTAACAGACAGCTACTTGACAGAGACAGCAAACTGGCTAAACACCATGGCCAAACGCAAGTACGACACTAAATATATTTAAGAGTGTGGACCTTAAACTAAGGAAAAAGATTGGACCCTATGGCTGCACCACTTGGGAACAACTGTACTATTTTGTGAACATGGGATGGACATTTTTTCACTTTTTTTTGACATTTAATCAACGAAATGATTATTCAAGAAAATATCTTTATGAATGAAAAGAGTTGCAGTCCTAAAGTTCATATCATATGCACTTCACATCACGATATGCCCAAAACAATAATAATGAGAATAACAGGCTGAGCTGAAAAGGGAAGAGAAAAGGCTTCTTGGGAGTACTTTTCAATAAATATAATGAAATTTCCCACATATAACAATTTGCACTTGTTATTTTAACCTGAAGTTTTTTTGGAGGTCATTTATTGCAACGTGAAAGAGACCAGATTACCGACATGGGTGATTATTGTGTATTATTGTGTAAACAGGTTTAAAGGATCAATCCTGGGTAAAATTGATCTTGGGTGTATTCCTGGATGATCCTGAGATAGCTTTTAAGTGGGGTTTCGTGCTATGCCCTTAGAGTTAGCCATCTGAATCATTCGGCTACAATGCGCTGAAGCTATCTACCTAGTGCTACATCCGCTTCGAATGATTTTGCTTCCCAAGGCACATTTCAACTCGGGATCATCCAGGTATACACCCCAGATCAATTTTACCCCGGATTGGTCCTTTAAGGCAGACAAATATCAGTAGGTAATGTAGTATCAAGTGGTACACGAATAAGCAGACAGCATAGTGTGATGATACTGTACATCCTGTGCTCTTTAGGGTTGGGCAATTCTAACATTATTTAACTAGCCACCATCAACCCAACCACAGGTAACTGGCAATATGTTAGCTCAGGTGTGTGTGCAGGCCTTACACACCTGTCTAAGAAATAATCAGAATAAACTCACAAATTAAGTATTGTTCCAGCTCTTTTCCTTATTTTTTAGAAAATTCAACTTCCTCTCTTTCACTGAGCATCAGACTAGCTTTAAGTCTTTGTTGACCACAGACAAAACGCACTTCAAACTCTACAGAAACAAAGTAAAACTTACCAAAACTTCCTTGGTTTGATTGAATAAAACCCTAATTTCACTCTGTTAGATGTAAAAAATATGCCATTATTTCCCTCTTTCTCTCTCTGCCGTCGCTCTGCCTGCTGAGCACCGGCTGTCACTTGTCCTTTGAGGCAGACCATTATATTAGCAAAATAAAATAGAAAAAAATCACCCCACCAAAAAAAATCGCCCAAAGAAAACGACCAGCACCTTTTTTCAGCAAATTGCTGATAGCCTTTTGTCCAATCACCCAACCATGGTAATGTACCAGCAAAATCACAGCTGATTGACCTGTAGTAACTTTCCAACCAGCTGCCTCTGGACTGAATAGCTTAATTCATTTTGTTGCTTAGTTTGTTTAATTGATCAGGAAAGTGCACATTCACAGTCAGTTTTTCATCAATGGCCTTTTGTTAGAAATTAAGGTAATGGAAAATTAAACAGAAAATAAAAGGTCACTAGGTTTTTACAAAAAAATAACTTTTCTGAATGAATGAGAAAAAAAATATTGCACTATACTTCTTTTTGTTAGTGTCTCTCTTGTGTGGTGTGAACAGCATCACAAGCACAAAGCCATTTATTGTGAACCGTCCTCAACAAGCAGGGTTAAACAGAGTCTAACCTTGGCTTTAGCAGCATTCAGGATGGGAACTTGCTCCCTCTTGGGATGTTTTACAGTGAACGTGCTCTACTCTGCAAGCCGTAAGAGAGACCCTTTTAAATCCAATGTGACAAATGAAATGAGAAGAATCACAGTGGTTCAAAGATGGTCAACTGTTAAAAGGATTTCAGATTACTCGACTATAAAGAATGTGATGATAAGATGCCTCAGGCTAATAATTTTTCCTTGCTGTAATGCTGAGCTGTATCATGAGCTGACGTGCACAGAATGGAGGTGCTGCTCAAAACATCATCTGCCCTCATTTACATCTACGAGTGCCTGTCCATCATGCGCGTGCGCTGGCTGAGCTTTGTTAAACAACACACCAAGCAGCTCATTTACTTTGTCACTTTCATCCACGCTCAGCTGGCTACTTTGAAAGTAAGGGTACTCTGTGTGTGTTTTAACTTTATAGGCCAGTAGCTCTATTAGTGGCTCTGTCAGCAGCCATATTTCAGCATCTGTATGTGTTCCCAGCCCTCAGCTCCCAATAACAAATGCCATAAAGCATCAATTGAATTATGAGCCCTGGTTTCTGCCTACTCATTTTGATAATAGATTTTGAGATAAATCACGCAGCTTTGTTTGGTGAGTAATGCTGGGCTGACAGGATAACGGAGGACAAAGCTCCCATACTCTGTAACCTCTACATCATGTAAAGCACTAACAAGATGCTGCTGGATGTTTCTCACAACAACATTTTACACAGGAGACCGTGGATTGAATTTTTCCACTGCTTCCAAATCCATGAGCGTTAACTATAGACAGAACAGAGAGTCTGGTGGTAGCTTGGCTAAGCGCTGCAAAACATTAATACAAAGCAGCCAGGGATCTTTCCTGCCTTAGTAAATGGACCCTGTTTAAATTGCTGGAAGCCCACAACTCTGCGGTGACAGTTTTGTGTTGTTCATTCTCCAATTAATAACTTCACTGTGAAAGGTTTGCGGGCAGCGCGCATTGATTCTGTGTTATTAAAACTCCCAGTGCTACCCACTAAGTCTCTCAGTCCTCGCCTGCAGACTGTTAAACAGAACCCCCCCTACCGTCTGCTCTTCTAATTTGGGCTGTTTGCTATCAATATTGATTACTTCTTGATATTCCCTTCAGCTGGCCTGTCTGTGAGACTCTCCACTGTAAGTCGTTGCTCACCCACATGTCAATTACTGTAGAAGGGGAGAGCACCACTCTGTCTTAATGAAAGCAGATGGACTGAGTAGTTGAACAGTTTGCTTCAGTTGCAGATATAAAGGGCTGTGTTGTTGAGGAAGTGAGAAACTAGCTTCTGGTGGAAATTGTGCACATGCAGCTACTGCGGCAAATAAAACTGTAATGTAGTGTGATTACAGTGTCAACAGAAAGTGTTTCCATCTGATTTAAAATGAAAACATTAGGGCTGAGGGCCTGGAGAGGACTGCTGTATTTACTGAGAATGACTCTGTATATTATATTTGTGGCCTAACTTAATGTTTCTGACATATATTCTATCTCTCAGTTAATTCAGTGTTTCTGACACACCTTGTGTGCTGCTGATAAATGTGTTTTATTACCACTGTGGAATAAAAAGAGAAGAAATGGGAAATAAATGAGAAACATCCAGATCTTCAAGCTGTAAAGCCATTCTATTAAATATCAATATGCACATCATATTAAGTGTAGAGCGTAACATTTTAAAGGTTTACAGTGATATGAACCTTTTTAAAGCACTATTAGTCATATCTATGCCAGTACTCTACGCTTGTATTTGGAGATAATATGATCACTGATGACTCAAAAATATGTTTTGGTTATTGTTACTTTTTTTTATGTTTGACCTTCACTGTGCAAATGATGTATGAGCAGAGTCTGACACAGGAAGCCTGTGTTTACATTTACCTTCTGAGGTACATTTTTTACAGCTGATTTTTGAGGCTGAAACTGATATGAATATGTAGGATTTTTTTTTAAATCTGGTAAGGATACATGGGCTGATGCTAGAAAGATTTGCCATGTTGTTCTTACAATTTATTTCTGCTGCCCTCAAGCAGCCAAAAAAAAATAGTAATTATGGTAGCATTGTCTGCCAGTGTTGGTAAATTTGTCCCCAACAAAATGAAAGTAAAAGCCAACACCAGATTCACTCTAGTTTTGGGATGAGCTTTGGTCACTTGGCATTTCACCACCATATATTTGCGGGGGTTTTTTGGTGCTCTGTCTGCAATTTTCGTAGCTTCCTCTTGGTTGCGTGATGCTTACAGTCTAGCCGATCCGTTCTCATTCCGTCGTCAAATAGAGACGCTTTGTCATGCCACTCAGCATCTGATAGCATTGCACAGGGCACTCTTGAGTATATCTATGTGATGCACAGCTGAAACACAGTGTAAAACGTGGTTTATGTTGTGAAATGGTTGTGGTTAGGTTTAGGCAATAAAACTATGTCAGTTTGGATGATGGTACGTAAATTGCGTAACATTATGTTAAAGCAACATATGCACAGGACACAAACTATGGTCTACTGAATGAAGGTCTGGTTTTGTTTAACCCACCAACCTCTCCTTCGTCCCAATCTACACTGACTTTCTAACTTGTTATACTATGTCAGTTGCTTTCAGCATCATGCATTGTGGTGGATGGGTTTACATTGGAGTTAGTTGAAAGCATAGTGCATCTCATAAAGACATCAAAGAGTGCCTTTGGCGGCAACATCACATGCCGAGGGGCATCAGTGTTTGACACTGTGGGAATGAGATTGGGCTGGTTTGGTACTTGGTCACTACCTTTTTATAAAGTCCTGGCCTAACTTGTACACTGTGCCCACCTCCCAAACACGGCAAAATATAAAGAAAATACAGGAGGAGGGCAGTGTTTCTACAGATACAATACACCGCCATACACTTCTAGTAGGTCAAAAAAGATGATTAAGAGGGATTACCTCTGTATAAGTCCATATATTGTTTTCCTACTGTACCTTTAAGAATGTTAAAATAGCTACACAGTTATGTGAAAAGCCCATATCAGACTATCTACAGTATAAAAGCATAGTATTTTCTGTCTTAAAACTAGAGTTGTTCCAATACCAATACCAGCATCGGAAATGCCTGATACTGCCTAATATGCTGGATCAGATATTGGCAAGAACACGCGTCGATGCACCGATCCAATACCACGTAATTTATTAATAAACTTTAAAAGTAGTTTCACACCCAGATAAAACGGCAGTTTTCCCAGAATTGGATTCTCCTTAAACGTTCAAAAGCAGTAGCCTACACAGCACACACACAGCACAGAGCTGCCAGCTTCTGATCTCATGACAGTTAGAGCTGAAACAGGGAATTCATGCCAAGTCATTGAGGTAAGCTTGCTAGTATCAATGGTAACGTTACCTGTTAGCTAACACTGCGCTGTTTGATGTTACCGGTGACACGAGTCAGCATCTGAGGTTTGCCTTTAAAGTGAGTGAGCTGATGTTACTTCACTGTTACATTAACTATGCAGAGTCAAAATTCTGCGACAAGTCATGTAACCGTTGTTAACCACTTACATATTCCTTTTGATCCCCTATGGGTCATACAGCTGCAGTATCTCCCCATCGCATTTTGTCCTTGGCAACATGCCTCTCCCCATGACAGCTGCATCTTGTCTGGTAGACACACCAGCTAGCAGGGCTGTCTCTAGCTTTTTGGGGGCCTTATGCAAAATCTAGTTTTGACCTCCTATTTCAATAAGTCCCAAAAGCACACCAAATCTGCACCATATTCCATATGCATGAGACCAAATGCTGCTTTTTAAATTTAACTCAGCCGCACTAATAACATCAAAGTCTGTCGCTGGCCCTCATCAGATAACACACCCATCAGAAGATACCTGCCACCTGGCCTAACAACTGTTCTGGCGGAAATCCCGGTTAGCCACTCACAATAAGTCAGCAATTTGGCAATATTTTACACTGAATAAAATAAAGTTCGATGGCATTCTATTTAAGAAGTTCATGTTTTCCAAAGGGTCTAACCTGAGCAATGCCATACAGCAATGATAGCAATCATTTTACATCCAAACAGGATTAGTTGGGTACAGCTGTTCATTTTTCTTCTTTTACACAATGGTATCGGATCAGTTTTCGGTACAGGCCAATACACAAGTTTAGGCATTGATACTGGGAGGGAGAAAGTGGTATCAGAACATCTGTACTTAAAATGTGTCTGGAGAAAATCTTTCTAGGATTTGCTGTAACACTCTCCTCACTCAGACACTGTGTCTTAAAATGAAGCCCTCTGTGTTCTTGACACCCACAGAACGCTAAATAAAGCCTTTTATCAAACCTGCGTGCTGTGTATGTACTTAAGACTCGAGACAGTCTGTCTCCAACACTCTACTCTGACTGTAGAAAACAGCCACAGAATAATTCTGAATGACATGATGTGGCAGAGCCTCAGCTCCGGTCCATGTGACACAGGTGTGTGAAGCTCACAGCCACAGCCACAAGCATGCAGCCAACAAGGATTGGCAGCTTGAGGCCAAATCCAGATTTAGGTGCAGTAGCCACTAAATTCAATAAAAATACAGTAGACAGCTGCTGGGAATGGAAGAGCATTAGTCTGCATCTGCTGTGGTATCATTCTGAGCAAGCTACAGACAAGGATATGTAACCATTCACCAAAAATAGCCCCAATTTCACTTTTCACTGTATATGATTACATTTTAATTATCTATCACACATCAGCATAGGTTCTGAAAACATTTTATAGATGCACAGCTCAGGAATTAAACACAGCCTTATTAGGCATCGAGACTTTGAAGTATGTGCAATCATGATTCCTGAAAGCAGTTATTAGTACAATTTAGTCTGATGAGCTATTAACACATATCAATGGAGATGATTGCTAAGATGCACATTTCCTCACCACCTGCTGCATTTGATTATCACCGGCAGAAAGGCGGAAACACCATCCTAAACTTCAGAATCTTAATTTAAAAACTTTTTAAGCAGGTACATTATGTGTGTGACAACTCCATAAAGCCGAGACACTTTTGTCCAAACATTTTCCATTATTTGAGTGGAAGTTTGTTTTTCTCTGATGAAGGAGCTCGAACAACGTTTTCAAATTGGTTGTGGATGTGTTGTTTTTGTCAGTGATGGAGACTTTTGTAAAATTTAATGAGGCCATTTTCTACACATCCTATCTTATTGCAGCAGCTGAGTGATGGAGCCTCATGCGTGAACAAGGTTGATTAACGGGGAGGAGTTGCATTCAAAGCAAGAGTATGATGACTAATGCGGGGAGATGTGAATTATTTGTTCAATTGCAGATTAAAAACCCAGCGTCCCCTATTATCAGAGATGATCATGAACAGAAAGACAATTTGGATGACAGGAGCAGTGGGCCTGGGGTCACTGTCCAAGATGAAATAAGAAAAAAAAAAGAAGCAGTGTAGAGCAAATTACTCCTTAAAAGCACCCTTGTCTTCTCTGTGATGTACAGGAGGAGAGGACATCAGAGAGATGTTCAGAACTCAGAGAGGACCGGGGTGATAATATTAGAAATGGGTGTGAAAGCTCTCCATTCTCAGCCATGATAGATAATGGCATTTCAACCAACCTCCCATCACTAGTATGTATAGCTCTGCTTCTTACCTATTCCATTACATCGCACTCATGGGCTCCGTCAAGAATGCCCTTTTGGGATTTTATGGCTTTTATATAATACTTACCATCACATTTATGCTGCCTGAAAACCTCTCCACACAGCCGTAAACACACAAAAGAAAAAAGGCGTGACAAAGCAAAAACAGCAGCCATGATCTATAAGAAATGAGCCACCGTAAACATAATTATGAAAAGTGTGTACAAAGACATAATAACATAAAGATGAGGAAACTATTCATATCACGTAGAGCTCATGGATTTTTATGACACTGAGGCAGACAAGTAAATTGATTAGACATTGTTGGCAATTAGTTTGGCAATTATGAAATCGAACTACATAACATTGATCTTGTAAAGACGTCATGCTGAACCTCACAATTCCCAATTGGTGCACGCAGCTTTTTACACCCAAACAGTAGTTCTCACATTCAGAGGCCATAAGGACCTGCCATAGGTCACATTCAAGATATGGATACTGTGGGCTTGTTGCTGTGCACACCAATAGAAGATTCTGGCTTTAAAGCAGCTATAACTGATACTTTTATAGCACCAATGTATCAAATGACAATGTGAAAAGGGTTGCTTGTAGTGATGACACTATTGAAAATTCTATTTTACAGGCTGGGCAATATGACGGCAAGTTAGGGCTGAATTCTTGTGCGATCCTGTGTCCTTACAAATCCAGCTGCTTCACAAGGCAATGAGATTTGGTGAATTAATTCATTTTCCGTATCTGTTAGGATATCCTAGAGCCTATCCCTGCTGACATTGGGCGAGAGGCGGGGTACACCCCAGGACAGGTTGCCAGACTATCGCAGGGCTAACACATAGATACCGACAACCATTCACCTAAAATTAAATTAAGATGTGAATGTGAATTACCAATTAACCTAACCTGCATGTTTTTGGATTGTGGGAGGAAGCTGGAGTACCTGGAGAAAACCCATACTGGGGAGAACATGCAAACGCCTCACAGAAGGGCTCCTCCAATCTGGGTTCTAACCCCCCACCCTGGGTTTGAACCAGAAACCCTCTTACTGTGAAGCGATGATGCTAACCACTGAACCACTGTGCCACCCTTTGCCACATTTTTACCTTTTTTTTTTTTTTACTTTACCGTAACTTTTCCATAATTTTTTTACCCCATTTCCATTACGTCATGTACACACACATTAACATTTATCTGCCCTGGCTATGGTGTGATATATGTGCCTATACTGGCAAAGTGTTAAGTGGCCTTTTGGTTGTCTTGATGCCATTTCCCTCCAGTATGGCTAGCCAGAACTGCTTTCCACATGCTGCTGACATTAGACGTTTGTTTTTTTGTCTTTGTGTTTGTGTGTGTGTCCATTTGTGATCTATTTTTGTCCCCTCTGTGCATCCAGAGGTTTCTGTGGGTCCGTAAACACAGCACAAGTAGAACACTTCATGAGTTTCTTTTTCCTTAGTAGGTTGTTAAGTTTTAAGTCACATGGTCAGATCTATTTGAGGTGAATAAAAGCGAACTTTCTGTTGCTGCTGTTACACAGGTTAGACACGGCGCTTGACCTTTGGGTTCGTGGTTCAAGTAGATTGGAAACACAAGAGAAAACCCCAAAATGAAAACGCTGCTGTTCTAAGAAATAGAGCATTCTATTATTTTTGAATTAGCAAACAGTGAAGTTTTACTTTCACTGAACTTGGCGCTCTGCTGCCCGAGTATGCTCTGTGCTCTGAGAGTGCGGTGCTCTGAATAACCAAACAGTATATTACAATAGCGCTCCAAATGAACAGTCCAGTTTGTGCCAGAGTTCTGGTAGTCGGAGGGATAATAATGAAGGCACACTTGTGTGTGTGTGTGGGTGTGTGTGTGTGTGGCTGTGTGAGTGCAAGAGGGAGAGATAACCACAGCACCAAAAATAGAAAATCAATATGTGGCAATGAATGCTGATATTGTGGCAAGCCACAACAAATTAATGCATGTATGGGAAGTTCCAAATACGAGAAGGAAATAATCAAATGTGACACAGTATGGTATGGTTATTTTAAACACTTTCTTTATTGAATTTATAGAAAAACCTCTGTTACAGAGCTCAACTCGTTGTTACTGCAACTTTACTGCTTTAGTTCACTGTTACTGCACCTCAGACCCACTGTACACCACCTGCTCAGCATCAGACAGCAGACAGACACAACTTGAGAGTTGCTGGTGAACACGGTGGAGCATTATGCAGCTAACAAGCTGGATATTTCCCTCAGGAGTTGGTGGAGACCAAAGACAGAGAAAGAAATAATGAATATTGGACTTGCATTTAGATGGCGACTGGAAACGAGACTCCAACTGAATAATAATGTTGCCCTGGGATTACTAGATGTGTAAATAAACCACTGCTTCTTAACAAGCTTGCCATATTAAAAGGTGATGATAAGTCAATGTTGTGTTCCCAACTTGTTTCTGTCAAATAACCATGCAGGTTTAAACTTAGCTGTGAGATTTAATAGAAGGTTCCACACAAGTTAAAGCCCCGACCTGATTTATAGTAGGCTGCTGCGTTTGTCACCTTGCTTCTGGCTATGACTTATGAGTTGAACACATTTTTCACTTTCAAACTGACTTGAATCAGGAACTGATTGAAATTATGCTCGTATTTTCAACATGAATAATGTGTATTTATATTGCAAAATGTTTTAAAAAAAACTGTTTTGCGTGTAGACTGTGAAGCAAACACACCCTTACTTTGAATTTCAGGATGATTTGCAGCTCTGCAGAAAAAAAACTGTGCACACATCTTTAATTTTGACACAAAACGATCCGATCAAAGCTTCATACTCTGCACAATCTGCATTATTTTTAAGTCATCAGCATGTTAAGAAACAGGATGCAAGCAGCTCAGTGGGGGGTGGAGGTGATGATGACGGCAGTGGACTCGTCTGAGAAGCGGACTGCTGGGCCATCGATCTACCACACCACATCACTCCAGCTCCATTTACAGAACCAATCACATCCCCTGCTGATTGATGTGCGGATAATTGAGCTGTCACTAGGGTTTTCATGTTTCTCCTCTAGCTTGCTCCAGACTTTAGTAATTGTATTGTATTTTACTTTAACACCATTTACAACAAAGGACATCCTGATGTGTATTTATGTCAATATTCTGCCAGACTGCTGTCAGGGAGACAGAGAGATGCTAACTCCTGCACGGGGCATGATGGACCACTAGCCTGTCCTGGCTAATTAACCTCAGGGGCCGAGCCTCCTGCTGCCCTGCAGGGTCAGCCAGTGAGGCAGCTGCTTCATCCCGGCATCTCACAGTTACAGGGTCTTCTCTGGCTCTTACTGTACTCACATCTATAGCTGTGATCTTGAAGTTATCAATTTCTTTTATTATGTTTACAAGTTGTAGTTTGTTTTTTAGACACATTCTGATTTTCAATCAGATTTCACTGATTCTAATATAAATTTTAAAAGTGGAATTTTATATTTCTCAGCATTCACCTCCTGACACTCTCCAGTATTTCTTGTGAGGATTATTCCTAAAACATATTTCCAATTTCTATCTTTGAGAATGATTTTGATTCACCCACAGGTGAAATATAAATGGTAATATGAATACATTAAGAGCCAACCATTTAAAATATTACATGACATTATGTTTCACAACATGTTTCACTAAAACATCCTTTGATGTGGTCGATTCAGCGATCAATGATGGTATGTCATCAATGCAAAGACACTGATCCATATGATGATCTTTAAGATAAGCTTTTATTCTAAAATGTCCATGGCATAATAAAATCTTTTGATGCACCACTTGCACTTGACATCCTCTCCTGTAATTTTCTTTTTTTAGATGGAGTGGTTCAAGTGGAGGCACAGTGGTGCACTGGTTAGCATTGTAGCCTCACAGCAGGAAGGTTCCTGGATCGAACCCAGGGTGGGGGAGCCCCTCTGTGCGAAGCTTACATGTTCTCCCCATGGGGAGCATGGGTTTTCTCCAGGTGCTCTAGCTTCCTCCCACAATCCAAAGACATAAAGACTAGGTTAATTGGTGACTCTAAATTGCCCCTAGGTGTGAATGTGAGTGTGAATGGCTGTCTGTCTCTCTGTCAGCCCCATGATAGTCTGGTGACCTGTCCACGGTGTATCCCACCTCTCACCCAGCATCAGCTGGGATGGTTTTTTTGTTTGTAAGGAATATCTGTATAGTATATGTTAAAAGGAACAGTTGAAAAGGAAGAGTTAGAAAGAAAGGACTGATAATGCTCTCATGTCTGTACAGTAATTATATAACTGGAGCCAGTTAACTGAGCTGACAATAAAGACTGGAAACAGAAAGCCTGGCTCTGTCCAAAAGTAACAACACCTATCTCGTTTATCTTTTCAGTACAAAAACCAAAATGTAAAAACAACTTTTAGTATTTTTTAGATCTGGTTATGTATAATTTATTCCTTAAAATAGCTTATCCTATTTGCATCAGACATGTATTTTTCCAGTTATTTTATAAATACAGAGACCTGATAAGAGCAGTGTTTGGTGGCCTACTGAAGTCATATACACAGTTAATTTATCCCACAGCAGGTATTTACAGTTGTTGGCTCATACCTTGTTAGTACATAACCTCTGTTCTTTTCTTCCTTTAGCAGCGACTGCTGTTTTGCCACAGTGTGTTTTATATCCACTGATCACCTTTGGCTTTTCCTTGGTTTTAGGAGTTTTTACCAGTTTTGCTGACATTGCATTTGATGTGCAGACACAGCCATCTGTAAAACCTGCTTCTTTTCTTTGTTGTTCTCAGACAGGGTCCTATCCAGGTGGGGACTAAGGTGACCAGTCGACTTACTTTCACCGCATGCTCAAGTATGCAGTTCGCTGCTTCTGCACTGTGCACTTTAATCTGGAGTTTGTACGTGCATATTATATATTGCATTGACCTTTTGTGGGCCATAGCTCGTTGGTTTTCTCCAGCTTCAGTCAGCTGCATCACCAGCCTGGTTCACAACTTCAGTGTTACAATTATATATTGTAGAGTGAGTCTTACACTTAATCTTATTAACTTAGCAATCTTTTAGCCTAGTTTTGCTGTTTTTAAATATTTTTTTATCCAATTTGTATTTGTCTGTCTGAATTAAGTGTCTTTTTTACACATGGAAATCTGTTTGATGTTGCTCCTTTAGCATCGTTTTTGGGTTAAACAATGTTCTTTGTACTAAAATATGAAATACTGTGCATCTCACCAAAGCTCAGTTATGTAAATATTGTGATTATTATGTAAATATGTATACTTGCTAAGATGACATGTCAAAAGCTTCAAAAAACAACAAATAGACCACAACAAAGAAAAGAGGAAATCAGAATGAGTTTCTTTCTGTGTTGGTGACAGAAGGCAGTTTACAAGTGTCTGGGGCACCGCAAATTTACATGAGTTCTGTCACAATGATGAAGAAAATGGGTTTTCTCTGTGGTCTGAGCGGTGCCACTTTACAGAGCACATTAGGGCAGGAGAACCTCCTATGGTGACTTTCTGTCTGTGAATGGCCGAGCAGCAGGTTAACGCTGCCCACATGGAAAAGGCTGCTGCCAGAGTATTAATAATTAAAGAGGCTCCGCGTCTCTCCTCTCGCATTGTTCCCTCTCGTAATGGCCATAAGCGAGTTGATTATCCTTTTCAGCGTTGACTAGGCAAGATTGTCATCTGCTGCCCGCTGATACAGCGGCCATCACATAAAAGCTTGCTTGCCAGCAAACTGCATCATTGCTCTCAGGCAATGGCAGCTTCATCAGGAAATTCAGCCATGCACTGAGATAGCTGGTGATAATGCTTCCGCACAGCAGGCCAAGTTTTAGGAAGACTGCTTTCTCTCTCACATAACAATGTAGCAGCGGCCTTGGCTTCTGACTGCCGGTCTTAAATATCAATGTCATTATTTTCATTAACATGTAATAAATAATACATACATGCATGGAGTGGGGGAGCAAGACAAACTGTTTAACAACACGACTGCTGGGTGTGTTTCTCAGTGCATGATCTTTGAAGGCAAAAAATAAAAAGGTATTTGAAAAGACTTTCCATGAGGTGTAATACTGCACAGTGTAGGTCTATTTATCTACCAGACTGCCCAAGGCACTGAATCTCTGTCAGGTTAGGGATTTTTGTGTGGACACTGATCACGGCCCCTGACCTCTATGGACAAAACAAAACACATTTTTCAACAACTGATAATCTAAGTCATTTCTTTTGCTATATGCTATGATCCGCTGGGTGCTTGCAGACTGAGTATCAATTACTTGCACCAATGAAATTGAACCTGGGTTAAACAACAGCGGTCAGGTGGTAAAGAGTCAGTTCATATGAAGAGATGAGGGAGCCTCAATGGGTCACTGAGTCTCAACAGTGGTACAGTAGGTGGAGGCTGAAAAGTTAGACAAGAAAGCACAAGGAAACTGTAGCAAAGGGAGGATAGACAACAATTTTAAGAAATATTTCACCCCTCAAACTGCCATTGGTGTATCAATTACTCACCGCATGTGACATTAAATTTGCAGGGAGAAAAATAATGTTTTTTCTCGCATGCCTGCGGTGAACAAAGAATCTAAAAATGGAGAAAATTATTGAAAGAAAAGGAATCAACAGCAAAAAACCCTAACCCAAAACATCTGCTTGCAAACCCTCAAACAACTTGTGTAATATAATCCAAGTCTCATTTATCCATTCATATGCTCAGTACCTCCCAAACTCACAGCCCTTTCCAATGGGGAAATGAACTTAAAGAAAAAATTCTCTCCTCAAAGCCAGACTCCATTGACAAAAGCATTAATTTTACTTTGCTGAACAGAGGAGCTGCTGCTACCACTACCTCAGTGAGTTAGTTTGTTTGTGTTACTGTGTGACTTTGGTGTTTTAAAGGGTTAGTTTAAATTCAGCAAAGTCACACAATAACATAAATAAACTACCAATTGAGGCAGTGGTAGACCAGCAGCTCGCGTGCTCAGCAAGTTAAAATGACTTTGTTTTCTTTGTCGATGCAGCCTGGCTTCGAAGAGAGCACAAGCATGTTTCACTTTCAGTTTGGTGTCCTATCGGAAAGGGCTGCCAGTTTGGGAGGTACTGAGCATATGAATGGATAAATGAGTCTTGTATTATATTGCATGTGTCGTGTGATAGTTTGTTAATTTATCTTTCCATATAGTTTTACTGTTGTTGTTAAACATGGCCCCCTTTTACTTCAGTTCATCAGGAATTTTCCTAATTTTGGATTCTTTGTTCACAACGGAAACAAGTTTTCTTAACAAATACAACATAACATGACATGAGTGATTGATATAAAAAATGATCATTTATGGGGTGTCGTATTCTTATAATTATGTTTAGCTTATTTTAAAGACACAAGTATATCAAAAGGAATTTAATTGGGGCATTTATTTAACATGTGTTTTATTGATGACCAGGTTTAAGCTTGACCAACTGACACTGCCACCACTAGAGCCATGTTGCTAGCATGCCTAAAACAAGCCTTCCAAGTAAATGGCAAGTGGCAAGTGCCAAGTCATTACACACTCTCAAAATACTTAAAAAAAAACCAACTATTGGCTAGTGGATAAATTGGAGTGGCGATTCACCTACAGGTGCTATTAACAGTTTAAACAAGAGCACATTTGTGATGATGAGCAGCAGACAGTTGGCACAGGAGGAAGAATTAATGTCATATAACGACTGAGACCACCTTAGTGCTGATAGCTTCCCTTAATTTAATGCCTACATCCTCATAAATGACAAAAATATATGTATGACACACACGTTATTATATATATGCATGTTGTTGACAGGCTATGTGCTTTCAGAGATACTGTGAAAATAAACTACGAGGCATGATCGGCTAGATGAAGAAATAACATGTCATGTTGTTGTTGAGCTGTAATACTCATGTAGGAGCTGAGAGGGTCCTCTGGGAAGAATGATATGGCTGCACATTCCTATCCGTGCCAGATGTCCCTGAAGGGAGGAAGCTAACCCCTTTCATCTGTGTGCTTGGCTTACCCGTGATTCATGAAGCATGCGTGGCTTGTTACAACTGGGCCCTTTACTCTTCATGTGCCCCTTTAATTTAAATGCCTGACCTCCCGTAGCTGCTAGAGACGTGGACAAGAAAAATGGTGGTGCTTAGAGGAAGGCACGGATGAGAATGTTTTTGACATTTGTTTCGGGTGTTGTCCCATTTCAGCATGGATCAGTGTCCTCCACGCATCAATTTCACATGAGTTAGGTCCAAAAGCAAACACAGCCGGAGGGGCTACGGCTGTCTGGTACTCGAATCTTTTGGAACAAGGCCTCTGGACATCATAGTCCAGAGCACAGGCAAACAACATATGCTAAGCAGCTACCACTCATCTATTCATTGGACAGCCTCTGCTGCTTCAACGAGTTTAAGGTCAGGCAATATATGGCTTATGATATATTTCCAACAACAGCAGAGGCACGCGCTTAAGATTTTAGCTCCAACAGAGCCAATATTCATCGCAACCTCTGTGGTGCATTCAAACTAAGACCAAGTATGAGAGCCCCTCTGGGAGCCAGGACATATCTGAGCTCTGACTTTTATTTCCTCCCATGTAATCTAACGTTGAATAAATCTGCTCAAGACAATTAATTGAATAAATCAATGGCAAACAACTCTTTATATATTTATAAGCACTTAATAACACTATTACTCTTGTTGACATTGCATTTATTGGCTGCGTGTATCCTTAGTAAAGAATGTCTCAAAATCACATTAAAACAGCACAAACAACAGTGTGCTTTGCAATTCGGAGTTGCTCCCTAGTTGCACATTACAAGAGCAGAGACTCAAAAGTTACTGCTCAGAGATGTTTACTGCAACGGGCACAACAGGAGGGAGCTCTGTGAAATGGAAAGAGATAACACCAAGATGTGTTTGACAGTTTGTTGGAGTTCTACAAATCAAAGGGAGCACACGGTGCTCAAGTGAAATAAGTCTGATGTCGGGGATAGACAAATAGACACTACTCTGTGAACAAAGCTTCAGAGAAGCCTCAATAGATGCATACTCAGAGAGCAGCACAGCGGTGCATTCAGCTCCACTGTTATTCTAAGTCATTGTGCCAATGCACCAGACTCAGTTCATTTTCATTTATTCTATTCACCTGTAAAAAAGTATGTGGACATAAGAGCATGTTTTATTCTGTGTCCATAATAAAAAATATTGTTGGAAATTATGCCAGTATTACTGTAATCTGAATGAATTAAATATCATATCCAGTTTTGTGGTGTGTTCATGTTTTAGCAGGGGTTTTCTTAATGACCAGAAACACCTTTAAAATACCCTGAAAAAATGCAGTTCTCCAGAGTGTAACAAGTGACAAAATCTGTCAAGTGCAACCAAACATTTTCACTGAACTCACCGGTGCGCCTGACATTTAGCAGGTATGTCTCTATGTGCGGAGTGTTATTTTGTCCCTACCCGTCCTTAATCTGCCTCTGATTGGCTCTGACCCTGACATTCTTCCTCACTGAATGCAGGTGGGAAAAAATAAGGCATTTGTGTACTTGTAAAATATGTCAGTAATTCAAAATGAAGAGAACTATTGATTGTTTTTTGTCATGAAATGTGCTGCAGTGCCCATTACACCTTTCCCCTGTCCCTGAAAGGCCCAGCCTAGACCAGACAGTATCAACTGAGGCCCAGCTGAGGTAACCACTCTACTACCTGTCTCCCCTGTCTTTGGTAAATGCCCAATCCTGACGCATCACACATCTTCAGCAGAGATGGCCTCATCTAACTCAAAGGCAGAGCCTACAGTACCACACAGAAAAAGGACAAAATACATGCCTTTTCACCAATTTTTGTGGCTCAGATATTAGAGATGTTGTACATTAGATATAGCTGCTGGTCTCATGGCAATTGTGATATATTAAAATATGCAGCTCAGGTGTGAAGATGAAATACTCACAATAATAGAAGCCTTTCATTAAGCAGATATTGTTCAATGAACAGCTGCCGTTACTAAGAAAATGTCTTTTTTTTCTCCTGCAAACTGAAGCTTCAGAGCTCAAAGGTAGCAAAAGTGTCCCAGTTACTCCATTTTATTTCCCAGTTTCCTTAATGACATAGACAGGAGCTGATCCCTGCATCTTGGTGAGTAGTTTGAAGTATAAGGGGCAAAGAACTGTTATAAGCAATAAGGGTAGTTGAGATGTAAAAATTGATGCTTGTTGACACCAATGAAATTCTTGTGTTGTGACAAGAGGGATGCGTGTGTAAAATCAGTGAAGCTCCCCTTTAAATCAGGGGAATGTAGCAGACATGGACGTGATAAAGACGTAAGTACACATATAAGCCTTTTGCTGTACGTCTCAGATCGAGCAATCAATATACAGCCTGAAGTTACAGATAGTCTGGGTTGCTAGACTTTAATTCTTTAAGTCCAAGTAAAACCAGATCCATTTTTGGTAATACTACGTGCTTTGAAACCTGCAGAGCACACACTATCATCTGCTGTCCTATGGTGTCCTTTGTGCAACAAAACTTATTCTCTTGTTCTGAAAAAATAAAGATGTGCTGGCTTTCAAATCCTGGATAACAACACTGACTGATACCCTCCCCCTGGAGAGAATACAACCCATCCTCAATGACAGATTGGAAGAATTTGAAGGGATTTGTAGACCAATGATCATCTTTACGCACCAGTGTTGTAGTGGTAGTTGATGAGGTGAGTGTACCACTAGGTAGATGGGTTGGTTACCAAGGAGTAACTAGGTATACTTTGTTATATATTCCAATAACTTTTTGGCTGACAGGTGGGTATAGTGTAAACACCCAGAAAAAAGTGGTTATACCCTATATGCCTGCATATACCCTCCACCACACTTCGTAGCACTGGTTTTAATCACTCTAGGTAGCACTGCTCTGGGATGGGAAGGTTGGTTGCGGGGTATTTCAATTATTCATTTGTTAAGTTACGTGATCTGTATGTTCCATTGTGTAGTATTATATTTACTTTCTTATTTATTTTCAGTCTTGTTTGAGCATTTTTTACTTCCTTGAATTATGTTTGTGTGTCAAAGATCTAAAACTACGCATGATATTCACTCCACCACAGTCTGTAATACTGCTGTACACATGCTTCACAATAAAAATATTTGAAACAAAGAAATCACTATATGTAGTAAAAAAAAAAAAAAAAAAAATGTAAGTGCGCTCCAGACACTTCAGGTGGATGAAGATTGGGGCTGACAAGTAGTATAAATCTCAATACATTTGTTTAACTTATTGTCTGCTGTGCTCAGTCTGACTTACAAATATTTTGTTATGTGTCACCGTGGATAGGTCACTAAACTAGTAAGTTAAATATTAAAATTATGTGGGGTGATCCTTAGCTCACCTGATAGAGTGTGCACCCCATATAAGAGTCCTTTGCAGCAGTGTGGGTTTGATTCTGTCCCCTGGGTGCTCCTTTGCTGCATGTCATCCCCCGTCTCTCCCACCTTCAGGTGAACTATTGGTATAAGGGAAAAAAACACAGGAAAAAACATTCAGTTTTATTCCTCAAAAAGAATCATGTTATAGAATGAGTTGCACTTTTGGCAGTCTGCTTGGAAGGACTACTTCAGCAACCGTAACCAATTACTGCTCATCAAGTTATGGAATAATAACACCAATCTTATCTACCAATTACACCGGAGGTAGCTTTTAACATAGACAGATTTATTGGCAAACTCATTTCTTGATTATTCTCTGAAATGCAAAGCCCTCACTGCATTATGTTTCTTCATTGATCCCCGTGGGAAAATATCTGCTCTGACCTACCTGACTGCTCAGTGGTGAGCAGCCACAGCACAGCACAGCTCCCTTAAACTTCAGTTCTTATGTCAGCACTGCAGTAAAGAGCTATGGCGGGCTAATACCAAAGGAGGAAAGGTGAAACAATACCCACAGGAAGCCCATGCAAACATGGGGTGAACATGTGAGGAGCTCAATTCCCTTTAAACTCAAGGTTATAGAAGCTCCCCATGTAATTCACACCTCTCCTCTGAGTGTTAAACAGTGTCATTTAAATGTGATGTTCCTGTGTGTTGTGTAAACTGTGACAGACAGGCTAAAGGAAATGATAAGTTGGGATCCCGCTCGTTGACCAGGCAGTTGCACAAAACAAGTCCTGCTGATTTAAACGTTTCTGGTTTAATGAACAGCGACACAGAATAATCTCTGCAGCCAGGTCGCAGGTGCACACTCTAGGCTACTGTTAACTCAGTCAATCTGACAAACATTGATCAAAGGCACACAGGATCAGAGAAGTGTAGCACGAATCCCATACAACACTGCTTCTCTTAGGATGCAGACAGTTATCAGTCAGAGGTTTAACCAAGTGAGAAAACTGGCCAAAACAGAAAATTAATCCCAAGACGAAACCAACATTTCCACTTTAAATCAAACACGCCACTTTCACACTGTTATATAGAGTCAAAGAACTAAAGGTAGTTGCATTATAGTGACAAATCCCTTGTTAAATGCAAACTCTGGAGATGATTATTTTTAAAGAAGTGCTGTGAACCAAAGTACAGAATACGACCAAATCTGCAGGACAGCAGTGATCACATTTCAAAATATGCTTAAAGGAAGTCACTGGCAGAGAGGTTAATTATCTTAATATCTTGTGTGACTTTGCAGGAACTATTTTTGTAATTTACTATCATTATCACCCACTTCACACTTTGTATTCGCCCTTTTAAAGAAGTAGATTCAACATTTTCTTCCCAGTCTCACTGTGAAAAATAAGATATCCCATTGATTAAACAGGTTATTGCTCAGCCTTTAAGTGCAATTAAAGGAAATCATTAAGTTTAATGAAATACTGGAGTGCTGGTCTACTTCTTCAAAGGTTTCCCTCATTAAAGAGGCCCCACAAGGTCAAGTATATGTGATTCTACTCTCTTCACTGTATGAGTTAGGCCCCTCTCATTAGACTTCTTCTCCACAGGGATGGATCCTGTCAGATCTAGCCCTCCAACTCAATGAAAGTACATAATGCTGTAAACTGCCTGTACATGTGGCAGGAGCACTGCTTTTATTGAAGTAAATCTTGTTCTAATCCTTTAAGGAATCACGCTGAACACTTTTATTGATATCTTGACATGCTGATCACTCACTCATGCAGTTCCGTGTTTTAGTGTATAATGCAACAAAAGAGGTCTGGGGTGACGCTCAGTTTTCAGGCTGCACTTATAGTGTGGAGCATTTCTGGTCTCACCATCACTCCACTACAGAGCTACTTGTCTTTTGGTCTCAGAGATGTAGGTCCTAGAGGAGAGCACCAAGGACTGTACACTCTCTCAAATAAATTGAAGGAAGCCCTTAAATGAAGCACAAAAGTCTGGAACGTACAATGTAAAAAAATAAAGGGGGGAGATGGGGTCAGAAGCTGAATTATGTTTCAATATGTGCAGCAACCTGCTGGCAAGATTTTTTACCAGAAAGATCAATACCATTTCCAAATCCTCTCTTGACAAACAACCTTTTTTGTCCACCAGCCTGTTTAGATTTAGATTTGTGATAAATATAATTGCATGGATGCTCCTTGCCTGATCCAAAGCCCAAGCGCACTAATTAGGAATGTAGGAATAATCCAATGCCAATATTAGGTTGCCCTGAGCACCAGCCCTGGATAAGCATTTGTGAAGGTCATCCCCCTCAATCAGCTCTGCTGGTTATCATGTCAGACCAGAAATTGTGGCTCACAAGGCTTTCAGAGTCAATGAACGTCTTAACCTATGACTTTTATTGCTTCTAATTTATAAAGAATAAACAGATCACAAGGGAAACTATGTGAAGTCATTTGAAGAGAATGCATGAATAAAATGGTGTGAACATGATTCTCTAAGCTCCGAAACTGCAAAGCAAAAAAGTAAATGGCAAAAGAAATAAAGGAATTAAAATCAAATCAATTTATAATTAAATTTTCTGTAGGTTGTGTTTAATAATACACTAAAACAGCCTGCATTTTTACCCCAAGGGAATATAGTGTATTGTGTAGATTAGCCAACACTGACAATCACTTTAACCAGTTAAACTGACAAACGTTGAGGGCGGCAGGTCAGCCATCACTAATTAACATTTATTCAGTGAGTAACTTGATGACAGGCCAGAATAAAACTTGGCTAACCTTGTAAGGTTTCTGTGTTCTCTGCAGCACAGTGTCTGTGCTCAGCCAAAGATTGTTTATGAGATAAAAAAGCATCGCTCAATAACAATTGCTGTACAGCTGCAAGAGCCCAGCGCAACTGTTGTTGCTGGTTTCAGACCAACACAGTTCTCATTTTAACGGCCAGCGCCCAAATTGTGTGAGTAGCAAATTTACTGGCATTGATCTGTGCATCCATGGGTATGTAGATCTTACAATGAGGTGTGGTCAGACACGTTGTTGGCGGATTGCTATTTTGAGGCAGCACAAAGTGACTGTTTCATTTACCAGCGAAAACCTGGTCTAAGTCAGTGGTGCAGTATTTTCCTGCTATTTAAAGGACATATTATTTAGTTAGCAAGATCCTATATAGGGCAGTTCACAGCACACATACACTCAGCTTGTTACACACAAAGGCATGCATGGATGGGTGAAATGATACACTATTAATGGCCACAGTATTAACTACATTCTCTAAAATGTGAACGTAGCAGAGAACAGAGAAGAGCTGCTGTCCGACTCTCCATTAAAAGAGATGCTGTGCACATTTACACATGAGGAGCAGCATAACTTAATTATTTTAGGAGCTAAAAGTTCTGTTTTGTTTCCCCCGTCAAGTTAACTACAGATAGATGGTTTAAATCAAGTATTTCTGTAGTTCCAATAACTCAACAGAATGAAATATCTTTTCTCTGGCAGATCGCTTCGTTTTAGGAGTCACATTTTCCAATTAAATTTCAGTCTATATTAAAGTAATAAGTATGCTTATCAGCTTTGTAGTTCTGAAACAGGTAGATTCCAAATTGGCAAGGAATTCGGACACAGTTGCTATTTATAAGAAAGGTTTGCAGCGTCTATATTTCAAGCGTAAGCATGAGACAGTTTGAAGTGGACAGACAAATATTGGTCCTCTTCATTCGCCCATTTGTAGAAAGCATTCTAACTATCTGTTCTATTGCCTGGTATTTTTCATTGTAAGTGAGCAATAAAAACAAACTGCATAAGATAGTAAACACGTCCAGTAAAATTGCTGGACAGTGGCGAAACAGCACGATGATGACCTGCGAGTACCAAGTGGTGAGAGAGAGGAGGAAGACAGAGGTCTCAAATCCCCTATTCAGTGTATACGAGCTGTTACCATCAAGCAGAAGGTACAAGGTGCGAGCCCTCCGAACCAATCAGGCTCATAGATCATTGATGCTCACCAGTACTGCACTGCTGAACAAACTGTGAAAAATAATTGAAGCTCTGTGTGTGAGGCTGCTGCACCTTATGATATGGGGAGCACTTTAATGATATGTGGTGAGTAGGTCTAAGGTATGGAAGAGGTGCTCTGTTGTTGATGTCTTTGTTGTCTTTGGTGTTGCTGTTGTCTATGTTATTATAGTTGTCTTTTTTATTTATCCGACAACTGCTGTACAGCACACAATTAATTTCCAAAAGGGCTAGTAAATATCTGCAGTATTTAGATCTATTAGCTTGATAAAAAATTAAGTAAGCCTATTTTTGAAGGCTATAGTTGTTATTTTAGTGTATCAGATATATATTTACCATTATTCACAGACCGGACCGGACAATATTAAAAAAACTCAGATTGGAATAGAGGCCAAAAAAACATGATACGGGCATCCTTTATTATTCAGTCTGAACTAAAGTGGTACTCCAACCGCCCAACTGGCATTGTTACTCCTAGAGCCACGCTCCAAGCGTGGCTACAAGTGTTGTTTCACTGATGAGATTTTAAGACTTACAGCAAGGTGCATTTACTATGCTCCTGTTGTTGTTTCCCAAATAAACTAAAAATCTTAATATTAGCTATATTTGTTTGTTTATTTTTGTTCATATGTAACTCTTTTTGTGTTGCATACAGCTATAGGCAATGACTATAATGTACATACACTCTCCAAACCACAGAAACCTGCATTAAGAGAGGCACTGTACCCAAACCAGGAGAGAGCCTTATGCTTTTCTATCTATACTGGTGTGACTCAAGCTCAGAATATCTTTATGATATTATATAGCAAGCTCAAGTCAAACCGAGAATACTTAAAGAGATTGCGGTGTAAATGGATGATTATTGAATAGGCAGGATAAGCATATGAGGCAGCCTTTAGTGTCTGATTTTCATCCTTCTTGAAGCGTAGGTAGGACTGCTGGATTTGATTCTTCTCCCCTACTGGGGCTTCACGCTGCCAGTGGCAAGAAAATGACAAGACAGAATGAACAGCTATGTGGCAGGCTTTAAATTTCACAAATAACTATAAATATATAAATATTTGATGAGGATAATTAAAGAAAAATGCAACACTAAGTGAAAGTAAACATCAAAAAATGCTGGGAAATAATTTCACCATGTCCTAATTTTAATTTTGTTTCCTCTCCTTTTCCGCCCAAACGCTACGACCACACTCAAACCTTGATCTTATTCTGAACAAATAGCTGCTTGATTAGTATTTGTAAAACTCTTTTCCCCTCAAACTGTTGTTGTTCCTAAAGCGTTTGGCTGCTAATTTACAGGACAAATAATGTTCTGTCATGGTTGTCATGCCATGTCAAAACTAAATAGAAATGACAAATGAGCTCTTCCAGGTTCAAGATAATTTAATACACGTACCATACTTGGATGGATGAGGGTCCAAGCACCTCCTGAGCGACAGCTTCCTGTCAGAATGATTGAGCAGCTGAGTCAGTGGTTAAATTAACAACAGAACAAATGGATCTATGACTGAGCAAAGGACAAGCAAACAAACAACACTAACATCACAAACATCCTGGTGTGGTGAAAAGGACATTTGTCTAATTTACCAGTACAGATTTACAGTTAACTACTGACAAAAAGACATTTTATTTTGAGAATTGCATCATGATGCATCAACGTCTCATTGGCTTAAATTCATTTGACATTTATCACCAGCATTGTTCTGACAAGATAGATCTGTGTCTTACTCAGGGCTTCAGTCTAACTTTGCACTGGTTGCACTAGATGCACCAGTACATATTTTAGTTGTAGGCTTGGAGGGTATCACAATAATAGGATATACCAGGGTATTTAGAAATCCCAACAGTATGATCTTCAGTATGGTCAAAAATACAGGCACACCTCTCTCTATTAAACTCATTGAATGTAGTGCACATCATTCGCCACCAAAAGGTCAGTCTCCAGTCTTTACTGGTAAACCAGGGAGCACAGCTGACAGGCACCATGACTCTGAGTGGTGGGGATAATGTTAAAGGACTGTAAACAGCCAGCCAGCGACATCAGAGAAAGAGACAGCAAGGAATTACAGCATTTATCACATCTAACTTGATTAATTTAGGGTTTTTGGTGGTTTTTAAGGTTTTTATGAGTTAACAAGGCAGTTACGCTAACATTAAGGCCTTTGCACACTGACTCTGTTTTTCTTTTTCCAGATGCATTTTTTTAATTCATCATCCAAAAAAAAAGTTACACACACTGATTCCGATGCGTTTTATTATTGTATTTGTTGCAAAAATTCACAATATGTGTGAAACTGAAAAGATGCGTCCTCTTGTCTCTCTCCACTGGAGTTGCCTATCTGGCTAACATCACTCTATCTTCGTCTTTTGTTTGGCACTACAGCTTCATGGAAGGGGCGGCGCTGTTCTCGGTCACTGCCTCCACATTTTGTGTGCGGTCTATATCCTCCTCTTCATTATCATCCACCTGAATATTATTATCTGACCTGTTTAATGTAGCTATCTAAGTTATCAAATGATTCTGTGTGGCAAGTTCCTCTGTCTTGTTGCAACTGTGTCCCACTCCCACATTTTCTTCACTGACTCTTGGTCAAACAGCTGGCTCACAGATGTGAAAAATGCAGAAACTCAAACCTGTTCCGAAAAATTTTCATGATGGACAAAAGTTTGGGACTCAGTGTGAAAATACGATTGACACAACATGAGGTCATATTTATTTTTATTTGTTAGACATGTGACAATTTAAAACGAAAAAAAAACAAAACAGGCTCAATATGCAAAAGCCTTTAGTCCTAGTTTGGTGGAAGAGAGAAACTTGAATTCAGAA
>JAPZEB010000009.1:8383724-8395766 GCA_029783705.1 Chaetodon striatus | reverse complement strand
GATAGATATATAGATAGATAAATATATAAATATAGATATATGCATACATAAGACAAGTTATGCAAATTCATATAAAAAGATAAAACTCAATAAACTGCGCCCAAAAACAAGCTGGAGAGCCAGTGGGCCCACCGTCTCAGTGAAAACCTGACTCAGCTCAGGTCAGGGTTGGCCAAGGCCTGGATGATACCATTTCCTGAGACGATCAGCCTGCACATACACAGATATATAAGATTTTGTATAAAAGCAGGTCAGGTTGGCGCACCAACATTTACAAACATTTGGCTGGCAACACACCATCATGGAAGTTTAAGAAGCAGTCTCATTCCATCATTATAGGCCACACTAAGTCGTTGCATGTTGCTCCTCCTATATGAGCGCCACAAGTTGGCAGTATATAGCGAGGTACAAATGGCTCTCAAAAGAGCAATCTCCAAATTAACTGAACACATGCTGAATTTGCAAGCAAGCACATTAGCTTGCGCATTGGGACACTGTGGGTATTTAATCTCAATACACACTTTTAGAGCAATACCAGATAAGAAGAATTCAGAAAACTAATTTTCTGTCATCTTTACTTCTAACAATCATAATGTTGCTCTTATTGGCATTATATTTGATGTCAAAATCAGTACCACAGTAAGAGCAAATCTTCAACAGCTGTTGTACACTGACACTATATCGGCAGAAGAAATCATCTGCAATAAATAACAGACAAAACAATACAATTTAATATTCCAACTTGGGCCTTGGGAAATCACGATGAGCATTTGTAATCATTTCCTGACAGGTAATAGACCCAACAATTAATCTGTCTGAGAAAATAATCAGCAGATTACTCTATACTGAAAATAATTAATTGAATAATTTATAAAAGTTTTTCAGATTCATGGAAATATAATGGAAGAAGATATATGTAGAATAATATAGTGGAAGAATTTACATTCGATGAAGTACGGTAAGTTAACTGTACTCAGATGATCAAACTTCACATGAAATGGATTTATTGTGAATGCAGAGTGATGTGTTGATATTTAGCGTGAGGCTCCTTACCCTCTCATCACTCCCCACATGCACCAAGCTTTGCATATCCATAATAAACTTCCACTCAATAGTGCCTTAGATACAATACTGCATTAAATACAGCAGAGTTTATGGAGTCTTATATGTGTGTGACGGGCACACATATCTAAACATCGCATCCCACCTGATATGCAGCACCGGGCCATGAAGCAGATAATTGTTAACAGTATCTCAATATTCACAGCTTGCAGCAGATAGTCTTATGAAATGTTATGAAGCGATGATAAGCTGCAGATGACCATCAGCACATGACTTTCAGATCAAGGCTGGCAATGACTGCAGCCGCATATATCAGCAGTCTGCACCATAAAACAGAAGCACAGTGGTTGAGATGTGATTATGAAGAAGAGTAAAGAAACTGTCTCATAAACCCACAGAATAGGACTGAATGTTTTCTCTAATTCGTAGCTGCATATGAAGTGTGTGCGAAAAAAAAACTGAGCACCTATCCAAAAGAGGAGGAAATAATTATATATCAATAGGCTGTGTTCAAGACAACACCAATGTTTACATCCTTGAAGCCAACACTCAGTGTTTCCACTACTGGAGCCCAAAGTCTGCAGAAAGACACTCAATAAAAACAACAACAACCAGAGGAACTACTGTAACAAAGCATATCCAGCCCAAAACACTCCTAATACTGACATCAGCATAATGAAAGCATGATAATGGATTTGCCAAACAACAACCATATGAAAAATAAGCTCAGCTAGCACAACAAAATAATTCACAATTAGCACCAACATAGCAGAAACAGTAGAAATGAGCAGCCAGCAGATGGTAACACATTGTCCATAAAACAACACACAACACAGAAGTGATTAAAACAAACAGCGACAATGTCAGCATATTATTTTGGCTTACTTTGAGATGGAAAGTTCACTCTTGACCTTGGAAACACCGGCTTACAGCGGACAGTCCTTTAAGTGGTTAGAAAAAGGGTTACATAGTGAGGTTAGCGGACTTGTCGTGTAGCTTAGCAACTAATTAGAGCTCATGTGGCATCAAATACACACGCTTACCTTGCTGAGGTGTTGTAGCTTGTGCACTTTACTTAGTTATTTGTTTTAAAAGTTGTAAACAGCAGAGAAAATCTCCCGTTTTTGACATGACGTGAAAGTCTGAGGCCCAAAACTCGTCTCCTTCCTTTCCCTTCTGAAGTGCTACGGGTGCAGCCGCAGACCAAAACAGCTGGCAAGGCCTTGACATCTTAATTGCACTATCTTTCTGCAAACGGTGAGTTGAAATTGAATGTTAAACTGTGTCACGTGTCTGCAGTTGTAGGGTTGGGCAACATGTTAATATTATACTGATATCTTGATATGAGACTAGATATTGTCTAAGATTTTGAATATCATAATGTTTTTTTTTACATATTTGTCCTTTCTTGGTTTTAAAGGCTGCACAACAGAAAAGTGATGTAATTTTCTGAATTCTGAATTTGCTGTTTTATTATTTGCCCTCTTAAACTGGATTTATAGTTGTGCGGTGGCAGACCCCTATGCCCTTGAGGGCATTTATACTTGTACTGGTGGATGTGTGTCACTCTGCAGTTACACCTCCATAACACTAGTCGGCAGCAGACGTTTCTGTGAAGTGCTGAAAAGTTTAGTTGATTCAAAATACACATTAAACACACATTAAACATGGCTTAATAGAGACCATTTCAAACACAAGTACACAAATGGTCTTGTGTATAACTCGCAGCATTCACAGACAATGCACTTGTCTCTATCTGGGCACATTTTACCCACCAATACAACATGCTAACGTCATTAGCACAAGTCTATGGCATTTTCGATTGTACAAATTAGCCTAGCAGCTAGCGATCTTTCCCTCATCTTATATAAAACCAGCGACAACAGCAACGTTTGACAAAGGTAACGGCACACAGTTTGGCTCCGTTACAATTCACAAGGTTTACTGACAGAACAACTGTTGTTACAAACAAGTTTTTCAAACATGCTAATGTTATTAGCACAAGTCTATGGCATTTCACATTGTGTACATTAGCCTAGCAACAAGCAGAGATTTCCTCTGCTCATATGAAGCCAGGATAAGTATAAATCCCTGAAGGATAAATTACACACAAGACTTAAAATGCTATTTTTGTGGAGGCTTTATTGGCTTTACAATTTATTGTTTCTTATCTATTTCAACAGAGAGAAATGGTCTGTAGCTGTAGCTACACTGTTGATTTAAGGCAGAAGTTTAAATTTCGCATTAGTCAGTAGATCCACATTACAGATGATAACTGAGTAAATAATTTGTGAAAAGCACCAATAGTGAAAAATATTGTGATATTAGCCTATTTTTTCTCCGTATCAACCAGCTGATGAAGGGTGTAGATCATAAGTTTACCATATATCGATTCTTTGGACAATGATAAGATGTTTGCTGATATCACAAAGCCTGCCATGATACAATTTCAGCTCAAATGAATTTAATCAGGGGCCTGGATCAATATAACAATATCAGTAAATAGCCTATGCTCACTGTCTTTTTCTCAGCTTCTTCCAGTTCTCTGCCTGGCACCAGGCCATGAGCACTGTTCGAATGTTTAGGAAGGAGGTTCACTTGGACAGAAACAGCGACACAGGCATGCCATGGGAATTTAAAAAAAATATATATATATATCGAGGTTTTCACTTTGCATTCATGATGTTAGATTGTTGATTATGAAATTGATATAATTCTTTTTTTTTTAAATGTAATTCAATAAGCTTTATTGGCATGGCATTTCTTATGTGCTGCCAAAGCACAATTAAAATTCAATTCAGATACAGATAATATTATTAGTTTAGTATACTTTTAATACAAAATCCTAGACATACATTTTAAAGAAAAACAAAACTCATTAAGTGTAGGAGCAAATAAAAATGCAGAGTGTGATCTGTGAGAAGATGAACTATATGTTGTTGTATTGGTTATCTCTTAAGCTGTGACATACACTGACATATCTTGCTGCATCTATGACACTATTTTCTCCAAGATGTTGCACTTTTATCAGGTCAGAGAGTGACTCAAAATCTTGGAGTTTACATTTAATTTTCGTGAAGAACTTTGTTCTGATGTCTCCATATGTCTCCATATGTGCTACATTATAGCAGGAAATATTGCTTTGTCTCCATTTGTCCCTGAGGACAGAGCTGACACAGCCTGTCTTCTCTAGGCAGCCAGATCTGCCTGTGTCTGCCAGTCTCTATGTCCAGGCTGTGATCACTGAGTCTGTACATAGTCATTATCTGTCTCAGTTTTTGATCTGTTACAGCGGTCAGATAGTTTGCCATTGTGTCCTGTCTGTTTAGGGCCAAAAAGCATTGAAGTTTGTTTTGGGTGTTTGTGGTAGATATCTAATAGTTGATGTCGTTTTCTTTTCCTTTAGCTATAATTTGGTGGGGCCGGATTGTGTGAGGGTTGTCCTAGATTGTATCAAGATCAATGTATCATTACACCCATAGTTGTGATCACTGCATACTGCACATGGGTCTGAATTAACGGAGAAATGACAGCAATGACATTGTCTTCAATACATGATGAAACATTTTATTTGAGAATTACAGTATATCAATTCCAAATTTAATCAGAAATAAATAATGGACGCAACACAAATGAAAAAACAGACTGCACCTACATGCAATCTAAAATATGAGCTAATACAGAGAGTAATCAGGAACCTGACATGACAGGTAAACAGCAGCTCTTTAATTAACTATAATCCAATTAAGACTTATTCTGCAGTTTGCTGTATGATTTACAGCATTCTTTTATATTATATTTTTTAATAATCCCTAACTACCCTGCTGAGGTTTTATTTTTAATGAACACCCGATTATCATGTCATTTTTAATATGTAAAATGGCTGATGTAATGTAGTAGAAACCTGGTAGAGAATTAGGTTCATAATTGTTTTAACTAAGGCTTCCAGTCATGTGCAGCAAAGTTTGTTCATTATTTTGCAATTTAATGGGATTTTTTTCTCATTTAAGCTCAGCCTGCAGACAATTGTTTTCTCTCTTTCCAATGAGTTTAAGTTGCTCTTTGTTTTCTCCATTTTCAGCAGGTTTTCAGCAGATTTAATAGGTGCATGCTGACTTTAAACCAATTATGATATGTATTAGCCTTTATTTGTGAAGATAATTAGTGAAAACCTAAATACAAAGTGGTTCCGTCCTTTTACAAACCCATGACACACTATTAAGGACTGTATTTTGGGTGGATAACTGTTTCATCTCATATCTTTTTAATTTTAGCACAAATTAGCCAAAAACTAAATGTTTCACAATGAAGGCAGTGCAGCGTTTTGTTGTTATTGCAAAAATAAATCTCTGGTATCATTGGATGTGGCGTAAAACATAAAGGTCATAATTTGCCACAACCAAAAGAGCTTTCAGTGGCATGCTGGAGACAGCAAGGACTCAGAAAGTAGACTCCTCCAGTTTTTATAATCGGAGATAACACGACCATTACAGTCACTGTAATAACTGTACATGGCAGTTATTCAAATCTATCTCTGTAATATGAGCATCAGCGCCTCCTCCAGTCATAAACCTCGGCAGAAATCACATAAAGAGCGAAGGGAATTACTGTTTTAACTTTAATATAATGAGACAATTGCCCTGCAGATGAGTTACAGGTTTCCTGACTTTATTGAACAAGCTGCAAATCCGTACAGGCCCAAGTTGTTAGAGTTGTCAGAGCTGACTTTCTGAACTCCCATATCCTCTAAATTCAGAAATTGCAGAGGCACAAAGTAATCAAGCCAAAACAGATAACGCAATAGCTGACCTGAGATTGTTTATTTTAAACCCACAAATATGCCACCAGGAAAATCTTGAGGTTTTCTTCTCAGTATGATGGATGTACTTTTAATTATGCCTAAAGCACAACAACAAGAATACTGATTTAACCTGGCAGGACATCAAAACGTAGATAATGTTGAACCCTGTTATTTTCTGCAGCCTTCCACTGATGTATTTATCACCTTTATTCTGTTTCTGTGTCTTTTTTTTATAATTTATATCAGTATTTCTTGCAAATTTGTTTTGGATTCCTTTCAAACTTCAGATGTCTGTGAAGCACGGCATTGTGAATGAATTGTGAGATGTTAAGTTGCCCATCCATATATTTTATTGCCCCATAAAATCTGCATTTTTACATTATATCCTTGGGGTGATGTAATAAAAATATAACATGTTATTATTTTTGATATACTGCAGACATTTGGCTTTTACAGTGTGTAAATTAATAATGTACACATGTGTAGCTTTCGATATTTAAATCTTTTCCCCCCAGTAAAACCATGAAAGGACATGTACTACAAAGTTAAAGACATAGATAGATAGATAGATAGATAGATAGATAGATAGATAGATAGATAGATAGATTACAGCCCCCCACTCCACCATGGGTGGTGCTGGTGTATCTTCCTCAAGCTTGGGTCCTCGACCAAAGGCCTGAGGCCTGAGGGTTCTGCGCAGTATCGCGGTCACAACACAACCCAGAGTGCTCTGACTTCCACTGGCACCGCTGTTGCCTTTACTCCCCACATCTTTTCTACCTCCTCTTTCAGCCCTCCAAGCTTCTCGTGTTCCTTCTTCCTGATGTTGCTGTCGCTCAGGATTGCTTCATTCAGGTTAATTAGCCATCACCAGTTTGTCAGTCTGGATCTGGAAGTCCCATAGGAGCTTAGCTTGGTCATTCTCAACCACCTTTGGAGGTGTCTGCCATTGTGACCTTGGGACTTCCAGCCAATACTCACTGCAGATGTTACTGTAAACTATGCCAGCCACTTGGTTATGGCATCCCATGTATGCTGTTCCTGCCTGCATCTTACACCCTGCAATTATGTGCTGAACTGCCTCAGGAGCATCTTTGCACAGCCTGCACCTGGGGTCCTGTGTGGTGTGATAGACCCCTGCTTCTATTGATCTTGTACTAAGTGCCTGTTCTTGTGCTGCCATGGTTTGTGCTTCTGTGCTATCTTTCTGTCCAGCCTTTTTCAGCCGCTAGTAGGATTTCTTGATGTCGGCCACTTCTTCAATCTATAGGTGATACATGCCGTACAGGGGCTTGTCCTTCCCTTTCATTGTTTTACTGGGGGACAACATTTTAAAATTTGAGGGGGGCTTGACCCTTGTGTCCCCCTTGAAAGCTACACATGTACAATATTTACTTGTACACTGTTAAAGCCAAATGTCTGCAGTATATCAAAAATGATTATGTTATATTGTTATTTCACCACCCAAATGATATAATGTAAAAATGCAGATTTTATGGGGCAATAAAATATACGGACAGGCAGGAAATTAAGTGTTTGAAACTCTGAATTTTCTAGTAGATGACCTCCTACCCCCTGTTTCATCTGTGTTTCCCCAGTGTAACCATTACTTGATTTTTTTGTTGGTTTCTTTTGGTCACTTGGAGGCAGTCCAGCAAGCTGTAAAGACAAAAATGATATATTATCACGCTAAATAGTCAATATGGCAAACTTATTAGCAAACAGCGGCTTGTTTATACATATTTACTTTTTTTCTTGTTCAGTTCAATATTCACTCTCCTTTAAACCCTGTTTTGGCCGCTATCAACACCTGAGAGAAATATCTGGAACTACAGAAGCTAAATGCCCCACTATGTTCACCAGTTAGTCGCCAACTGTGTCTGCTGTTTGGTGCTGGGCAGGTAGTGTTCAGTGGATTTTCAGAGCTTTTCAGCTAAAAACAGCTGCCTCCCGCTGCCAGTTAAAAGGGGCTAAAATGCTTAGTAGAGCTGAGGGGAACAGCAGGTATTGAGTAGCTTTAATTTTTAAATTGATATTTAAAATCTGCCAGACGCTCTGCAGCCCACTGCATTACACTTCAGTAAAGGTCAGCTGCAGATGAAACCTACCTGTAGAAGTTTTAAACATGCCATTAAACACACAAAGCTCTACTCGTTTATAGTCGCTGCCAAAGATACATGGGACGTGTGCCTGACTGCTGACCTGAATTAGCGGTTTGATGCCTTTGGCTGCGCCATGGGAAAAGGACAGTCTGTACTTTGAACAGTGACGACTAATTTCACATTCGCTTCAGGTGCAATATAGTTTAAAAGAGAGCCTTTAAAAACTGAAGACTTGATTGATAAAATCAGCTCAGGTAGCTCAGACCGAAAATTAGATATTTCATGTTACTCTTTATAGCTACAACTCAGCGTGTTGACATGAAATATGTACGATCCATTTGTGTTTCATCCTTCAAAGAACAATCACATAACTGCTGTGTCACATTCATATGCCCTCCAGATCTGTCAAAACATGATTTAACAGTCTTGAAATTGGGAAAAGGAGTGAAGTAATACATATCAATGATACATCAATTTATTACCCAATTATATATACTCTTCCTATTACCTTATACTTTAATACAAAAATGATTTCACAGCTTAACTAATAATAAATGTCTTCAATAAAACATTGGAATTAGTACAGACTTCAGCCGTCTCGCAAGGTTTAGAAATGCAATTAAGGTGATACTCAAAATTGCTCACCCAGAGTCGATTTGTTTTTGTCTCCCAGTTTAAGACCGGCCTCTCGATGATAGGTTACTCATCCATTGTCACCGCGACTGCACCTCCACCGTGATGATGGAGAATAAGCTCATTTCAATTTTGTCATGGATAATGCCACCTGATTTTCTGCTGCTGAATCTCAACAAAACATCTATCAAAGTATCCACATAAATCACCCCTGACAGGGTATTTAAAAACAAATACACATTAAAATCACAAATCCAGAGTTACACGGCACCTTGGCTGTGCACTGACTCCAGCTCTGCACCATCAGCCCCACGTTTGGCACCAGATCATCACTTAAATTGTCTTCTTCTACTCCAATCAGTGTCCACAATTACATTGATTAATAATGGCATTTCATTTTTTTTTCATAACATGCAATTACTTTCTGTGCAACAATGTAAACGTGTAAATAATGAACAGCGGTGCATTAAACAAGATGGACAGCAGTATTGTGTGTGTACATGTGTTCCTGTTTGCGTGTGTGTGCATAGCCACCCGGGCGGCCCGATGTAGAGGCTGTGATGAGAAACAACTTTCAACTACATGACTCACATATTTGGATGAACACACAGAAATCAGGATTTCATTGAACGTCGATGCGCCACTGGCTTGGAGATTTCCCGCTTCATGAAAACACACAAGACTTTGGCCAAGAATAATCAATCAGTGTGTTCTGCCAATTCAGCCGTGAAACAAGTTAAAAATGTGCCAGTATCCTGCAGGGGAAGAAGCAGTACTTGTGGTACTTACTTTGATGTAATTTTGCTCTTTCCGATAGATAACCAATATCTGCCTGCAGAGGATGCTGCTATTATCAAGTTCAGCCCTGCGGACGACCTGCCTGTTGCATCGGAATGTGCCTCTAAGAATGTGAGGATGCTCAGTGGACGGTTTTCCATGTCGGTCTCCATCTGTCTCTGAGGTAAGGAAAGTATGAATCAGTCATGCCAAGTCTCCTCAGAAATGACTGTATATTCACACTGGATGTATCAGTACAGAAATTATCTCCAATGCCAACATTCAGAGCCAGCTGGAGAAGCAGTATGCCATTTATGTAGCATGGTGGAAATTAAAAGTATGGATAACAGGGTTAGTAAATCAGCAGGTATCCCAGGAATGCCAGGAGAGATATGTGTCTCACTTTTAGAATTATTGTTGCTGAAGCATTTCAATAACTGTTGGACATATTGTCATTTATCGTGGTCATTCTCAGAACGTCAAATACTGACATACTGTCACTCCTGGGTGCCAATGCAAAGGGTTTGCAAAAAAAAAACAGACTCAACTTTTGTTGCAATGCAATATGATGCAAAACTGAAATGCACCGTGCCACCCCAATATGATGTCATCCAGCAAAATATTGCTTTGGCCAATAACATACATTCACCAGCAAACATATATCGTAGTCGAACACCATATACCGTTTACGGCCACTACCTGATCTGTACCAGAAATGCAGTCGCCAGAATAAATGTTGGCATTGTAAGTTTCTGAAAACCCAAAGATATGTTGCAGTTGTACATTTCACCTGTAGCAGATGTACTGAAACTTTATGTTTCCATTTTCAGTTTTATGTTGTGACAATGCTGTGGTAATGTGTCGTTTATTAGACACAACACATGGATAAGAGTTAAGAAAACACTATCTACGGGCTTAAAATAATCATTTTCTTGCTACAAACTCAGCTGGAGATGTTCAAATTCTTGTTAAAAAAAAAAGCCATTTCGCCAAGTTGTCACACCAACTGCCATCCCGTCCTCCTCCTGATGAGAAACTTCATATAGGCTATGTGTAATCTCAGCTATGTCATCATAC
Organism: Chaetodon striatus; assembly: GCA_029783705.1. Lineage (NCBI taxonomy): Eukaryota > Metazoa > Chordata > Actinopteri > Chaetodontiformes > Chaetodontidae > Chaetodon > Chaetodon striatus. The sequence continues at coordinate 8,385,314 of JAPZEB010000009.1, read as the reverse complement.
AGATGTACAATGGCAACATTTTGTTCTGGCGACTGGACTGGTACCCGAAACCCAATTTGTATGGGTCCTTTCTGCTGATCAATGGGCTGTCCTGACTCTAGCCATTAAAAGTCAATGCCCAATCATCTTTGCATATGCATACAACAAATCAGGTTTCTGTTATGAGTGGTAAGCTTGAACATCACTTGAGCTCTTTTTAATACTAAGCCATTATGATAAACAAATATTTCCTTAATCTTAACCAAATGTTTTAGTCACCCTAACTTCAACCTTAAACTTTTTGGTCCTACTCACTCACTCATGGCAAACTAATTATTGTTGAAAATTCAAATAACTCAAAGCTAATAACATGGCCTCATATTAAACACAATTATTAACTGCAACATTTGTAATGATTTTCAAACCAACAATGTAAGAATGACCTGTAGTTGTTTGCTGTTTTGTTCTACTGAGCCATGATTCTTGGCAATAGCCCTGCAGGGATAGGACTGGCTCAGATGTGTGTGTGTGTGTGTGTGTGTTTTTGTGTGTGGTCGCTTCAATGAGGGCGGTGTTACACACCATTTTCACTTTTTACTCAACATTATCTTTTACTTCTGTTTTTCTCTGCTGCTATTGACTGTGTTTTCCTGAAGTAAGTGTGAAGCAAATGTGGCATTATTGACTAAAAAGTCTCATCTCAACACGCGGCAGTGGAGCAATTGTGTTATCAACATGACTGCAAGCCATATAAACTTTCACTCTTGAGTAATAAAGCTTCAAATTAATTAGGCAAATCGTGTTGTTGTGTTTGCTATCAGTGGCCCAGGCTGCAGTGTTTCATCAACACACAGCACGCCAATACTTGCCATTTTCCAGGAAAGCACATCCGCTGTTTGGAAACAGTTTCTTCACGTCCTGAGTGAGGAATTGAATGGGGCTTTAGCAGAGTTCTTAACAATGTAGCATAAATTGAGGCTGTGGGCTGCCCAGCATTCTGGCTTCCTCATTTGCGCCTGAATCGGTCACGTCTGATGAAAAGAAAAGACTTAAAGCCATTCCTCAAACAGACAGTCTGACTGAAGGTGCATCTCTCTTCACAGTGTTGAAACACACACATTTGTTAAACCTAGCTGGTTTTCCTGTATTGTACCATAAAAAATGTAAAGTATTGTTTCCTTGAATATAGTGAAGTAGTGGTTTAAATTTCCTTCTTGAACTGACCTACCAGGTAAAGGCTCATGGGTCTAACGCTCCGGGAGCCCCTGGACCAGAGACTTCGTTTAACATACCTCAACATTTCTTGTTGTGAAGTCAATCAAATGTCCACGAAGAGACACAAAATGATTGCAAGACACAAGAAGACTTAAAAGGTATGCAAAAGAACTACAAAGATATGCATACTGACTACAAAGAGACACAAAATAATCACAAAAAGATGTAAAATGACTGCAAAGACATGCAAAAAGATCACAAAAGACATCAAAACAACTAGAATTGTACACAACAACCGAAGAGACATAATACAGCCGTAATGAGATGCAAAAGAGCTGCAAAGACACGCAAAAAGACTACAAAAGGACACATATACCAAAAAAATGACCACAAAGA